>ML675622.1:22647306-22705066 GCA_007922155.1 Mesoclemmys tuberculata
CCCTCGGAAGGCTGTTCCAGAACTTCACTCCCCTAATGGTTAGAAAAATGGTTGTGTTATATGTTCCAGGTTTATTCCTTAGTCACCTCCCCTTTCCATACCGGCTTCAGTGACTGTTTATCACAAGGGAACTCTGATGGGAACGCTGGAAGAGGACTTCAAGTTTCTTGAACTCCTTGAATGGTTAAGAGGCATCTCTTCCCTGAAAGTGAATAAAGAAGAAGAGAATCCCCTAGAATTGTGTGAGCCAGATTCAGCTTTCATTGAGAACAATGTAAATCAAGAATGGCTCCACTTAAATCCATGAATTTGCAACAGTGTCACTGAGAGCAGAATTTAGCCTGTATATCCGCACATTAACTGTAACCCTGATCGTGCTCCAGACTCATCACAGAGAAATCCTGCACCTAGGTGCCCAGGACCAAAGTTTTGCAGGAATGTGTAATATTGAGAGTTAACTCACTTCCTGTTACTGTTTTTAGTAAGCTTTTCCTTGTCCCCAGTAGGAGTGATGTTCTGGTTCCCAGTGCAGCTGCAGTCTCACCATGTAGTTCACGCTGGTGATGCAAAGGGCTGCCAAAATCTATTGACCTTCTCAGAAAGTGCTCAGGCCTCACGAATTAATCACTCCTTAGCTGCAGAAATCAGTTGCACAAAGATCTATTTTGCAAAGCAACTTCAAGAACCCAGAATGGGACCCAGTTCTGCTTGACTCTCCCCCCATCCACCTTCCTTTTGCACTGACACTAGGGAAACAGAGACTTGTGGGGAAACTAAGCTTGGCACTGGTTAGCCAGATCACCGAAAATCCTCATGCACAAAGCAAAGCCAAAGCTGCCATGCCCCAGAAGCAGCAGTTCAAGGTGTAATCCATGGTAGGAGAGAGGACACATAGATGTGTTCAGCTCCCTGCTCCCAGAATTAATTTTGAATTAGATGTTCCCACATGCAGATGAACACCTCAGTGATGAAACGAAGAATCCCTATATTTATCTTTGGGGCTGCAGACCTTCCCATACTTGCAGACAGGACCAGCCCAGCACCCCTTCTCTGAATCTAACATCCAAAGCTATGTGTGAGTTATTGTAGAGTGTAGATTCGCTGCTGCATTTACCCTCACTGTCCCTGAACTGCTGGTATCTAACTCACTGATGTGTAAAGCACCTTTAGGATGGGGGTGTGAAATGTACTGTGTAAAAGCACATGCCTCTGCCGCTTAGATAAATTGTTGTTTGGAGGTAAATACTCCCGGGAACATGTATCCCCAGGAGAGCTCAGTTCAGCAGCCTCTGAGTGTCCAGTGAGGGCTTCCACTCAGTGCTCCAGCAGACCACTGAGGTGAGTCAGCCACACATCTCAGAGCAGTACACAACTCTCTAGGCTCCAGTACACCAGCTGCCAGGACTGGCCCTCAGCCAAACAACAGCCGGGAGCAAGTCCAAATTCAGCTCTTTCAGCAAAGAATTTTGTCCTTCTTTGAAACTAGAGTCTCTTAGGGCTGCCTGGAGCTCTTCAAGACCTGAGGATAACATCCCTTTGGGCTGAGCTAACAGCCAGTTTCTGCTCTGCCCTCCCTTACTGAAGGATTAGAGGAGAATAACTCAAGCAGACTCAATGAGATATAACAGGGAACACTTAATGGCATAAGGATGCTGCAATATGCAATATTATTAGTCAACAGACGATAAAGCCTAAAATTGCTTTTGGAACAGCTGATTCTACCTTGAACAGCTTTGTGTGCTTGTGATAAGCTGGCTGACCTCACTTCTAGCACTTCCCCCCATGGAAACATGAAACCATCCCAAATTTTAACTTTAACCTATAAGAAAAAAGATTTTTAAGGATGTTAAAACAACTCAAAGCCTTCTCTGACAACAGTCCATGCCTCTGTATACAGTAAACATCAGCATCATTTTCACAGATCTAATTTTCATAATGGGTCACATGACAATTTCAATTTCAGGAGTGCCGTTTATTCTCTATGTTCAATAGCGGTGTAATACACTTTACCATACATATACTTCAACTGCAAACAATTCTGGGGGGGGGAATTGCAGCAGGCCTAGAAACAATGAAATATGTTTCATCGTATCATGTCTAACAAATATGTGGAAAGGTGTTTCCTTCCCACCTTTACCCCAATCCAAGGTCCTTCTGTACCTTGGCTTCTTCCTGGCTCCCACATGATAGAGGATCCTGGTGAAATAGGCAGGATGACAATGCAGTCCTGGCATTAGAATATTGCAATGCAGTCTAGAAATGTAGAGTCCAACTGAGTACATCCACAGTCCAAATCTCCATTGCCTCCCAGCTTATCTGGTCATTTATATTGGGTAAGATATACAATGCTCCCAAGTCAGGAATCTCTACTCATTCATGCCAGTGGTAGCATGTTACACTGAATTTGTCACGTGTAAAGGTCTGTGAAGGGATAAAGCAGTGGAGAATGAGGCCCACTATCCAGTTCAGGAGAAACTGATTAGGTAAGATGCAGGGACCCTTTTGGGGAACCCGCCCAGGAAGGAAGGAAAGGCTAGAGAAGCCTTCCTCTAGTCACGCCATCAACAATTTTCTGGAGGAGTTTTCTTGATCTGAAGTGCAGCTTACAAAATAGATACCCTTGCCCCTCCACCGTACCACTGCCCAAGCGCTGACCCAGGGCTGAAGAAAAGTTCTGCTTTGAAAAAAACACTAAAACAGAGATTTGCATTAAGATCAGTCACTACAAACAAGAAAGTAGCCAAATATATTATAAACTCAGTTTCCTCCAAAAGGCCCAGGGGGAGCCCCCAGTGCAGACTGATTGGCTTGGGCATTTAAAACCTGTACCTTATCCTACTCATGGCTTTTTTCTTTTTTTACTCCTGGTTTTCACATGTATTTGCTAGGGAAAAGGCACCAAGGATTTGCCATTTTCTAAGGTGCTGGTTTTATTTGTTCCCACTTACATCAAACAAAGTTAGAAAACTAGAACAGGATCTGGTATACATCCTCTGGGATCCCCACAGGGAACACACTCCTGAAATAAACCTAACCAGACATGGAGCTGCCTTCAGACATAGTCTAGGAACTAAAAAAACAAAAAAAAGAGAGAGAGAGAGAGAGTCCTGTAGCACCTTAAAGACTAACAAATTTCCATGGGCATACACTTTCGCTGACTGTAACCCACTTCGTCAGATGCATTGCTAGGGAATTGCTAGGGCAATTGCTAGGAAGTATATATATACAGCAGAACCAAACAACAGCAAGCAGTTTCCTTGCACAGAAATCCCCAAGTCTTTCTTTCCAGTGAGTTCAGTGCCCAGGAAGCTCTGTCTCTCTGCTTCCTCCAGGGTCACACTCACCACTCTATTGCCGGCTTCCTCCTGGCTTTCTGTCTCTCCCTCCTTAGCCTGACAATCCCACCTTTGCAATTAGGGAAACCTTGTTAATGTATCCGAGTTAGATTTTGCTCAGGCCTCACCAGGCATATGATTATCTAAATAGTAGCTTCTGTTGTTTCCAGCTATCTCATTACATGAAGGGGCTTAATTGCTCCTTCCATTTAGCCTGAAAGAAGGGTGCATAACACACTCATTGGCTTTAACCAGGTCCGTTATTCTTTGGATCAGAGACCCTCTTGATGGCATCTATTAACAACATCACGCATAACAGAGCTTCTGCCAATTTACACTACTGCTGTAACCCCAAAAGTTCAAAGATCATGAGTCAGATTTCGAAACATTTCTGCTTTTTGAGGTTCTAGGGTTTGCATTTTCAAGCTTTACTCTGCAACCAAGAAAGCTCAGTCTCTTTTTCTCGTGTTTATTTTCTTTAATGAAGACTGGGATTCCCACATAATTACACGAGTTCAGGAGCAGCTGGGGCTTTAAGAAAATCACCAAATATTTCGAAACTCACAATTAGAGTTGCTGACACTGCTAGTGAGAGGAGAATGAGACCTTAGGAGTGTCACTACTGTGTTTTAGGCCATTTTTGAAGAATACTGAATATAGCAGATTCTTCTAAGGGAACAAATGACCTGCAGGAAGCCACAATTAGAATGTCTGGTAGGGATAACATTAAAGCTCCTTTTGGTCCCTTACCTCCTCTTCCCAGGCCATCAGAGATTCACCTGGTGTCGAAAGAGGGATGTGGAAAGGGAATCTCCTTCCCAGGAGAGACATCAGAACTCTGCAGGGGAAAAGGGGTCCCTAGGAGCAGCCTTCCTGTAACCAGACTCTGCTAACCGGAGATCCAAGCAGCATTCACACAGAATGTCATCACTATCAAAAGTACAGTCAAACTCATCACATGTGGGGTTCCTCTGGGATATGCCAGAGAGGAGAGGGCCATCTTGTCTGCCATTGGCTATGTTCCACCTGCCCCCAGGGAAACCACAATGTCATTGTGCAGTCCCAGTACTAACTCCAGCTTTGTCCAGAGGCCAAAGCAGCTGGTTACATCCTGTTTAATTCCAACCAGTTTACAGTCAGCAACTATAGGCGTCCCAGTCCCTGTGCAAACAGGAGACAGCTGTAGTTGAGAGGGAGGGTTTTTGTCTGATGATGCTCTCGTTGGAGATCGGCTGACGCAGTAGGCCTTGGAATTCAGCCTTGTTTATATTACTGCTGCTTCCTCTCTCCCTCTTCCCTCTATCAGACTCCCGCAGCTCAGCTCTGCATTGGGATACACAAAAATGCTCCAGTTTACTTGTTGCCTATGATCTATTTATACATGGAAGTCTCAAGCCGTTAGCTCTTCAGAGGGTTCTTGAGCTACAGGCTTTTAAGTCCACTTGCCAGGGTGCACAGCAGATAGGACGGAGGCAGTGGAAAATCCCCACAGATTCATCCCCTTGTCTCGAGCACCAACAGACCAGAATCGAAGAACCCCATAGAAGGGAGCAATGCTGAGTGAAGAGGAGGCACTGGTTTGGTCCACAGTTTGGCAATATTGAGCCAAACCCAGGACTGGTGAAACTTCATTAACATTATTGCAGTGACACCAGGGATGAATTTGGCCATTGTCTCTATTGCACAGAGGATTTCTCAAGACAGCCAAAGAAGCCAATTTTTGTGCTAGCTGGGCTCACTTTTGTCAGCGTCTGACACTGATTATTATCCCCTATTAGGAATAGGTTTCTTATACAGTCATTATATTTTAAATCTACAGCATGTGCAGCCCAACCAGCAAAAGTACAGAAAATGTATATGTTTCTTGGAGTCTCTGGTCCTTAGCCCTTCCCCATCACATGAAAGTTAGATTTGGGGCTAAATTTTTAAAAGCACAGTTTCCCTTTATGTGGGTGTAATTTGTACCTGCACTAGATTGTGGGAACAAATATCAGCAGCTGGGTCACTAACACATTTGCAGGCAAACCAAAATGAAGGAATTTTCCCCTCTCTGTTTGCCATCTGTAAATTGGGAATAAAGACACTTTCTTATCTCATTTCAGGGATATAAGGCTTGTGATGATTAATTAACATGGAAATTGCTTAGAGCTCTTCAACTTGAAGTGCTCAAGAAATAACACATTTCAATAGGGAAATCATTTAATACTAAGTATTCTGCACAAATAGCCAAATTCACCTGTGGTCTAGGCAGGGGCAACTCCACTGAGGCCAGTGAGATTGTGTTCCCTTGAATCATTTGCCTCTGGCTATCCAGATGGTGTTACATAGAACAAAAAGGGCATTGCTCACACATAGAAAAGTCACCATAAGTTTTCAGAGAAGAGCATGGGTGGCTGACACTGTGAGGAGAGTTGGTCACACTACAGGTTAATGGAGAAAATTACCGCACCCTGTGGCATAATTGTTAGTTTCTTCTCACTGATGACCCAGTACAAAACAACAGGGAATCTTGTGGTGAGGACTGAGGGGCACTATCAGAGAAGGTGGGGGAGCCTGGGAGCAGTAACAAAATAACAGGAATTGCGTAAGGAGAGATGTGCACTGGCTGTGTTATGTGGAGAGCCCAGGACTTGTGCTGCAGGACAGAATTTGCAGGCATTGGAAGAACTACACAGGGAAAGTTCTTATAGCACCTGACTGCACTAGTCTAACTTTGCCTGGTGCTCTAATGCCTCATAAGCATCAAAATTGCTTAACATTTTAAAGAAAAGCCCCTCTTAAATTTTACTAGTCCTGAAAAAATATAAGCAGAATCCTGGAAAGTGCATGTCTCAGAAAGAGTCCCACATTAGAGATGCTTTGGAAGGTCTCACTATTGTGGCAAGAACTCATTAAAGGAGGAAAGATGACCTTAGTGAACATTCCATCTTCTTCTTATGTGGCATCTCCATCACTGAAGGTCGAAGTCATGGTGGCCCATTCTGTACAGTCCTCTGCTAATCTCGCTGTAGATTGATAGTCCTTTTGATCTTCCTAGATTACCACATCATTTATCCAAGATCATCTTCTGCCTTGTGTTCTTCTGCCATCAATTTTTCCTTCCTCTGCCTGTGAACATGCATCATCTGCTGAACCTCCTAACGTGCCCTTTAAATTGAATCTTTCTTTTCATGGGATCTTTGACTAGCATTTGCTGAGTTGTTACATGGTCTATCTAAAATAATTTCAGAATTATTCTATAACACCCTAATTTAAGGTATTGTCGTTTTTTATTAGCCATTGTTTGAATGGCCATGTTTCACAGCTGTAATTTAATACAAACCAAATGTAAGTTTTTAAGAGTCAGAATTTAGTCTTCAGATGTATGTCCCTCCTCATCAGATGTTTAGTCTTCCAGAATGTCTCTTTCGCTCATGCTATTCTCATGCTGACATCAATATCCTTCAATATATCGTGCTGACTTCAGGATCCTCCATCTTCTGTAACAGGGGCATAGCTACAGGTGGGCCTGGGTGGGCCCTGGCCAACTCACTTTGAAAGCAGGCCCACCCAATCTGTGGCTTCTGCTGCCGACATTCTGCTCAAGCTATTCTGGAGTGTCAGGCAGTTTTCAGCCCGTCACTACCCAAACTTCTGGCTTCTGGTCACGTGGCCGGAAGCTGGAAGTTCCAGACATGACTGACTGAGAATCACTAAGCTGACCAAAGCTCCAGTTGCCAAGGTAACTGGAGCATTGAGCAGCTTAGTTTCTCAGTCGGTCACTTCCCGAATGTCCTGCTTCCGGTCATGTGATCGGAAGCCAGACGTGGCCCAAGCCCACCCAAGTCAATCACATGCCCTGCCAAAAAATCACTTCTGGCGACACCCTTGTTCTGTAATGATGCTTCCTAGGGTAGCAATAATTTCTTACTTGCTGTATGGCTGTGTTCATAGTTTTTGTCTTGTCCACTTTCAACTCTAGACCATATTCTTTGCCATATTCACACATAATCTCAACTAACTCCATCATTACTTCTTATGAATCAGCCTACACCACCGTGCACAGTCAGCAGTGTTTATAAACTACAGCCCCCTGCTGTACTGAAGGGGGCAGACAGGATCCACCAAAGGTTGTAAAAATTGATTTTGTGTAGCGTAGAGAAGATAAATCTTCACTTCTCCATCCCTCTGTGCTCCTCAAAAACCTACCCAAATGAGACTCAATATTTTTAAGTTTCAGTATGGCTCCCAAAGCATCTGAGACTCCCAAGTACTTATTTTTGAATCTTTACTAGTGAGGTAAAGAATTATTATGATCATTATTTTATCGTGAGGGACTTGAGATACACATCAATTGTGAGACTTGCCCATGGTCACACAGGAAGCTTATGGCAGAGCCAGGAAATTAAGTCCTATCTATTGTGTCCAATGTCAATGTCTTAACCACTAAATCATCTTTTCTCCTTCAGTGGTTAACTATAACTAGCACTTAATCTCTCTGTGCCTCCGTTCCCCTTCTATAACATTGGAATAGTTTCCCTTCCTCACAGGGGTGTTTGTGAGAACGAATCCATAAATACCAGGAAAGCTGAGGTATGATGGTGTAGGATCATACAAGAATCTAGAAATAAAGCACGTCCTATTTAGACAAGTGTTTTCTTTGCAAGTGTAGCCTAATCTATAGATTATACTGCTTATTTAAAAATCCCCAGTTATCACTTTGAGGGTTAACAGGTTCTTGTCCCAAAATCAGGCTCAGTATTATTCAAATTATTATATAATTGGGAACCCCAAAGTGCACAGTTACAACACTCACACTATAGGAGCTCTTCTATAATTACAAATAGTTTATTAATACATTTAGCACAGTCACAAACACCTAAGCTCAGTAAGGTAGATAGAGATACTGTAGAACATACATCTGCACATCCATATACTCACAGCATTGCTTGTAGAACAAGCTGAAAATGTTAGCCATCATCTTCCTCATCACAATCACCTTTCCCTTCATCACCAGTGGCCATCATTCTAGCACCTCCCAAGGACTACATCTCTTCTTCCTACTGTCTCAAGGCTGGGATGTAACTTTTATAATATGAAATGCTGACGACACTATGTTTGATTCATATTCAGTAAGGAATTTTCCCCTTTTCCTTATTTGTATTTTCTCACCTTACTAATGTGAAGTGTTCTTCTTCTATAGGTTAGTATATCATTTATCTCAACTTATTATCATATGCATCAGTTCGTTACCATGGCCCTCTTGTGGTTAGCTATCTGCAGATTGTAGGTCACGTACCTGTTATGTACAGCTATTCATTACCATTACACTCTTGTGGTTGGATCATGTATCTGTGGTTAGAAATTCTTCTCAAACACTATTTTCAGCTCCCCAATATTTGGGTTTTTCTTTGGGCCATTTATCTGTTTGAAGTTTATCTGTTCAAAGTTTATGGGCTTCAAGTTTTATGCTAACCTGCTACAGCTAATGTCTTACAGTATAGAGGCCTGTAGGTTCCTTGCATTATTTCTGAATACAATGGAAAGCAGTGAATATAATAAAGGCGAGCTACGGCTATGGGCTACAGATCCCCCTTTGATAGGGTGAGTGTTAATGAACCCTATCCCATAAGTTTACCCTTTAGGTTTTAAACACATGCTTTACATAACACAACAGAGAACAAATAAAGGGGAATTGCCCCCTGTTTAATTAGTATGTGTGTACATGTACCTTTGGGGTTTGGCAAAAATGTTGACCCTGTGGCCTTGCACCCCAATGGACCATTACAATATATATTGATATTTGGTTATTACAATCCTGGAAGGAATACTGACCATCTTCATTATATGTCACCTTCTAATAAGAATCTCTTACCGGTTTAGCCTGGCAGGCTACCAACAACAATGATGACCATTGGTACCTTCCTTCTGGCCACACAGTGGTGCATCCACTTCAAACATATCGTATCTGCCAATGTACTGATATCCCTTTTCAGGGCAACAGGCCATTGGTGGAATTTCCCTGCTTGGATGATAAACTACCAGACAAGGTACATTGATGCATTCATTGCAGACATGGCTTTTAAGGTGACCTACTGAGTGGATAACTGCCAAGTGACCAAACACATTCTCACCTGGATTGCGCACGGGCAATGATGCTGTGGACAGGACACAATGTTTTGCCATTATGTACTCTTAGTTAAATAAGAGTCTCAGTTAAGGTGCAGTGTCACAGACCCCACACCTGAATTGCTTTCAGTGGCACTTTTGACAAGAATTAAATAAGTGGCTTTTCCTGTTCCAAGTTTTAAAAACAGTATTTAACAATACAATACAGCTACTGCTAATTCTTGATTAAATGTGAGACCTTTTTCAATTTTAAAATTATAAGACAGTGTTATATGTGTATACTGTATGCAGAACTGATTTATGCCATACTGTACCCATTGCTACTCCTGGTATAGATGTAGCCACTCTGGAGTTATTGATTAGAAGACAGACCTTTTCCAGGTTACTAACAGTTACACAGTTACATTCACTAGCTTATAGCTGAGGGTATGCCCTTTACAGTATGCCCCTTTTAGATACATATTGCTTTCTAGTATATATATATCACTAGCACCATCAGTTTAGGCAATGAAATCAATACCGTTCATGTTTAGTTTTTTTCAAGTTCTATATATTGTCATCTGAGATCACATTGCTTTGAAGATGATATCAGTGTCCTTGCACCAGGCTGCTGCTGTTATTTCCAGAATTAGAGTTCACCATTTGGAGGTTTCCACCAAAGTCTGTTTTCTCAGCCTCCTTCACATGGTACAAACTTGGGAGTTTGCATTTAATTGGCCAGGTGCATCTCCAAAACAACTGTTAGGACATCAAGACTGCTGCAGAGGAGAAACAATGCTGTTACATGTACTGTGAGCCAGTTTTGGCCTGAGTCTCCCCTGAGGATTTTGTACTGTTACTGAGTACCTATAAAGACATGTCCCTTTCCTGATACAACATTGTGGGACTTGTGATGTATGGGCATTTATCAGTTTTGAATTTGATAACTTAATTCCTTTAATTATCCCTAAACAAAACATCAGAATAACAAATTCTACACATTCGAAATCAAATAATTAACAAGACTTTGTCCCAGACTTATACACCTCCCTTTGTTAGGGTGATAATCTTCATAATTATTCCAACACCATGTTACTTTAGCTAGAACTTGGTTTTGTAGTTTCACTGCGTTTGATTATGAGAACCTAAACAATATATATAGTATTACATTATAAAACATTGTAGCTGTAATATAGTTATTAAATGTAAAACGCTGCATTAATATTATGGTGGTTTGCTCAATGAACTTTTTGAATTTCAATTTTGGTTCTGCCAAACATCTGGCCAAATTGCCTAACAAACTCCAAATCAAAATTATATACATATATATAGATAGATAGATATAGATATATAAATCATTAGTTACAATTAAATTGTTTATTGACAAACACACCTCTATTTATGACTGACTTTTGCAAAGATTGAACCCCCACTAGTGTTTTATAGGGACACACCCACGGGGGTTAAACCATAATTATAATATGGAAATAGTGGTACCACAAATAAATTGTTTTACTATTAACATCTTTATTATATGTGTGCCAAAAAAATTGTTGTTGCAACAAAAACTTCCCAAAAGTATGAAAAATTATAATCTAGTCATATGACACAAAATATGTAACTCACAAGTAAGTAATTCCAACATACCAACAAACCATACCAATGGTTTAAACGTTGTTCAGAGGAGGTCCAGGAAACTTAATGATTAATTCTCCTGGTTTTACACCTTGGTTTGCCTTTAAAAGAAGTTTAACGATTTAATTAGGAGCTAAAGGTGTTTTCCTTGTGTCTTTAGACCTTAGAGTATAATACAAGTGGGTTAAAGAGAGAAAAATATTAACATATGCTTTACTTGTTTAGGGAAATGTAAAGGGATGGTGTGCATAAGGACACTTTATGCACTGAAGTTCAGTGATGCAAAATTTCAAAGAAGCTCAGGGGTCCTGTCAGTTCCCCACCCTAGTCTCACAATTCAGGATTCTGGATTACAAGGCACTATGGAATGTGCCAGATAGATTCTTCGCAGGCACCATGCAGGTGGAATTATTTCAGTCAGTAAACAAGGATATATCTGGAGTTTTTCCTCTGTGAATGATTTGTACTCTGGCATGAGAATGAGAGGGTGGGGGAGTTGCAGAAGTAGAGGGAGAGAAAGTGCTCATGGACAGGGTAGTGAACCACGTTTCCTTTGTGTGAGCCTTATTCCCATATGGAAGAAGCACATGATGGCCTAATATGTTTAAAATATGTAAAATCCATGGAGGGTGGCATTAATCTCCAGAGTAATTCCAGGTTGATTGAGTTACTGTGTTATAGCAGGGAAAGTGATACCAGTATGCTGGTCACATGCACTTTCAATCTCTGTGTCATGTTTGATCAAGACTATAATAAAGTGTGTGACGAACAAGTAATTGGCCTGGTTTGCCTTTGCACTATGCCCCTGGCACAAAGTGGCCCTAAAGAGGGAGTAGCACGCTTTAGGAGGATCACCCCAGTATAGGGAGATTGTCCCATAGTGTAGAGCTGGTGTAGGGCGCTTTTGCCAATCCCCTGCAGACTGCATTTGTAAGAGTCATAACTGGGCAAAGAGGACATTGCAGTAGCTTCGCTAACAGCCCCATCAGGTCATTGGTAGCAAGCTCAAAATAGCAGCTTAAGGGCTTCTCTAATTTACAGCAGAGGTATCATTCTGGCATGCAGGCAACCCAGGATTAGGAAGATACACAAGTGCTTAAAGCCATCTTTGCACCCCTGTAATGAGTTGTATGCTCTTTGCCTGCAGCCAAGGATTAGGACTGATGTTTCTACCTTTCCAACCAGGGCTTTTGTGAGCAGAGGTGCTCAGTGAGAGGATTCCATTTATAATTTGAAGAGACAGGGCAACCCATCATCTTGGTGGCAATGGTGAGGGAGAAGCATCTTGCTGCTTCTAACACATATCTGCCTGGCAGCCATTAATGAGTGTAACAGTACCCTGGCTCTCCTTTCAGATCACAGTAAATGCTTCTGTTATGCTGCAAACACTGTCATTTTGTTTTCCTTTGGGTTGGGGGATATTTTAGCTTGGCTGCCCAGGCACCCCACTTTGTCAGTGGCTGCTAAACTGTGGAGGTAGGCCCAGCAGCCAAACGAGGCCTTGCACTCAATGAAACCTTGACATCTGTGTCTGCAGGAGGCTGGATTGGACCCTTTCAACTCTGCTAATTCTGGATGGGCAGATATCAAGCAAGGGCTTGTCTACATAGGAATAGTCAGGAAAATTAATCCAAATTATCTTTTAAAATGGATTAGTTAAACTGCAATAAACCCCTGTGTGGACACTCTTAGTCAGAATTAAAGTAGCCTTAAATTCACTCTAGAAGCAAATTAAACTAAATCAGATTAAGACCACTTTGATTCTGAATAACGGAGGTTAAACCACACAGGGGTTTAATGTGGTTTAACTAAACCACTTTAACTTCACACTTTTAGTTAATTCAGATTAAATTTCTTGAGTGTCTCTGTGTAGAAAATCCCAAAATTCCAGCCCTGGGAACAAAAGGGATGGGGATCCTTTCTAGCAACAATGCAGTTTGCTGTAGCCACAACAGTTCCCCGAAAGAAAGGTCAGAGTAACTGGGAAATATTGTACCCTTAGTGTAAATAAACAATTTCTATTGACTGTGATTCATCATCAAAAGCCAGCCACCTCTGGGGTGGGATGCAGCAGCTGTGCACAGCATCATAACTCAAATGTTTAGGGCAGGAAGTGATGAAGTACCATAACTACATGTGAAACTGCGAGGGAAGTTTAGGGAGATAGACTGGAATGACCCAAGCTGGAATTTCGCTACAATGCTGGGGTTAGGAGCCCTACTCTCAGGAAAATTCCCAAGACTTTAATGCCCACAAGTGCTCAGGACAGCGCTTCTGGTTGCTCTATTTCTCTATCGCCCGCTGTACAATAGTTGTTTCATTTCTGTTGCTTGGGCTATATTACATTGGTTGTCCCATGGAAGAGGGGTAGAGTTACTATGCACTCCACAGCACCGGGCACAAAGTCTCCCTGTGTTAGTAGGGCTGGTGTATCCAGTTCAGATAAGTTTGGTTAAACTGTTTTTGTTTTGTTTTCTCACTGATTAACACTTCAGACAGGAAGCAAAAGAACCAAACACCACCAGGGAAGTGAACCTTTTGGTGTTCCCACCCTGCATGAAACCAGAAAGTGCTACCAGGGCAATGAGAAACTGGGAATGCTTAACCAAACTGAATTGTCTGAAGGGAGCTCTTGCCTGTAGCAGCTCCTGCGATCCCACTCCCAGTGGCCTGTGCTGCATGTCAAAAGGTGACAGGACCACTGCAGAGTAGACAGCAGCTAACTGCGTTCCCTGTAGGGGTGATTTGAATGATGGTGTGGGAGCTCTACCAAGCTGTGGAGACATGAATAGATGGAAGCAAGGAGCAGATGAGAAGGACACCCACGGTGGGCCTGATCCAAAGGAACAAAGGGGCTGGGACATGCTGTGTACTTGATGGACGGACTGAGCCAGAGGAACAAGGGGGGTGGTACATGACTGCTGTGTGCCAACCTGATCCTGAGGGCTTGTTATTTGCAAGCAGTAGGGAAGGCGGGGTTTGAATTGCCCAATTCTCACCCGCACACAATGAGATGACAAGTGTGGAGCAGCCTATATTGACTGGGGATGAGGGCGAGGGTGGGTGGAGAAAGTGGTGGGGAGGCAGGCATGCTCCCTAGAGATAAGGGAGGATATAATGACTAGTTTTACACACACACAAACATACAAAAAGCCAAAGTGCAGAGGATAATTGCTTAAAAAACAAGGGGAAGCTTCATACCATTTGGCTTGCTGACAGAATTAGCACAGTAAGTGTTAGCTGGCTTTCCTTTCATTCTCCTCCAAAAACATCACTTTCTTTCAAGGGAAGGGAAAGTGGGAAAGAAATGAGCATCCCAGAGGTTCCAACTGCAGCCAGCTGCAGAAGGAAGCCCCCACCCACACCCTTTCCCCAGCTATGTAGCCTCAGGATAGACACACGCCAGCTACAGTGCTTACCTGGGAAGCTGGAGCTCACCTTTTTCTGGCTCTGATGCTCCCTGTTCTGGAGAGTGTCTGAGAGGGACTCTCAGGTACAGGAGCCCATCTTTCCTCCTGCTTCCTTACCCCGTCACACCAATTACACTGGAGTAAAGAGACTTTTCCATACTGTCTCACGCTGCCTTCCAGAGAATGGAGCACATTGTACCAGGCTCTGAACTCCGCCTGGGGCTGCTTCCATCAGAATCTGTACAATCCCAGCACTCCCTCTATGTT
Source organism: Mesoclemmys tuberculata (assembly GCA_007922155.1). Lineage (NCBI taxonomy): Eukaryota > Metazoa > Chordata > Testudines > Chelidae > Mesoclemmys > Mesoclemmys tuberculata. The sequence goes on from ML675622.1 coordinate 22,662,041, forward strand.
ATCTTCCCTCCACCCACCTATTGAGATGCCCAGGCTTCTGTGTGTCTGTTTCAAGTGAGGCAGCTAGCACTGGGTGGAGGCAGGATATCAGAGCTAGTACAGTGGCTCCTCTGAGCCTCAGAAAAGTGAATGACAGGATCAACTCAAGAGCGTCAGGGGCTTGTTCACAAGCTCAGAGAGCTGTCTGAAGCTCCATATTAATTGCCCTATTCCCATGTTCCTTTTTAAACTGAGCAGCTCCGAGCACAATTAAGCAAGGGCAGGAAAGGGCTTTCTCAATTCCCCAGCTCAGGCCTAGAATCTATGCCAATAACATACAATTAAGCTGCCAGAGGAACGCTCCGGATTGCACATCAACATGGATTGGCAAGGAGACAGGCCATCATCAAATGGGTTATTTATGAGGCAATTTCAAAATGCCACTGTCAAATGGCCCTGAATAATGGAAACTCTCTGTTCTGTCCTGGCCTTAAATATAAATATATAGATATAATGAGATTTTTACTACTTTGCTGGGAGAAAGAAAACAAATGGAAGGGAAATGGAACTGAGAAATGAAAAATGAAAGGACTTGAGGTGGAAGAAAGAGGAGCTAGGTCAATACCCCCAGTGCGGAGGCAGCAACCGCAGCAATAAGGAGGCAATGTCTTATGTAAGTCAGCAGCACCACTATGGATGACTGATTGGTATCTCTGGTAGCCTTCACAGTAAGTTCCGTCCAGTGCACCTCAGACCAAAACAATGACAGCAACAAAAGTGTGGTCCACACAGGTGCAAGGGTAAAGTAGGGAGCAATTAGGGGACTCTTAGGTCTCTGACTAGGACTCAGGGAGTTTCCTGTTTCACCCCAAATAAAAATGCAAATGCAAAACCACATTACTATCAGAGTTCTGCTCCGTAGATCACACCAGATCCCACCCAACTGCTGCTCCACTTCCCCGACCAGCCTTGACATCCTTGTTGCCCTTTTTTGAACCTTGTGCCCTGCAGTGCCACAGGACAGGACTCAGTAGTGCCATGGGAAGGGGAGCTAGTGGCATATCATGTGAGGACACATGGATATGTGGTTCATATCCGGATCATGCTTCAGATGAAAGCATTTGATGACCACAGTCTAGACCCTGGTAAACAGTTACATCACAAAACCAGTGCAAAGCCTGGCAGGATTAACTGGCTGTGCTGGGTGAAGCCAAGGGCTATGACAGCTCGGGTCCAACAGGTCAAGTCTCCTAAGGGACATTGCTGAGGAGCAAGGCAAGGGGACAGAATTAGAATAACCGAAGGTGCTTGAGGGCAGAACTAAGGATCACCAGGAGACCAGGGACAGGGTGGAACACCATAATGAGATAGCTGGAGTGGGATAGGTCAGGATTGGGGTAGCAGAGTTGTGTGGGACAGGGGGCAGCTGTCACAGTTTCTACACACACTATACCTCCACTGGGTGAGCACTATCAGCCCCACTACTTTCATCAGCACCAATTTTCCCTCTCTCTTCAAACATCCTTAGACATTCTGAGCACTGCACTGCAAGCAGTACTCAAAAATGAGGAGAAAAACTGGGCTGTACATTACAAGGCTGCTCAGCTGTTGTGGTCCATGGCAGGTGGGAGGGGGGAAAGCAGAGGAGGGCAGTGCCAAACAAGGTGATGGACTTGTCTCCCCTCCTTCCTCCTTTCCCTGTCCTCACCTCCTCAACTGAGACCAGCACTTCCATCTCTGAAGCACTCTTTTCATCTTCAAAGAATTTGGGGGGGGAAGAGAAGGGGTTGTTCCATAAACAATGCCACTCCTGGGGCTCCTTCTCATCTCTAGCCACTGTAAGGAGTTCACCAGATTCTCTTTCTCCTCTTCCATCCCACCATTATGAAGTAAGCTCTGTATTTCACAGACTGATCACCCTCTGTCCCACACACCTGCTGTTAGCTCACTGTTTATCCTTGTAAATTATTGACGTCGGAAATGCAAAGCCTTTAAACGGAGACCACACAAAACCTTACACTGCCCAACATATTAAAGAAAACAGCCTGCACCATCCCCAGCTAGTCCCCTGTCCCAGGTCTGGAGACAAGGCCCTCATTGTCACTCTGTGTCCTGCATTTGCCTCTTGGAAGGGCAAAACTAGAGCTATGCTCAATTCTCACCTTTTTCTATAAATTGACTTGTCGATGCCCCATTCCCACTGTAATATGTGAGACTCACATACATTAACTACTTGATTAATCCTTATAGACCCCTATGAAATAGAGAAATCTGTATGCCCATTTCATTGGGGAGGAAACTGAGGCACAGAGCTGATGGTCAGTGACTTGCCCAAAGCCATGAAGCAGACCAGTGACAGCACTGGGAATAGATTCCAGCTGTAAGAACTCACATTTTAAAGTCCTATCTGCTAAGCTATGCTGTGTCTCTGAATCTGTGACTCAGATCTCCAGGAAAGGTAAATCTTCCATGCAACCAGATTTTCCTCAAGAAATTTTCCTTAGTGAAAGGAGAGGAATCTTAGGGAGCCAGGCAGAACTCTGAGCCAGGATTCCTCCCCTTTCTGTGGCTGTCTCTTGTTTCAGATATTTCCAAATCCTCCTCCTCCCCCTTGCTTTGGTGTCCCAGGAAGCCTGCAGTATCATTGGAGACAGTAGGTCCCAGAATAAATTGCACCCCTGCCTAAGCACATCAACCTCCTCATCTAAGAGAGCTCATGCTTGTGATTGCCAGGGGCATTTCCTGTCCCATTAAGACTAAAGCCACCCTAGTGAGATGAGTCCAGGGAAAAACACTGTGTATACACAACAATGCAATCTGTCTCTCCGCACCATCACCACCACTCAATGCCCTGGGGCAGCTCTATGCACCCACAAGCCTTTACCCAGGGTCTCAGATTGGCTTCTTAGTAAATGTTGCTGATTTTCATGCTTCCCTCTAAAGAGTTAATGTGGCTCAGAGCCGGAATTAAAAGCTTAACAGTAAAAGAGAAGCTAAAGGGAACAGTGGAAGAACCGGGTTTTCTTTTTATTGGCATTTTTTTAAAGATGCAGTATTGAGCCGACCATGACAAATATGCCTGGAATGTTTGCCCTGGAGGCCTGGTACAAAGGGGGAAAGACCCAGAGAAAGGCATCCACCAGCTCCTTCTCAAAACAGCCAGTCCCACTGTTCGTGTAAAAAGAAATGTATGATCTGGTGTCTCTCCCAGGGCTGCAATCCGCCCCCACCCCTAGAGTGAGACATTAACATGTGCAGAGCATGTCACTGAGTGCCGGACATCTCCCTTGTGCTGGAGTCAGCACGTTCACCAGCCAGCAGCTGTCAGAGACATTGGCATCCCCTCTCACAGCCTAAATGCCAGTGACAGCTATGGGATGCACAGCTCCAATAGGAATGCCTGGGCCTCACAATATGTGGCTAGAACTCAATGGAGCAGTGATGGAATCCAGTAAATTGCACTGGGGCAGGGATCCTAGAGAAGAGAGGCTGATGAGAAAGGACAGAGGCACTGAAGGGTGCTGGCATCCTTTGCTGAAAAGTTTACCCCACCTCATTGCCAGTCGCTCAACAGCACCAAGCTGCTGCAGCCCATTAACTATGATCCAGGTGGAGTCTGTGTTTGAAGGTCTCAGCACCATGACAGAAGAGTCAAGTTTCCTTCAGCAGAGGTAGGAGGCAACTGCAGAAGCCAGGCTTGAAACCCAAGCAATAAGCAACAGAACTGGAACAGCTCTGAGGGGCAGCAGCCTAGAATATGCTGCAAGGCCCCAGGTGCTGCAAATGTTCTAGCCCATGTGTGAGATGTTAGATCTGGGGTCTGAAACCAAGGAGGGTAATAGTGGGTCTTGTTTTCAAATAGATGATGGAGGTCATGGCTTGGCATCACCATGCACAGAACACATCTATGCCTGGGAATGTGCATTTAATAAGCTTGTAGACTGCATTTGAACTTTTCAGCAGTAGAACTGGGTGTCTCAGAACACTGGAAAAGCAGCATACAGCCATTTATGTCACGGTTGTTGGTGATCTCAGGCTGGATTCCAGAAGGACAAGTCCCAAGAATACCATGTGCGACTGAGTGTCTCACACATTCCCAGTAGCAGCTCTGGCAATGGCAGTGCCAATGGGCATCACCTGGAAGCAGGCCTATGACAGACCCATCACCTCCATCCCATAGTTTTGCCTTTGTTGCTATCTCCCCATACATCTCTCTTCTTAATAGTTTAGAATTTTGCAACTGTCCTGTCTCCTAGGCAGTACCGTGGGCCAGATGCTCATACTAGGAAACAAAGGCATTTTCATAGCGCTCGAACATTTTGTGTTCTTGCTTAGCAGAGAGGGGCCTCATCCTTCAGTGGTCAGCAGCAGAGTCCTGAAGATAAACTTGGGCTTTTCAATATTTTGAAGACAAGTTGTTTTCTTCTGAACCAGCTAAGGGATAAGAACATCAGAACAGCCATACTGGGTAAGACAAATGGTCCATCTAGCCCAGTATCCTATCTTCTGACATTGGCCAATGCCAGGTGCTTCAGAGGGAATGAACTGAACAGGTAATCATCAGGTGATCCATCCCCTGTCATCCACTCCCAGCTTCTGGCAAACAGAGGCCAGGGACACTTCAGAGTGAGTTTGCATCCCTGCCCATCCTGGCTAATAGCCATTGATGGACCTATCGTCCATGAATTTATCTAGTTCTTTTTTGAATCCTGTTATAGACTTGGCTTTCATGACATCCTCTGGCAAAGAGTTCCACAAGCTGATGTGCATTGTATGAAGAAATACTCTTTTTGTTTGTTTTAAACCTGCTGCCTATTCATCTCATTTCGTGACTCCTAGTTCTTGTTTTATAAGAAGGAGTAAATAACATGTTAATATTTACTTTCTCCACATCAGTCATGATTTTATAGACCTCTGTTATATCCCCTCTTAGTCATCTTTTTGCCAAGCTAAAAAGTCTCAGTCTTATTCATCTCTCCTCATTTTTGTTGCCCTTTTCTAATTCCAATGTATCTTTTCTGAGATGGGGTGACCAGAGCTGCATGCAGTATTCAAGATGTGGGCATACCATGGATTTATAAAGAGTCAATATGTTTTATTATCTATCCCTTTCCTAATGATTCCCAACATTGTTAGCTTTTTTGACTGCCATTGCACATTGAGTGGATGTTTTCAGAGAACTATCCACAATGACTCAAAGGTCTCTTTCTTGAGTGGTAACAGCTAATTTAGACCCCATCATTTTATATGTATAGTTGGGATTACCTTTTCCAATGTGCCTTGCTTTGCATTTATCAGCACTGAATTTCATCTGCCATTTTGCTGCCCAGTTACCCAGTTTTGAGAGATCCCTTTGTAACTCTTCATAGTCTGCTTTGGACTTAACTCTTCCAAAAGTATTCAGAATTGTTCAACTCATGGAAGATTTCAGCAGGTAACTATGTCCAATCTGAGGTTTCCCACAGACTTGGATTGACACTGGATTGGCTCCATTTGAATAGTAGCAAACCAAAGTATCACCAGGTTTCTCTTTCCACTGGATTGTCTCCTAAGCAGGTAACCTGATTTCAGTGGAAGAGCTTCATGTGCCAGGGTTTCTCAGAGATGTCCATTGGGATTGATTCACTTCCAAATGAGACAATCTGACCACAGAACAGCAAAATGAATATGCAGATATGAGCTCCCTCATGAAATATTTCTTTTTTGTGATTAAGAAAAGCCCAAGGAAATGAACATACTAGCGAAGTAATAGAAACATGAGGGTCCAGAAAAGGGAAAAGGTACTAAACAAATGCGTTTAATTTATTGGTTTACTAAGTAAAAGGGAAACTAACCATCTGTCCACCCTCGAATACCCATAGATACAAAGGGCCTCAATTTGAGAGTGCTTTCTTCTAGGATCAAGCTTCATCTGGAGGTGCTACCTGAACCCTAACAGCTCTCTTAATGCCTACATATTGAATAGTATTTTTCGTGTCCCACCTATTAGTGGCACCTTCCTGATCTTTGCCACCATTTTTCTGAACCTCCACGTTATTTAGGAACAGCGCTTGACTGAGCAGACAGAGATTACCAGGAAATATAGAATCAATTTACTGATCTATATTACACATAGATCAAAGTTTGATAGGTGACCCCTGGCTGCAAGAGAGATAGTAACATATAGAGATAGGGAGCTGTTCTCTTCAGGCCTGCAAGCCATTCACTCTTTGTAGCTCTTGCACCCTTTAGGACCCTTGTGGCAGAGCCACCACCTTGTACTGTGAAGATGAAGAAGCCTCATAAATAAGCCCTGACACCAGTCAGTATAACACATGGCCCATCAGCACTCTGTGTAAACAGAGTGTATGAACCATTGCCCGTGATTCATTTCACTCTACTCCCTCAAAAGGTGCCTGGGGCCAAGCCCCCATTCATCACTGTAATTTATACCAGCATGATTAGAGCAACTGATCTTTTCTGCACTAAAGAGGGAAGGAATGGAGCAGGGAGGGAAGGTGATAGTTTTTGTTAAGCTTGGCAAGTCCATTAATCAGAGACTTGTCAGATCTCTCTAGCTCAAAGCCACATTGTTGGAATTATAAACCTAACAATGTCTTCGTTTCAAGACAAAGTGGCAAAAAAATACTGCACCATTCTCTCTTTCTCAGCAGTAGAATACAGGAGGCCACTAGGGACTGAGGTGCATCAGCAGACCTAGGGAGGAGAAAGACAGGCCTGGAATACCACAGTGTTCTATAAATCCAGATTAAAGAAACATTGGCAGATTTTGGGGAGGGGGAAATAGCCACATGTTCAGTCTGAGATGCACAAATTGGGTTTCTGTGGGAGGACGTTCACCCAGAGCCTGCTACATATAGTCACTCAGGCCCTAGTTCCACTCTGGGGTCCTTTCATGAGCAATAACATTTAGCAAATTCACTCCCTGAAAGCTTTCTAGAGGGGAGGGAAAGCTGCAGGTCACTGACACCTACAAAAGCTCTGAACTCCATCTGATTCACAGTTCCTGGCCTGGTGTCAGGGCCAGATTTTCAAGGAGTCAGCACCCTCAGTTGTGAATCAGGAATTAATGGGTTCATCTTTATTTTCTCAAGAACCAATTTGCCTGGCTTTGGGCTAGAGGTTCTCTCTCCAGGAGGCTTGGCCTCTCAGCAATACCTACACTTTTCTGCTCAGAAAGGCAGAGGGGCTGTTTGCCGTTCCAAACATTACTCACCGTGTGTTCAGAGCTCAGTTTCTCTCCTGACCTGTATGTGGTCATGGCACTGGGTGTGGTTGCCCATTTGACTCATAGTGTAATATCAGAATAGAACCCTGAACCAACAGCCTGTTCCAGATTAAGTCCGTGAAGGCAAGAACCTTAGCATTGCAGCTGGACCTGGAACCTTTTGACACGTAGCAAGTGGCAGCGCTGCCCACTGCATTACACAAGGCCTGAATTCAGGAGAGGTCTGGGACTTTACAAAGAGCCAGTGAAGAGAAATCAGGGTAGTGAGGGGACAAAAGCTCCCACCAGATACCTGCTTATAAGCAATACCCAGAAGGGTGCTGGCATATTCACTCAGTTTGCGGGCTGGATTATGAGCACCAATCAGGTGCGGAACCCCAATTCCTCCCCCAGACCCTGGGTGCCTTTTGGGTACTTGGTGTTTGAGCAAAATAGAGGTTGGGCAGCATTTGGGAACAACCAGGACAGGTGTAATAATAGTAATACTCTGCAAGCCCACAGTGCCTTCCATGTGAAGGGCTCAGAGTCCTCTGCTCTAATTACTAGTGAATTTGCCTCCTTTAAAAGAAGAGATGATCATGGTTATTTTTCTCTCTGCCAGAAACAAGCTCTCTCTACTTTCCTTTCGTTCCTCTAGTCTCCTGAAGATTCTCTCCACAGCTCCTTTTCCACTGAGCCAAGTAAAATGTCTCTCCCAAGGGAGCCCTCTTTTAACAAAGAGTTTAGAGCAGCAGAGTTTCTAGGGACCTAGTGTCTCCGTTCTGACTAAGGAAAAGAGCTACTACCTCTGTGACATGCTGTTTCTTAAAGTTCAGACCTGGCCTGTATGGAAGCAGAGTGCAGCAGGCTGAGGCCTGGGTAATTAACAGCCCCTGTTCAAAAAAACATTATGCTAATTTTTAAACAAGGTTGCCCTGAGATGGAAAGGCTGGGACTGGGGATTATTGAGAGTGAGTAAGGCAGCTGGGAGGAGAGGTCAGATGAGATCAATGTGCATTTATTTATTTATTTACCTCCATTTCTAAAACCAAGAAAGTGCCTTTCTGGAGCACTAGGGACCCTGGTATCTATTAAAACACCAAATAGAAAATTGTAAAATACAGGAAAACAGCCCCGTCCCCATCAGCCTGAATCCTCAATAAGCTCCAGCCATAGTCACAGTAACAGAACAAACAAACCAATTCCTCATCCCACTGCAAGCCTGGCAAAGTTCCTTCACCTACATGCCCTCCGGCCAATTGCATGGCAAAGTGGATGGGCCTTCCAGCATGCCCTGAAAGTCATAGCAGATTTGGGCTATTTCAGACAAGCGAGAATCAGTGCTCTAGTTAGGCACCCTCCCAGAGTATAGCTTGTCTACTCTTACATCCCATTTAAATCAAGGACGCTCCAGCGACTCCATCCATTGCAGCAGCAGGATCATCAGCATATTTTAAACCCCATAGCTGGTGCCTCCCAAGTGGTCACTGAACAAGGGGAATGACCAGGTAGAAATCTGAAGCACCCCACACCAAAGTGCCATCCAGTCACTGGGCAATGTCCCCAGTCTTCTAGGGCCTCTTGTCTAGGAAGTGGAAGCACCCTAAAGCAGTCCACTCCACTCCTGCACATAACCACAAGGGATACTTCAACACCTTGGGATCAATGGTATCAATGGCAGCTGATAGGTATCATAATGTCAGCATAGCTCCTGATCTTCATCCATTTCCAGAAGGAGGTGATCGACCAAGGCAACAAGTGTGGATTTTCTGCAATACATAGGTTGTTTCCAGGCTGAGAAAGTTCAAGGAGATGAGGCATCTCAATGCTATGAGATCTTCCAAGTCACCTTACCCAGAAAGGGAAGATTTAAAATGACTCAATAGTTGACCAGAATCTCAAGGTCAAAAGGCTAATGAAAGCTTTCTTCAACATCAGAGGCATCCTGTCCTCAAAAGAGGCAATGACAGTCTCCACTGACACTAGGCTTGGTGCTTCCTGACTGGCCCTACATCAGCCAGAAGGGATGTGGCTCTGAATCAGAGTTTTGGTCCAAAGTTCACTCAACACTTCCAGAAGTGACAAAGGCTTACGCTCAGGCAGTGAAGCTCTCATGTTTGTCCCATCAAGATATTACCCTGCTACTATGGACACAGCTATTTCAACTAGACCCTGAACAATTTTCTTTGTGTAATAGCTAAATATTTCCTCACAGCAGAAGGCAGTAAAATCAACATTCCACCAGAGACAGCCTGGATTAAGCAGGCTGGCCACAACTCTGAACAAATCTGCTGACTAAGACTTGGCAGAGTCTGCAGTGTGTGCTAAGGATCTCTCCTTTGCATGCCGCACAGCCACAGTATCCGAGCTCAACAATCCTTACGGCCCAAGTGACGGCACTCATCCAGACAAGCCACCAGCATGCCAGCCATCTTCTCTCCTTTCATCTCATGCAGGTCATGTCTACACCAAGGTGAACCATGGGGACACTGCTGTGAAAGGGGACACAGAGCAGTAACTCCATCAATAATAGGGGATGACAGATGGTTATAGAAATCCTTCTAAAGCAGCAAGGGAGTGGTCCATTTGGCTGTTCTGTATGTGTGATTAGATGGCTATTAAAATCCTGGTTGATGGTGTAATAGCCCAGCACTCCTGTAGAGAATTGTCCCCTGCAGTCTTGCCCTGATCCTCTAGCCTTCCCAGCAGAAAGCCACAGTCAGAGTCATGGGGGATTGGCAAGAATTCCCCATAAATCACCCTGAGCTCTGAGGCAGAGGAAGAGAGAACAGGGTTTTTCAAGTCATTTAAAAAAGCCTCCAACACAGTTCTGGCAACGGACTTGTTTCTCCCTGCTGTATGGGGACTTCTATCCCACTGCTTCTCCTCCCTTCCCCTTAATGTTAGATAGTGCTTGGATGACAAAATCCCTCCACACTCCTTTTTTCACAGGAAGAAACAAAAAGGAACCTCAGGTTCTACAGAAATTTGCATCTCCATTAACAGCACTTTCTTGCTCTCTCCTTACTCCAAGGAGAAGAATCATGTAGCTTTTGGCCTCAGCGTGTTTACTCTGTGCAGCACAACCACCCCTCCAGATGTTGCTATTGATATCCCTAGCTCCCTACCCCATTAGCCAGGGATCTTCCAGGCAATGCAATGTCCCAGTGCTATCAGCATCTCTCAGTAAGGGTTATCCTTGATAGGCACGGCCTGCAGCTACTGAGAATCACCAGCAGGTACACCCAGCAGCTGCTGAGTATTACTAGCAGGGTCAGCCAGCACGTACTGAGTATAAAAGGGGGAGGTACACCCAGCAGGTGCTGAGTATCATTATCAGAGTCAGCCGGAAGTTGCTGAGTCACCAGCCAACTCCCCCTATGTAATGAGAAATCTATGTTCTTTGCTTTAAGCAGGTGTTGCCGGACTGCTGTTCTTGTGAGGCAGGGGGCTGTGCCCAGCAGTGGGTGCTCTTTTTTACCTGCCCCAATGTTAGCAAGTTATGCACCCAGCATCTTGGGAGCAGTAAAATCCAGCGGGCTGTGCAGTCTTTGAATGGAGAGGCACATGTCTGCCTGCAGTGCAGTGACTGGGGAACTAGGATGCTTTGCCTTGCAATCTTTATGACAGGTTTTACTGCTGTCTACCTCACAAGGGTCTTTTCCTTCCAGGTTCTAGTGACTGACATTGCTAGGTGCGGACATTTTTCCCTCCTGAGGCACCCACTAAAAATAGCATTGGTTAACACATCTGTCGTCATTCAGCTGAGCCTGCCCTAAGCACAGTAGATAAGAAGTTAAGTGGGTAGCTCCCTGTTTGACTGAGTCTCTGTGTTCCCTGGGGAATGATGTGCAACACCCTCAAGCCCATTATGGTGGAATTGAATTAACCAGCTAAATTAGGCCCTTCCAGTTCACTCCAGCAGCCCCTGTAATTCCCAGAGTCTGTCTCCTGCTCAGCTGTGCCTGGCCCCATCATTGCTGAAGTCAGTCATGGGGAATAGAAGGATTCCACAGGGGTAAGGGGATCAGGGCTCTCTAGCTGGGAAGCCCAAACACACTCACGTCACTGGGCCATAAGAGGGAGTGTGTTTGTTGTTCTAAGAGCAAGCAACCTTGTAAGGAGGGAAGCAGCAGGAGAACGCCTTCTCCACCACTGAGCTCTCTGCTCCTGGCCAGAGCAGCAGGATGTTTACAAGTTTCTGGCGGGTAAAGGACACACAGAGCCACAGAAAAAAAATCTCCTGTTGTTCCCTCTAGCAGATGGAAAGTAAATACAGCTGCTCCTTTAGCACAGCCCGGCCCCCCTTCTTACCAGCCACCACCTCCCTGCCCCCTATGTAGCCCCAGTGGTGGGTCCTTAGTACTCAGCACAAATCCCTTGTGCTTCAATGGCAAGGTGCAAAAGAGAAAAGTGTGGTGTCTCTGGATCACGTTTGTGCATAGCACGAAGGTTAGTGGCTGTGATGAGGGAGATGTTCAGACCGAGTGCTACTGTGAGGGTCTCCAAACCCTCACTCTCCAGCCCTCACCTACCCACTCATCTGAGCCCCCTGGTATGCCTGTAGTTATCTAGTGCCCATCACTACATGTTGGATAAAACAGCAATGGGCTGGGCTCAGTAGTCCAGGGAGAGGCAGCCACTCAACCAAAATGGAGAATATGGGCACAAGGAAAATGAAATTAACTCATTCAAGGAGCGCTAAAGGGGAGGCCATGACAGTAATGGTGGCTGGGCCTGAATAAAAAGGCCATGTACCTACCCTTTGAAACTAGCCCCAGAAAGGTGCTGGTGGGTATGCTAAGGAAGGGAGACCCATAGACTGGATCCTGGGTCTGAGGAGGCCTGATCCAGACACAGCCATGGAAAAGAGAGCAAGGAGAGTTCAGCCAACCACAGCAGCTTTTGCAAGATGTAGGGGAAGAGACAGTTGCTCTTATATTTCTGGCCTAAACTGTTCAATATTGTTTCTCTGCCTATAAGAAGCACTTCCTGAATGCTCCTGAGAGATGGATTTTGGGAGATTTCAGTCTCTGGCCTGCTCAGTATGGAAAGACAGGGATAGGCATGTCCCATGCCCACATCACACCAACCACATCACAACCTAGAAAACAGCTGATTGAGAGAAGACATGATTAATATCTACCAACCCAGGAAGAATATTCCAAAGAGGACAAGAAGAGGGGATTCTCATTAGTCCCCAAAACTGTGGCAGGAGAATGGGCCACACCTATGCTGTGGAATCGCTTTTCCTAGAGACATTTCCAACTGAGGAGAGGTACCCAGTTTGGGGATAATTAAATCAATCCTGCCCTGAAGAAGGAGGGACAGACCTGATGACCCACTAGGAATATATCTAGTTCAAATATTTCTCTGACAGAAATTTAACACCTTAGTACTGCCACCATCAAGTCACCTTGTCAGAAGTTCTATCAGGCCTGCAGTCCTGGTTTTGGGAGAATAGCTTTTCCAGTGTAAGGAAGGTACTTGGAACATCTACTGATATTATTTTTAAGTGGCATTACATTTTGAGACATCTTTCACCCTCTTTCTCTCTTCATCCCTTTTTCGTCTCCCTTCCTCTCCTGCATGGTGAGCTTGTGCGAAAAGAACAGAAGTGGGGTTCCCCTAGCACAATCTTCTCAGCCCGTGTGATTGACATAGGGATGGGTATGATGTCATAACCCTTGAGGGTTCTGTACTGCTCCCAGTGGAGTGTGGGAGCCAGCCATGGGTATGCACATGTGTTTGGTGGGCCCAGGCAATGGAGCTGGGATTTCAGCAATGGGAAGGAAGTTCCAAGCATTCTGCTACCCCAGTGCCCTTTGCTCCTTGCCACATTTTAAGCTGATTAGCCTCAGGGTTGGTGACTTCCTGCTGCACCTTCCCAGCCATGGGATCTGCTGCCTATGTGACCCACACCCAGTCTGACTCAGGGCAGAAGGAAAATTAAACATTTCCCTCATTTAACACGTTTCTTGCCAGAGCAGCTCATGGCACATTCCAGGCAGTTAAGATTACACCCCAAAGTTATGCTTTGGGTTTTTTGATTCAAATAAACCTTAAATCACTAAACAAAACAGCTGAATTTCACCCCAATTTCATTATAAAAATCATGACCTTTGTCTGATTTCAGAAACCACCCAAGACCACCTAGTCTCAGTCCATGAGCCTCTGTGACCCTGCCACAGACTGGGGCTGAGCTCTGAGTTTGCAGTGAAACTCCAAAGCAGGCAAGTTGCCCATTAAAAGGTGTCAGGTTTTTGTTGCAAGCATCTAACATAGCACAGCACTAGAGCCAATGAAATCTATCTGAGTGGAATTCTAGTGTCCTCTAATGGCCAGTATGCTTCATAATAGCTCTGCAGTGCAAACTGAAGGGACACGGTGCAGGAAGGTAACAGCACAAGCAAATTCTTTTCACCAACTCCCAGAAAGATTTTGTAATAGTTCATGGTCCCGCAGGTTGGTCTCTTCTTCAGCGATAGCTGTTGTGAGACGGTGTTCCATGGGTGACCAAATCACTAAAGCGATTGATGATGGGAACCTCTGTCTCCTATTGTGTGAATCCTGAGAAGGGGACATAGGGCAGGGGAGCATTGGAGTGAGTGCCCTTTCTATCTCTTTTCTTGGTGAGTCCTTCCCATCCCCCAGGCAGGAGAGATGATGTCACAGTTGACATGGTACACACACCCCTGCCCAGCTTGACCAAAATGCCATCATATCACCTAGATGCACAATGCAGATGCGCTCACATCTATTGTGTGTGTCTCCGTGAGAAGGTGATCATGGATAGGTAACTGATAACATTTTGGATCAAGAACTTTGTGATAGAATTTCCTTCCCTCCCCTATGCTAGCTGCAGCTTCCTGCTTAGACTGCTAGTCAGAGATACATCTGGGCAGCACCCTACAACCCCATCTGGCATTTGGTGTCATCGCCCAGCCTCTTCTCATCAGAAATGGCAGCGACTCCCCAAACTGCAGAGGCACTCGCTGTCCCCACAGCAATTGAATGGAAATGGATGTTTCAGATGGGCTTTTTGACAGGAAACCCTCAGGTGATCTCTCTGGGCCCCTTCTGCGCTCTGATACGCAGCACGCACCAAGGAGCTGGTGTGATTAAGGGAGTCATCATTAATTTCTGTGACGTGCCAGGATGCAGGATGGAGGAGGGTTCAGAGGATCTTACAATGGGGAAGAAACATCAATCATTGTGTGTGAATGGAAGGTGTTTAGTTCATTGGGCCACAGTGGTGTGTGGAGCTGGAATGAGAGGTGCTATCCTGTGTGAGCCCCAGGGTGAGGCAAGGGCAGAGTGGGATATTTGTCTAGCTGAAGTGTGTTACCCACCCTACAGCAACAAAGCAGCCCTCCCAAAGAATGCTACACCAGTGTGTGCTACCCAGCTAGCAACCCCACAGCTCCGAAGCAGCACTCACAGAGAGCTCTCCGGCAATCACCTGCTGTGCGCAACCCCAGCACTCAGACAGGCTGTGCGGGTCACTTGCCAGGATTATCCGGGTATGGCTCACTTAATCATCTCTGTGCCACTGTGGGGGCCTCTGGCACTGGTGCACCTCAGGGCTCAGTCTCTCCTGTTCTCTGTCTGTGGCACATAATTGTCAAGTCTCCTGTGGGCTGTAACACTTGGGTTTAGTTTTCATGTTGGGCATTGTGTGGGTGCTGGGTGGAGTTGGCAGCCTATGTTATACTAGGGGCCAGACTAAATGATCCAGTGGTCCCTTCTGGCCTTAAACTCTATAGCCACCCTCCAATTCCAAACTAGCAAGTTTAGCTCACTGCTTGTAACCAACCCTGCAATAATGAACCAGTGTGACCAGCCCTACAGCAACAAAGCAGTGTGTGCATGTACAGCAGCAGCCCTACAACAAAAAAACACTGTGCACAGCTCAGCATTTCAGGGCATCTCCCAGGCCTCAACCATCCTCTTCCCCACTACAGCACCAGCCGTCCCTTCTCACTTAGGTAACTGAGATGTTGCACTGCCTTCTGCAGGAGGTCGTGGACAGAGGTAATTGACTTTTGCACAATGTCCAGGGTAATTTTGCCCCTATCTTCAGTGCCACACTCACTCTGCTCCTGGGGACAGAGGCTGAGATCCTGAGCCCACTGGTTATCAGTTTGTGGAAACAAACAAGGTGAGGCCGAGGAGGGAGTAGGAGGGTGGGAGTCTAGATTTGGATTTGATAAGAGTAACTAATTGGGCACATAGTTGCATGAAAGAGCCATACATGCCCCAGGTGAGTGTTCATGGGGTGAAATATTAACCAAGACCCACTCTGCTGAAGGAACAGAGTTGTTTTCCAAGTCAGGATTGTCTTGCACACACCTTCAGTCCCTGAGAGCAAGGGAGCCAGATAGCACTGACCTGCTCTCCCCATCTGTACTCTTATTGCAGTGTAATGGTGTTTCCCAAAGAGCATGTACCCAAGAACACACCAGCTTCTTTTGGGGCAGTCACTCATTGTTCACATCTTCCAGTCCAGCTTGTCTGAAAGGTACAAATCCATCCACACAACACAGACACAATCCCACGTGCATGCATGCTCGCACATTGCACCTAGCCTCACTCCAGTTCATATCTTTTGGCTCCTACAGAAGCATGAACCAGAAATACAACTTCCCACCCCCATCAACAATCAGATTATGACCAGCTCAGCATTAGCTCCCCAAGGCCGTTGGTGGGGGAACACTAGCTACAATGTGAACATCACATTGGAGCTTTCCAATGCAGGAAATGCAAAGGAGAGTGTATCAGACTGACCCTCCTGTACATCCCTTAAAAACCATTAACTGGGGGCTAAAAGCAAGTCAGTGCTTTAAGCTGATGCCTCGGAGAGAACAGCTCACTGGGAAGGCTGCACTTGCTGTCAGACAGAGAGAGGACAGCATTGCTGTACCCCCTGCAATGGACTCGAGGAACAGCATCTAAGTGAATGAAAGTATCTAGGATCTGTTAGATTTGAAGAAGTCGGGCTAGGTCCCATGTGTCTATCACCCCAGAGGCTAGGACAGGCTATTCCCAATGGCTGGTATTTGTGTGGTCTCTGTCTAGTCTTAAAACAATACTAATGGTTAGAGCTGTGCAAGTAATTCCCAGTAGTGAGTGTATCTTACAAGTGGCATCTCTTCCCCTGTTGCTGGGAGCAGAGGCCTCTTCCCTTGGCTTACTTGTTTTTCAGAAGGATTCCATGGATTTTTTGTGATTTTTGTTTCAATCAGTGGGTTGAGTTGGAACAGTTTTCTGTGCGTATTCACTATTTGTGCTGTCCTGCTCAGTGGTGATTGGTCAGAAGAGCCACATGGTGTTGTTTCTGTTACCTGATTGGGTGTGCAAGCAAGCATTTTCAGCACAGAATTCACACAAATTCAGACATTCCCTTTCTATGGACGTTCCTGCCAGTAGAAGTGCATCACCCAGTGCTTGTGGAAAATGATCCTGGCTAAAGTGAATTCACTGAGAAATGCTAGCCAGCATGAATGGGAAATGATTGGTACTGTTTGTACAGCTCTGAACTAATTTCAGTATAGCACCGTTTCCATCTCCACAGGAGGGCCATCTCTCCATGCCCCACCTCCCCCAAGTCCTCAGAGAGGAAGCAAAGCACTGTCTCCACTTTGCACATGAGGAATTTGAGGGGCACAAAGGGGAAGTGACTTGTCCTGCTCAGAGAGGGAGTTTGTGAATCCAGGAGTTCCTGGCTTCCAGCCCTGTGCTCCAGCTACCAGGGGGGTGCTGCCTCTCCTTCAGGAGTTGGGTGCAGGGTGCTTACAGGGGTAAACATGCACAAAACAACAACCACTGATAAGGTCCTTGCCCTGACGAGCTGATGGTCTGGAGGCACAAGTAGGTTTCCAGGACATGCCATCTGTGGATATCAGCACACGAGCCTGGCTGCCTAGTGCTGGGCTGGAGCTGGTGAAGAAGAGTGCTTGATAGCATTAATAA
Source organism: Mesoclemmys tuberculata (assembly GCA_007922155.1). NCBI lineage: Eukaryota > Metazoa > Chordata > Testudines > Chelidae > Mesoclemmys > Mesoclemmys tuberculata. The sequence continues at coordinate 22,679,199 of ML675622.1, forward strand.
TGAGGCATTTCTGAACATGGAGGAGGAAGCAAGCTGGGAGTGGGCAAAGGGACAGGAGGCCAGTGGGATGGGGTGCAGAGGAATCAGGGCAGATCTGTAGGGGCAGGCAGAACTACCAGAGTCAGGATGGCAAACTTGAGATGAAGGCTGAATAAACTGAGGCCTGAGCCTTCTGTTCCCACAGTTCCCTCCTTCCATCTGCCTCTCTTCCCTGTTTGCCTCCCCCACCTTGTCTCCTGCCCCTTTCCTTCCTCCCACCATCAAGCTCCTACCCTTCCCCCCATCCCATCTGACACAGCCCTTCCTTGTTCCTTTGCTCCCATCACCTACGCCAGAGTTTGAGTGATGCTTTGTTTGACAATCTGTCTCCTCCTTGCTTAAAAATGGCCCAGGCTGGCCAGCTCCAGCATGCAGCAGGTAAGAAAGGTGATGTGTTCTTGGCTCAAGGTGGGGTTCTTAGCGCCAGCTTTCATGGTCACTAATCCCTGGGAGCTGACAGCTTATTTGGAAAGGAGAATGAAGGAAAAGCAGTGTGTGTGCCCCCAGGACCTACTTGCCCACTCCAAATTCTTTCCTCTCTGCGAAGGCACCTAGCCTAGCAAGCCTGTCCTTTATCTGGCACTCCACTTACCCACCCTGGAGACTGCAGTGCTCCTTCAGTCCCACCTAAGGGATTTTATCAGGCTCAAGGTTTGTTTCAGATGTTTGAGGATAAGACCCTTGAGGACAAATATCAGAGTCACTTGCATGGAGTCCTCTCCATCCACCCACACCCCATAGGATGCCCAGCACTGGGTAACCACTTACCATAGCTCATGGGTGTGACATGCACATCCTGCTGCAGGTCTGACAGATGTGCCATTACCAGTGAGCCTGATGCACAGGATGGAGCTCTTGCGTCACCTAATATATGTAGCCAAGGATACTGCCCCCATTTCCATGGTGGAGGCAGAGGTGGCTCTGTGTTCCCTGGTCACACTGATGGCTGTTGTCAGTCAGCTTCACTTTGCCATCTCCTGCTTGCTGCCTGCTCATGTAACTGGCTACTCCATGTGTCCAGAGCTCTGGGTATGTTACTCACTAGAAGGTCTTGTTGAGAAGAGCCTTTTACTGTTCCCTTCACCCATCTCCCAAGCACCAGTTCCTCAGGATTCAGCTCTCACCCATTCCTAGAGCAGAACCATTCTATCTCATCAGTGCTGAGGTCAGCAAGCTCAAAACATTGCCAAGCCTCTAGAGAGTTTATCTCACCAGGCTTCTCACAGGCATTTGTGGCCAAGACACACATGTAAGATAAAGAACACACCATCTAGCACCGGTGTACACACATTGCCTGTGCATCAAGAGGCAGGTATGTGTGTGTCTCTGGGTCTGAGTGTGAGTGAATGCATGTGTGCATGTGTGTTTGATGCACTCTGTTGCAGTTGTTCCAGGCTTAGACTCCCCTCTCTGTGTCTCCATCTCCCTGGGCCAGGATTAGCCTCTGACCCCAGATTCTCATTATATGGCTGTGAAGTAAAACCTCTATTGCTGCAAAGAAAGTTCAGGTCAGTACCACGAAGCTGCTGTCAGCCAATTGCCCTTTGTGCAGGATGCACTGCCCCCATCACACAGCTGCCTGTACTGGGTAAATGAGGTGGTGTCAAATTGCTGGAAATTTGGCCTGTGATATAGACTGCCGGGACCCTTCAGAGATGGGCTGCGTTGGCTCAGACAAGTTCCTCTACTTGACCCTCTCTGCATTGCGAGGGGGAACCATGTTAAATCAGATTGATTAAAGGGGTTAACTCTAGTGGCACTTCCTCCAGTAACAGCATTAAAGGAGGAAGCTCCCAGATTCCCCATGGTGGGTCAGATCTGCTGGGAAGCCACCAAGGTATTTGAGTTCCAGCTGTTCTTAGAGAAGAGCTGAGCCGTCCCTCATGTTCCGGCACACAGTGTGAGGGGTCTGCTGGGGCAGGGCTTTTCACTCCATCAACCCAGCTTGGCCCTCTCGACTGCCTCTTTCTTTGCTTCCTGCCTGAGACCCAAGAATGTCCTGCTGCCCTGGAGAACTGACCCTGTGCTGGAACAAGAAATGAGCCTTCAGGGAGCTGGGGAAGTGTTGGACCTCTGCCGCACTTCCCCAACATGCAATGAGAGCCCATCCCCTGGCTTGGTGCATCTTCTCCTATTTCCATTAGTGGCCAGCCAGCAACCCTAGTCCCAAGGGGACAAAATCTCAGCAACAGTCTGCTCTCCAGCCGCCAGTCCCCTTCAGGAGAGGGAGAAAGCAGGTTCTACTTTTCTCCTCAAATGGCCCTATATCTAGGCTTCACAGGTTGCCAGACACCTGTGATGACTACCAGACCAGCAGCCTCCTCGCTCGCATGGTGATTCCTTCTCCTCTGTGAGATCTGCACAGCTTCCAACCCCCTTGGGCGGGCTGCTCTGCTCCAGGCGCTTGTTTCTTTGTGGTTTTCAACAGAAGGGGAGGGAAGATTTCCAGAGGAGTTTGGAGAGAGCTGTCAGGCCAGGCTTAGCAATGAAATATTGCTGGTCGTATTTTATCAGCCTGCTAATCTCCTTGGACTGAAAGTCAAGATATGATAAAGGGCCTGGCAGTTTCAGCAGGCCCTGGCTGCTCCGCAGTGGCTCTGGGAACAATGGAATCTCTGTTCATGCTGCTATCATTGGGTAAATATCGGGTGATCCTGGCCCTGCAAACAGGAAGAGGTGAAAGAGTGACAAGGAGCTCTGTTGTCACTGTGTGGGCCCAAGAAAGGAAGGGCAGAACTAGCACTTGCTGCTGGTGATCAGATACAATGGTAACAAAAACCCTCTACTATAGGACCATTTCAGAGTAGTCCAAGCCATTTAACCCTTGCACTGCAGCAGGGCCATGAGTGTGTCCGGTAGGCTTTCTACCCAAACATCAACTCCTGTCAAGCCTCAGTTTGAGCCAAAGGTCAAAATTCACTCACCAACTTCTCTGCCCACTTCCAAAGGTGAGTTGCCTTCAAACTCAGTGAAAATGCTCTCCTCCTCCTGAACTTTGGAACCAGCTCCTTTAGAAGAGCCGCATTCCTGCCCCCGGAGCAAGATGCAGAGAGAAAAGAGGGAGTGCAGGGGGAACAGGAGAGTGTCTGAGGTCCTGGCATCTGACTTCCCAGCTCCTTGGTGTGTCCTGGCTGCTAATTGCTGGAACTAATGACAATAAAGCAGGTTCAGAGTCTGCTTCCTCATCTTAATGCTTCTGACACTCAGAGCCCAGGCCACAGCAGCTAGGTCCAAGAAGCAGTCAGCCTGGCCTGTCTCTTTGCCCCAGAGGACCCTGGCTCTCCTGGTATGAGCTGCACCTGTTTCTCCCCATCACCTCATTCCAGTCTGCTGGGAGACTGGAAGGCCAGACCGGCCTCTCACAAACTTTCTGCTGTTGATGGTGATTCATGTTGGCTTTTCAAAGTGACTGTTTATTTTAGCAGAAGCCCTAACAGGGGAAGCGCCAGGTGCTGTTTACATGGGGCTTTGGTTGGAGGCTGCACCCAGGCTCTACTGGCCACAAAGGGGCTGATTGAGAAAGATAAAACAGGCCCATTTATTACACAGGACTGCAGTGGAAATTAACCCTCTGAGCCCTGACTTAGTGCAGGAGAAGGAAATCATTTATGAGAGAGGGGATTGAGGGCTTGTCACCCATAAAGGCAGCAGTGACGGGGCTGCAAAGGAAGCAGGAGCTGCACAAGGAGCTCCCTTCTCATCCTGCCCAGTTTGCACTCACTCTCTTCTCTCTGTCTGTACTGCAGCATTACAGAACCACACTGTTTTCCCAGCTCTCCCCTGCCCTGTGCTCTCCCTGGCCCAGACCTTCACTGCAGCATTACCGCAGGGCACTGTTCTCTCCCATCCCCAAGCTTCTCTCCTGGCTGAGCCCTGCCCTGCAAATTACAGGAGCATCTCTGCCTTAGTTCTTCCTACAATGAACATTTATCCTAATTTCACCAATCTTTTAATAAATAGACCTAAAAATGAGACTCTAGAGGTGAGAACAGCAAGGACATTGAACCCGTGCAGGGAGGGGACATGCAGTGAAGTCTTGATGAGAAATTCCTGCACAGGCCCAGGGATCCATAGCAGGGAGGGGACAGAAGCACAGGAAAAAGGCCGAAGTGGGTGAGCAGGAAGCACAAAATGTGCTCTGAGTGGGAGTCAAGAGAAGGTGTGCAGGGAACAGGAGCAGCGTCCCAAGCAGAGAAAGATGTAGGGGGAAGTTGCAAGCGTGGAGAACATACTAGCGAGTAGGTGTGCATATACATGCATGTGTGCACACTGTACGTTTTGAACGCTTTGTGGATGCATGTGTGCAGTGTACATGCCTGCAGTCAGTGTGGGAGTACTGTATGCCTATATACGCATGTGTGTGTGCACTGTAAACGTGTACACATGCATTGTGTGTACGTGCGCTGTGTGTGTGTGTGCGTTCACATGCAGGTCTGATGGTGGTAAAAGGGAAAGCTGCTCAAGGCAACAGGAGAATGGATCATTAAGAAATCAGTCAGGTACATAAAGAACAAGCAATCAGTACAGAGACCACTGTGCCCCTAGGAGTGTCACACCCTGTTTTTTTTATAAAGTGCCATACTTCATGTGCTACAGAACATAAATCTGCAGAGCACATGGTTTCCCAACCAGAGGCCACAGATTCTCCATGAGGACGGAGTGGAACCACTGTAAGGATTAAAAGGAGGTATTCCTCTGTACACTGCGGGATGATCACACCCTCAAGTGTTGCTTTGGCCTCCAGAACGTGTGGGGAAAGTGACATACAATGAAGTATGAAGCAAGGACTGTGGGTACTGGGATTGTGCTTATCTGGACAGCCCACAAGGGGGAAGCAGAGTGTAAGAAATAGCCTGTTTCATTTCCTGCAGAGGGTGGAAAAAATAGATTTAAAATTCTGGAGTGGCTCTAGAGGATTTTGTCACTGTGAAGCCTTCAGCACAGCTATGGGGCAGTTATAGCTCTTCTGCCTCTCACTAGCCCTTCTCTGTTACTGATGACAGTGTTTCCCCTCTCATGTCTCACCTTTTTCTCCCTCTTATGCATGTGTTTCTCTGTTGAGTTTTACTCTTTTACTTTAGCAACACTGATGCAAATTAAACTTTAAAACTCAATGAAATGTCTTTGCTTTGAGTGAGAGGTGAGACCCTTTAGAAGCACATGGTGGGTGGACTTCAGGGAGCCCCAAAGAAATCATCCCATCACAAGAACCTGTTTTCCCTGACTTCCATCCTAGCATCCCCAGTGATATGTTTCAGTAATTGGCTGTACTGGTCCGTGGTGGTGAGTTGTGGTTGGTACCAGGGTTTGTTGGCATTTGGTTTCCAAAGAAAACAAAAAGGATGATGTTCCAGTAGCCACTAGGGTGGATGGATACTGACCTCTGTCTCAGGATGAGATATTAACCTTTAGTAACCAGGACCCATGTCTAGTGACTGAAGCCAGGACATAAAAAGCTGTTTTTTTCCAGCACTCCCTTATTACAAAGAAGTGAACTTTCATTGCCTCTCATCCCTTTGCTGTGCATGCAGAGATGACACTGATTTTATCAGTTTGGCTGCTGTCCCAAATGCTGAATTTGATATGCATGCATGGCCTCCCTTGCTCCACAGCCTTCCCTCTCCACCCCCATCTTCAAAGCCAAAGACCTGGCAGCCGTTCTGAAACCCGGGCAGAGTTTCTATGCCACGGCTTGGCACAGAGCTCAAAGGCTCAATTAGCAACATCTGCTTTTGTGGGATATGAAACCCTCTCCCATTTTCCCGTCCTGATGCCTCTCGCTCCCCTCTCAGCACGCACAGCTGGAAGCAGCATGGAGCTGCATCCAGCAATAACCAGGAGAATTTCCTTTAGCTCCCAGCAAATCCCCCTGCTGCAGGATGGTAGGAAAGAGCTGTGAGGATCCAAGAGACGCTGCCTGGAGAAGGAGCAGGCTATCATGCAGCCATGTAGCACTTCATTTGACAGGATTCTCCAGGCTCCAGGGGCTCAAGGCTGTAGACCCCTCAATTCCAGATGAAGGTTGATTTAAAATGCTGAGAAGTGGGAGGGGGATCAGGGTGGTATGTGATAATAATATGAGTTGATCCAGAAATCTGGCGAGCATCTCAGTGTGCTCTGAGCCCTGTCCCCATAACTGGACTGGGGTCAGGGAAGAGATCCCTCATATTGCTCTGCAGAGATCCAGAAGGTCACTGGTGGCTCCGCAGGGAGCTGCACTCAGCCATCTTCAGCCAGACTTGGATGCAAGGTCTGAAAGAAGGAAGAGTGGAAACCCCAAAGAAAGCCAAGGTGGTTTGAAGGCACCACACAGGAGCAGGGAGAAAACACAGCTGAAGTACAACCTGACTGGTCATTACACAGCCAGGTAGAAACTCCAGCCCTGATCCCTATATAAACACCTGTTCATGAAGCTACATAATCCCCGCTCCCCTGAAAGGTAGACAATTATTACTGTCCCCAGTTAGTGGCTGAGGAATGGGGGTGGGGGGAATGGGTGACTATACAGCCAGTCACTTACAGAGCTGGGAATAGAACCCAGGTCTCCAGCCCCTGGACAATGCTGGTGATAGAACCAGCCCTGGGAGTTGGTCACTGAAGAGCATACTTTCCATCCAGTAGTCTGAGACATGGCAAGGATCTGGATAGCCACGCAGGCACAGCCAATATTCAGGAGGTAAGAGTGGATATTTCCCTTTTGAGGACACTGCCATCCCCTCTCCTCTCCATCCATCAGACAGAGCATAGTGCAGTGGCACATGGGAGTTCCTGCAGGAAAGAGCTCCTCTCACTTACTATATAGCCTGAGAAGCGTGTCGTGAAAATGGGCTTTTCAAAGCCTGGTGCTGGGGGCTGCACCCCCATTGATGACCCTGGCTTCAACCTCCAGTGTCAGGGACTGGAAACCAGTCTCTATCCAGCTTCATTACCTGAGTGTCTTGGAGGACAGATCTAAGTGGGATTCCCATGGTCTCCCAATAGCAGCCCCTCCGCCAATGCACACTGATTGCTCCAGTGCCTAGAAGGAATGGTGGGCAGATGTAACTAGGATCCACCTTCCCCTCCTCCTGGCAGTGACTTCCTCGTTTGGGATCTTCTTCCCTTCCAGTCCCCAAGAGAACATCCCAAGAACAGAAATGAGAGAGCCTGGAACAGCTGGATATCCTTCCTGAAGCCACAGTCAACTCCCACATGCTGGACAGAAGCCAAGGCAAGTTGTGTCCATCACGTCCCCGGTCCAACCTGGGATCAAATCAGAAAAGCTCTTACGGGCTGAAAAGGGGGAAATCTCCTTAATCCACAATGATTAGAAGTCTTTGCAAGGAGAAATCTTTGAAGTGCACTGCCAACCATCAGGAACAATGACTCCCATCAAAGAGATGAAGTTATCTGCATGGCAGAGAGAGGAGGGGGGGAACCAGTTTTTCTCATGCAAATATAAAACAGAAATTGAAATGAAAGCCTCCCTCATCAATAATACAATAAAGGAAGAGGGAGAGATAATAGGGAACCAGATAGATAACAAGGAATGAGCAAGTCAGTACAAGACTTACCAAGCCTTGCTCTCAAACTCAGCACAGCTCAGCACTGGGGTGAGATGAACTTGTAAAGTCTCTGTGCAGCCTGTATGCTTCTCGCTCCTCCAGATTACTAGTGTTACTGCACTGATGTTCTAGAGAGCCTTCCAGCTGAAGCTGTCCAGGTGCTTTATTCACCAATCAATCAAACATGCTCTCTTATGTTTGAGACAAGGTGACCAGAAGTGCACGCACTATTCAACATGTGGGGGTACCATGGATTTATAGAGTGGCATTATGATATTTACTGTCTTATTATCTATCCTTTTCCTAATGTTCCTAACATTCCATTAACTTTTTTTGACTGACGCTGCACATTGAGTGGATGTTTTCAGAGAACTATCCACAATGACTCCAGGATATCTTTGTTGAACTTATCAACATTCAATTTCATCTGCCATTTTGTTGCCCAGTAACTCAGTTTTGAGAGAGCCCTTTGTAACTCCTCTCAGTACAGTTACTCTGGACTTGAGTAAACTAATTTTGTATCATCTGAAAACTTTCCCACCTCACTGTTTACCCCTTTTTCCTGATCATTTATGAATATGTTGAACTGCATTGGTCCCAGTACAGATCCCTGGGAGACACCACTATTTACCTCTCTCCATTCTGAAAACTGACCATTTATTCCTACCCGTTGTTTCCTGTCTTTTCACCCATTACTGATCCATGAGAGGACCTTCCCCCTTATTCCATGACTGTTTACTTTGGTTAAAACCCTTTGGTGAGGGACCTTGTCAAAGGCTTTCTGAAAGTTCAGGTATATTGTATCCATTGGATCACTCTTGTCCACACGTTTGTTAACCCACTCAAAGAATTCTAATAGATTGGTGAGGCATGATTTCCATTTATAAAAGCCATGTTGATCTCTCCCCCAACAAATCATGTTTATCTATGTGTCTGATAAATCTGTTCTTTACTATAGTTTAACCAATTTGCCTGGTGCTGAAGTGAGGCTTCCCAATCTGTAGTTGCCAGGATCACCTCAGGAGCCTTTTTTAAAAAATGGTGTCACATTAGCTATCCTCCAGCCATCTGGTACAGAAGCTAATTTAAGTGATAGGTTATAGATCACAGTTAGTAAGTACTTCTGCATTTTCATATTTTAATTCCTTTAGAACTCTTAGGAAAATGCTATCTGGTCCTAGTGACTTTTACTGTTCAACTTATCAGTTTGTTCCAAAACCTCCTTTACTGACACATCACTGTGGGACAGTTCCTCAGATTTGTCACCAAAATAAATGGCTCAGGTGCAGGAAGCACCCGCACAGCATCAGTGAAGACCAATGCAAAGAATTCATTTAGTTTCTCCTCAATGGCCTTGTCTTCCTTGAATGCTCTTTTAGCATTCTTGATTGTCCAGTGGTCTCACTGATTGTTTGGCAGGCTTCCTATTTCTGAAGTACTTAAAAAAATTGCTGTTAGTTTTTGTGTCTTTTGCTAGTTGCTCCTCAAATTCTTTTTTTGGCCTGACTAATACTTTTACACTTGACTTACCAGGGTTTATGCTCCTTTCTATTTTCCTCAGTGGGATTTGACTTCCCATTTTTAAAGGATGTCTTTTTTGCCTTTCACCTCCTCTTTTACCCTGTTTAGTCATGGTGGCATTTTTTGGTCCTCTTACTATTTTTTTAAAATTTGGGATATACATTTAATTTGAACCTCTATTATGGTGTTTTTTAAAAGTTTCCATGCAGCTTACAGGCATTTCACTCTTGTGACTGTTCCTTTTAATTTCCATTTAACTAGCTTCCTCTGTGTATGTGAAAGGACCAGAAACCTAGGAGAAAGTAAGCAGACAGTAGGAGAATAGCCCTGGGAGGAAGTTAAAGGTACATCTATACTGGAATAAAAGATCCATGGCATGGTGACAGCTGACCTGGGTTAGCTGACTCAGGCTGGGGCTGCAGGGCTACAATTTGCTGCATAGACATTCGGACTGGAGCCTGGGCTCTGGGCCCCCTGTTCCCCCAAGCCCAAATGTCTACTCAGCAATTTTACAGCTATTCAGCCTGAACCCTGCAAGCCCAAGTCAGCTGACCTGGGCAGCCAGCTACGGGTGTTCAACTGCTGTGCAGATTTGTCCTCAGAGACAAAATGTCTTGTAGGCACAGTACTCGCTGGAAAGATAGACTTGGATTCTCAAAGTAGGAAACTGCCGTTGTTCCTTTCTACTGTGTTCAAGGAAACGGGACTTTGTGTACGTTCTTTGCATATAAACAGGATTGCTGCAAAGAAATTACTGACTCCATCATCAATTTCTCCCCCTAACAAACAACCCTGCAAGGCCCTAAATATCGGCTAAGTGGTTGGGCGGAAGGGAGCAACAGCATTAGTATCTAAACTGATCGAATAGACAGGTAGGCCCTTTCTCCCAGGGCTTGGAGTGGTAGCACGGATAGGTTGAGGTTGAGGTGGTGTAACAGAGGCAGGTTTGCTGGGCCAAGCAGCTTTTCCTTTGTCCTGCAATTCTTTGGTCTCCCCCTATCCTTGGTGGCCATAGGTGAGGCCGAGAAGTGTCACTGTAAGAACTTCCATAAGAATCAAATCTAAAATAGGCCAGAACAAGCCAGGGCTAAAGCTTCACACAGTACAGCTGCCTGCTTGGTAGTGCCCACAGAGAGAAAGGTTTCAGGATTATATTCCTGGAAAGGTGCTCACTGAGATGAGTTCATGCGGAGGAAACAGCCTCTCTCCCTCCATCACACAGATCCTTGTTGAGTGCCCACCTCAGGATATTTATTGATCTGCTTCCACTCAGTCCCAGGGTCTGCCAAGCCACAGAGAGATGGTGCATCTGCAAGACAGGACCATTAGCCAGGAGACTGCCAAGGTTTATAACCCAGATTATTTATAGAAAAACCCAGAAGACCATAGACAGCAAGATATTTATAACTCCATGCTTCTTCAAGCCCTGCGATGGTAAGAAGGCTCTTGGACATTTACATCTCTCTGTTATTTTATACTGCATCTGCCCAATTCACCCTCACAAAAACAGACTTCCCTCACCCTGGATCTGGATTTTTAGACATTCTCCTTAAGCTTAGTGATCTAATTGCAGCAATGTCTCCAGCACCACTTCAGACATCAAGAAGGGCCTGGCCTTAAGGAAGATGTTACTCAGGAGTCCCAGCCAAATCCAACCCCAAACAGTAATCTACTGTAGCTTCTTTCAGCCCCATTGGAAGAATTGCTCCTTTCCCAGCCACAAGATGGAAAGCTGTGGGACTTTGTATTCCAGTTTATCATCAAGTCATGATCCAGTGTATTTGCATAACAGACAATAACTGTACAGGATTCAGGCCCAGCACAGTGGGGATAAATATCCCAAACTTCAGACTTAGTGCCCAGTGTGATATGTCTCTCATTGGCTCACTGAGTTCAGTGGGATTACAGCCTGGAACTCTAGAGGATCTGTCCTTTAGTATTAGGGGTTTTAACTGAGCAGGTGTTTTTGGTGGTGATGATTGGTACCGGCCCAAATCCACACTTGCCCCTCTCACTTACACACCTACATGCTGATGTGAGTGAGCATAAGGTAGATTTTTTGGATGATTTATTATGGTGTTGCTATTTGAAAATTAGCCCCACCAGCATGTAAAAGTACATAAACAGTAGAGGGGCTGGGGGCACCCTCTGTGTGGGCAACTGTATATGTGGAACTGGGAATGTGCATTTATTCATTGGTAGTTGTAGATGCAAATCCTCCACTCCACTCTCATTAGATTCATACACCAGTGTTATCATTCTGTTGCAATCTACTTTCCTCCTTTTTTCCATTCTCTTGATCTGGGCCTGATGAGGGCCCATCCCCTCCACTGCTCTATCCAGACAGCTGATCAACAGCCTTGATGACAAGAGAGATTTCCATTTGACAAGGGTGTCTGCAGGAAGATAAGAAATAATCAGAGGGGGCTTGTGGGCAGCTGCACAAAGGGACATAGACAGTGAACACGCACACACTGAAGCCTGTGATGCTGGCAGATTTTCAAAATTCAAAGTGGACCCCCCACACACATTTAAGTGACAGAGCTGCAGGGTCAGAGGGAAGATAGTTGGTCTAAACCCCTGCCCACTGCAGAGATGCTTGTCAATGAAATTCCAGCCACCAGTCACTTTGGCTGAGAGGGACGGTTTTTGGAAGGTTTGAATAACCCCAGGTAGGTGCCTCTCACTCATATGTCTTCCCCCTTGGGCCTGTATTTCTGCTGTTAGCTTGTTTGGGGTTTTGTTTGTTTGTGGCTGTGACATTAAGCACCAAGGTATTCACACCCTACACACTATTCTGATAATCTTTGTGCAAAATACGCCTTGTCAGGTATCATTCGAAAACTAATAACTGAGTATTGATATTTTTGCGTGATGTATGTGTGCAATGTGTGTTAAGAGTTAAGAAGATATGCTGGAATTATCACTAACGTGTTCAAGTATGTGTGCAGGGGGGAATTGGTGAACAAAGGTCTATCCTAAACAAAAGAATGTGTTTACCTCAATTTACATATAAGCAGTAAACAGGACCCTCAAGACAGCAGGGGTAGAAGATGGCAGGAAACAGAACAATTTGCATTTCAAACACAAATGGGGAAAGAAGCAGCACAGAGCTTCTTTTACCACCAGACTCTATGTCACTTTCCTCATAGCTTGAATAAATTTTACCTTAAGGGGTAATTCTCAGAAGAATCCATTTCAAAGGTTTACTGTCTATGAGGGAGGGAAACTGAACCTCAAGTGATAAACAATTGAATCAATTGATTGTATTTGATATTACTGTACTGTGAAAGTGTATAGAGTGAGGTCTTTTCTGAAAGCAAAGAGTGCATAGGTGATTACATTTCACAATGATATCACATATTAACACTATACAGATACATAATGACAGTGGTGCTGGAAAACATAGTTACTTACCAGTAACTGTTGTTCTTCGAGATGTGTTGCTCATATCCATTCCACTTAGGTGTGTGCGCGCCCTCGTGCACGGCCCTCGGAGAACTTTTTCCCTAGCAGCCCCTGTAGGGGCCGGCTCCAGCGCCCCCTAGAGTGCCAACCTCATGCGGCGGCAGATAGGGCGCTGCCGGCCCCTCCCCTCCTCAGTCCCTTCTTTCTGCCGACTCCGACAGCGGGGATGGAGGGTGGGTGTGGAATGGATATGACCAACACATCTCGAAGAACAACAGTTACTGGTAAGTAACTATGTTTTCTCCTTCGAGAGATTGCTCATATGCATTCCACTCAGGTGATTAACGAGCCTTACTTGGAGGTGGGTAGGAGTCAACGGTGAGCTGCCCTCAGCACGGCTCTGCCGACTCGCGCGTCCTCCCTCGACTGCTGGATGACAGCGTAGTGCGTGGCAAAGGTGTGCACCGAAGACAAGGTAGCAGCCCTGCAGATGTCATCCAGGAGGACCCATTCCAGGAAGGCCGCCAACGCGGCCTGGGCCCTCATCGAGTGCGCCGTCACCACTCCGGGAAGCTGGATGCCCGCACGCTCGTAGCAGAGCCGGATGCAGGTGGTGATCCACTTGGCGATGCACTGGGCGGAGACCGGGGAACCCCTCATCCTCTCTGCCACCGCGACGAAGAGCTGCATGGTCTTTCGGAACGGCCTCGTCCTGTCTAGGTAGAATGCCAGCGCCCTCCTCACGTCGAGGGTGTGTAGTCTCCTCTCGTCCTCGGACCCGTGCGGTTTAGGAAGAAACACGGGGAGGAAAATATCTTGGTTACAATGGAACCGAGAGACTACCTTAGGCAGGAACGCTGGGTGAGGCCTCAGCTGTACCTTATTCCAGAAGAACATGGTATAGGGGGGCTCCGAGGTCAAAGCTCTTAGCTCAGAGACCCTCCTAGCCGAGGTAATGGCCATGAGGAAGGCCACCTTCCAGGAAAGGATCAGCAAGGGACAGGTGGCCAAGAGTTCGAAGTCAGTCTATCGAGGACCAGGTTCAAATCCCACGGAGGCACCGGGTCACGGACCTGCGGGTAGAGCATCTCAACCACCCTGAGGAACCTAACCGACATGGGGTGGGAGAACAGGGACCACCCCCCCATCGGCTGGTGGAAAGCCGAGATGGCCGCTAGGTGCACCCTAAGGGAGGCTAGCGCTAACCCTTGCAGCCTAAGCTGCAGCAGGTAATCGAGGACCGCCTGCACGGGGGACGTATCAGGGGTTACGCCCCGCGACTTTGCCCAGCAGGTGAATCTCTTCCACTTGGCCCTGTAGGCAATTTGCGTGGAGGGCCTCCTGCTTCCCAGCAACATGCGCTGGACCCTCTCCGAGCAGGTTCTCTCCTCCTCCGTCAGCCAGAGAGCCTCCAGGCCGTCAGGTGCAGGGAGTCCAGGCTGGGATGCAGCAGGCGACCGTGGTCCTGGGAGAGCAGGTCCGGTCTCCTCGGGAGCTCGATCGGCGGGGCGACCGACAGGTCCTGTAGCAGGCTGTACCAGTACTGCCTCGGCCACACTGGAGCGATCAGTATCACATCCGCTCTGTCCCTCTTGATCTTCAAGAGGACCCTGGGCAGGAGCAGGAAGGGGGGGGAACGCGTACATGAGAGTTCCCGTCCAGTCGATAAGGAACGCGTCGGAAAGGGAGCCCGGCTCGCGACCCCGGAGCGAGCAGAACCTCGGGCACTTCGTGTTCCAAGACGACGCGAACAGGTCCAATTGGGGAACACCCCACTCGTGGAAAATCCAGGCCGCTACCTCCGGATGCAATGACCAGTCGTGTTGGGGTAGAAACGACCTGCTGAGGCGGTCCGCCTCGTCGTTCCTGACCCCGGGGAGGTGAGAGGCGGTTAAACAGAAATCGTACCTCACCGCCAAGTCCCAAAGACGAAGCGCCTCCTGGCACAGAGCCGAGGAGCGCGCTCCCCCCTGCTTGTTGATGTAGAACATCGCTGCAGTATTGTCTGTCAGGACCTGTACCACTTTCCCCAATAAAGAGTGGCGAAACACTTTGCAAGCCAGTCTGACTGCCCTCAGTTCCTTGACATTGATGTGGAGGGCAGTCTCTCCCTGGGACCAACGTCCCTGAGTGGTCACACCACCGGTGATGTGAGCTCCCCACCCCAGGTCTGATGCATCCGAGATCAGAGTGAGCGAGGGGGTGAGGGCCCTGAAGGGAACCCCCTCCAACACTGTCCTGGGGTCTAGCCACCAGTTCAGTGACCCCAACACTGCAGGGGGCACCGTAACCACCCTGTTCAGAGAGTGCCTGCTGGGCACGTATACCTTGGCCAACCAACCTTGGAGGGGCCTGAGCCTGAGGCGGGCCAACCTCACCACATAGGTGCACGAAGCCATGTGGCCTAACAGCTGCAGGCACTGCCTGGCTGTCGTCGTGGGGCACCTCTGTAGCTGCGATATGATTGCTGCCATGGCCTCGAACCTCGAGCGTGGGAGGGGGGCTTTGGCCCACACCGAGTCTAGGGATGCCCCTATAAACTCTATGCGCTGTACCGGGAACAGCGTCGACTTCTGCTCGTTGATGAGCAGCCCCAGAGTATGGCAAGTGGTGTGGACGAAGGAGACCACCTCGCGCACCTGCGACTTGGTCTTGCCCCTGATCAACCAGTCGTCCAGGTAGGGGAATATCTGGACCCCCCTGCGCCTCAGGAAGGCCACCACCATTGCCATCCATTTGGTAAACACTCTGGTGGAGGAAGACAGGCCAAAGAGCAAGGCCGTAAATTGGTAGTGGGCACCAGCTACCATAAACCTTAGGTACCGCCTGTGGGTGGGAAGGATGGAGACATGGAAGTACGCATCCTTCAGATCGAGGGCGGCAAACCGATCCCCTGGGTTCAGGACGGGAATGATGGATGCTAGGGACACCATGCGAAACTTTTGCTTCCTTATGAACCTGTTTAACCTGCGCAGGTCCAGTATAGGCCTGAGGCCCCCCTTGGCTTTGGGGACGAGGAAGTACCTCGAGTAAAAGCCCTTCCCCACCTCGAGCGGTGGAACCGCTTCTATGGCACCCTTGAGCAGGAGGGAGCGAACCTCCTGAAGGAGTAATTGCTCATGAGAGGGGTCCCTGAAGAGGGATGGAGGGGGGGCGAATGGGGCAGGGAGATGCCACCAGCTGTAGGGCGTAACCCCAGCGCACGGTTCTGAGGACCCAGCGGTCCGACATGATAGCCCACCACAGGCCGAGGTAGGGTCTTAGCCTGTCCTGGAAAGGCGGGGGGGAACCCAGGGAACAGAAGACAGTGCCACCCTCGGGCGCACTGTCAAAAGGTACACTTCCCTTTAGAGCCCTGAGGGGGTCCTCTTTCGGAAGAACTGGATGATGCCATGCGGTCGTGCCGTCCAGAGCCCCTGTTCCTGTCCCTGTCCCTCGCGGGGAGGAAAGGCCTAGGCGGTGGCCTAGGTTGCTGCCGCTGCCGCTGTGGCGGCTGCTGCGGCTGCTGGCGGGCTTGTAATCGGGCCGCCTGAGGGGTATAAAGACCCAAGGAGTGCAGCGTTGCCCTTGAGTCCTTCAGGGCGTGCAGCTTCTCATCCGTCCTCTCGGAGAAGAGGGCGGTCCCATTAAAGGGCAAGTCTTGAATAGAATGCTGCACTTCCTGAGACAGGTCCGTGGATTGCAGCCACGCTGCGCGCCGCATGGCGATGGTGGAGGCCATCACTCTACTGGCCGTGTCCACAGTGTCAGAGGCAGTCTGGAGGGCTGCACTGGCCACAGTCAACCCTTCCTCCAGGACCATGGTGAAGTCCGCAGCCTGCTCCTGGGGCAGGGACTCTGCGAACCTTCACATCGAGTCCCACAAGTTCAGGTTGTACCTGCCCAGGAGGACCTGATGGTTGGCCACCCTGAATTGGAGCGCCCCCGTGGAGTAGACCTTCCTACCATAAAGGTCTAGTCTCCTACCTTCCTTGTTTTTAGGGGAGGCGCTCTGAGCCCCCTGCCTGTCCTTCTGGTTGGCAGCGTCCACAACCAGAGTACCAGGGGCAGGGTGCGTATACAAGTATTCATGCCCCTCGGCTGGCACATAATACTTCTTCTTGGTGCCCTTAGACGTGGGGGCGACCGAGGAAGGGGTCTGCCAAACGGCCTTAGCCAGGCGTAGGACCCTTTCGTGGATGGGGAGGGCCACCCTGGATGGTCCTTGAGTCCCCACATGCCCGAAGAGGGGGTCCATCTCTTCTTCCAGAACCTTGACCTCCAGGCCAAGGTTCGAGGCCACTCGCTTCAGGAGCTCCTGGTGAGCCCTGAAGTCTATAAGGGGGGCCCCCTGGTCCCTGACGGCCGCCTCGTCCGGCAACGAAGAATAGATCAGGTGGAAGGGGCCAGTAGAGGGGCCCTCCCCAGGGTCCTCCTCTTCTCCTGAGGAGCAGTCACCTTCCTGCACCGAAGGTGCCTGTTGGGGAGGTACTTGGGTGACCGAGGCAGGGGCCGACGTAGTTCCCTGCCCCATCTGAGCTGCCCACGGACCCCACATTGGCCACTGCCAGGGGCCCTGGGGCCAGCTCAGGCACGGCACCGGGAAGAGATGCTCCGGGACCCGCCACACGACGATCCTGAGGAGCGTCGTCATCTGCGGTGCCGACGGGGCGACGCTGACGATGACGAGGACCGGTACCGGGAGAGGGACGACTTGCGATGCCTCTTCCTTGGAGCTGGGGAGAGATGCCGAGAGCGCCGTCTCGGTGCCGGACTGGAACTTGAGGTCGAAGAGCGGTGCCGCGACCTGGAGCAGTGCCGCAACGCCTCGTCCGAGGACGAAGAAGGAGAGGAGCCTCCAAGCTCGACTCTCTGGCATCGGGTGGTGGGCGGCTGATCCTCCGGTGCCGGGGCCGCCCACTCTTCGGGGACACCCAGCACGGGTTTGCCCCAGGACACAGGTCCTGACTCTCTCAGCAGAGAGAGGGCCAGAGGCGTGGGCAAGGCCAACAAGGCTCGAGCCACCTCGAACGCCTCCGGCGTGGAAGGGTCCTGTACAGGGGGTCCCCCACTCCCAGGAGTCGGGGGAACCTCCCTGGTTGGTGCCGGTGCCGGAGCAGGTGGCACATCGAAGAGCTGAAGCACTTCGGGTTCGACCCCAGCCGCTCCTGCGGTGCGGGGGAGCGCTGCAAGCGCGGACGGCGCTTCTTCTTCTTCGGCACCGGGCCCTCTGGTGCCGGCGGTGCACTCTGCACCGAGGACACACTCGGTGCCGAGGTGGTGCACGACGGCTCGGACGCCGGGCTCAACACGGACTCCATCAAAAATGCCTTCAGCCTCACTTCTCTTTCTTTTTGAGTCCGAGGCTTGAAGGACTTACAAATATGGCACCGGTCCTTACGGTGCTGTTCCCCCAAGCACCTCAAACAATGGTCATAGGGGTCACTGACGGGAAAAACCTTCCCGCAGCCAGCACAGGGTTTAAACCCTGGCAAACCCGGCATAGCCGGGTCACCTAGAGCCCGAAGGCTCTTCTACTTCTAACTAAAACCTTAACTAACTATAAAAACTAACTAAGTTCAGGGTGAACTGCTATCTAACTACTCACTTTTGCACGGAAGAAATCTGCGAGGAGCAAGGGTTGTTCCGAACTGGCCGTCACGGGTGGAAAGAAGGAACTGAGGAGGGGAGGGGCCTGCAGCGCCCTATGTACCGCCGCATGAGGGCAGCACTCCAGGGGGCGCTGGAGCCGGCCCCTACAGGGGACTGCTAGGGAAAATGTTCTCCGAGGGCCGTGCACTAGGGCGTGCACACACCTAAGTGGAATGCACATGAGCAATCACTCGAAGGAGAACAATTTTTATAGTGTGGGTGCTGAAGGTGGAAACCATGTATTTGGGTTGCTATTACTACTTCAAGCAGGGGATGCAGCAGCCCCGTCGGTACCCCTAGTTCTAGCGCCTATGCTTAATGATACGATATTTTAAAGTCTGTGGCCAAACAGAGAGAAACTGGTTCTCTCACAGACAGGAGAGAATGCAGCTATCTAGCTGCCCCCTATGTAAATTAGTATGGTGGGATCAAAACAATGGATGCCCCATTTACAAGCAGGGGGATGGGAACCACCCAGGAAGGGAAGAATAGCATGAGATCATCCTGCCTCTTGAAACAGAGTAATTGAACTTTGGCAGATGTAAGGATGGACAGAAGCCATCTTTGACATCCATTGCTAGACAGACACAAGAAGCCAGAGTTATTGCAAGCTGAGAAAGATGGGTGCCTTCAGCCAAGGGGAGGTTGAAGTCTCTAGAACTAAATATCAGTGAGAAACCTGCTTAGGTAAAGATCTTTCACCTACAAAGACAAGGGAAGCCTGCTCTTTGTACTTCTGTGAAAGGTCCTGATGGAGAGAAAGTCAGCCATGAGTGAGAAGAGTTGCTGGTGAAAGAAACCATCTTGAACAAAGTCTGGCTCTTGGTAGATTAGGTTTTAGACTTTTAGATGCATGTTTTCTCTTTGGTTTGCTTGTAACACTTTCCAACTTTATTCCTTTTACTTGGTCTCACTTAACCTATGCCCTACTGTTAATTTGTTTGTTTTATTTTTTACTATAAACCAACTCAGCGGTGTGTATAAAGGGTGTATTTACCCAGATAAGTTAATAAGCTATGATGCGCTTTTGTCCCTTTACAAGAATAAACAAACCTTAATATTTCACCAAACTGTCCAGGAGGTGGCTGGACATTGCTGAGTACTTCAGGAAAAATTTGGGGCAGGAAGAGTGTTGGTGTCACCCTGAAAGCAATCACTAATGCTGGTGGAAGCCAGAGGGGGCTATAGACAGCTTCTGAGCTTGGGCTGTCTCAGCACACAGACACTCCAGCTGTGACCTGCATTCTGGTTTGTTGACTGTGAAATCCCAGGCAGAGAGTTACAGTAGTAAGGCATTGTGAGGCAACCAGGATTGCAGGGCAAGTGGTGACAACCCCCTCACTGGTCGGATTCTCCCACCCTGAACCCTGTCACAGTGGGGGTTGGGTTTTGTTTGGTTTTTTTAAAAAAACCCACAAATCCAACTTCTGTTTCACCTGATTCTCAGGAAAACCACAAAGAGCTGAGCCAGTAGAAAAGTGACTGAATATTGTGGCATGCCAACAAAAGCTTTCAACCTATCCCTAGTGGTTGTGTCTCTATAAAGACGGGCAGGGGGAGAAAACCTTGGCATTGCAAGCAAGTTCTCAGTAGATCTTGCGGATTCCCCACTGCACTTGCTTCCTACCCAAACCGCACAGAATGAACAGCCCTCCAGGCTGCTGTTAGTAAAAGCACCAACAATAAATGTGCCAGGCTGGGTGCAGTAATAGGATCAGCCCCAGCACCCTCTGAACCTCTTTCTCCTTTGGCCAGAGTTAGCTGGGCTTTGTCTTTAAAGTACAGTTCTGCTTTGAAAAGTGGTTGTGTAAAATGGCATCATGGCCTGCCCTGTTTATTGTCTAACAGTCGATTCCTAATCCAATTTGTTCATTTTACAAGTAAAAATATGGGGGCGGAAGCTTCCTGCTGCCAGCCCTGCAAACTCTCCCTGCAATCTGAAAGTCAAACTGGCCTTTCTGCCTCATGCATCATCACCAGAAATACTGAATCTGCCAGCCAAAGGCTGCCCTTGGCTACCCCTGTACACTTCTCCAGCCCTCTGGCCCTACAGATGTAACTGAGGGCCAGATGTAAATCACTATAGCTCTGTGTACTTCAACAGAGCTTGGTGGATTTCCAGCAGAGGATCTGGCCCAATGGACTACATAAGTGGCCCTGCAATTAGAATTTTGTTAACAATGCTGTTGATGTTGTGCAAGTCATAAAGCAATCTTCCTTCCCTGCCTACCCCCCTTTAGCTAGCACACCAGTAGCAAACAACAGTAAGGATGTGCAGCTGGGAGCACACTTCCCCATATAGGTAGAAAGACAGGTGCTAGCTCTGCCCAAGCTAACTTGCTAAAAATAGCCATGTAGCTGCAGCAGTGGCGGCGGCTCAGGCTCGCTGTTCATGTACATATCCAGAGGGTTTGGGCAGGTTTATACTCAGGCAGCTAGCCCAAGCTGCTGTCTGTGCTGCTGCAGCCCTATGCTATTTTAGCATGCTCGCTGAAGCGGAGCTAGCATGTGTCTGGCTGGCTGGGAAGCACACTTCCAGCTGCTGCACAGACATACCTAAAAGGTTTTTGGTACCACAGTCAGCAGCCATGACTCTGACAATCTGATGGGAAAGAAGGAACCACTTGTCAAAGCAGAACTGTTCTTTAAGGAGGTCTTTTGAAGCCCACACCTCGACCAGAGAGTCCAGATCAAGGCAGACTGTGTTGACTTAACACTGGAATAAAGTCAAGAGAACTCACCCACCTCCTCTGGACTGACAGTGTGGCCCAGTAGCCGGGGCTCTACCACAGGGCTGATTAGGAGGGGACACTAGCAGCGTGGGGACCAAGGACTAGAGTAAGAGAGGGTGCTGGGTGTGCGTCAGCCCTGAAGTGCATTGGCAGACTGTGTGTGGGCTGTTTGTGGAGTACCTGCCTGCTCTACAGCTGGCTCTAGCCAGCTCCATTTCCATCCTTCATGATCCTCACAGAGCACTAAACACATTTGCAGTATTTAAGAAAAGTGAGGTTGACTGCGGCTGCTGGGCCCTGCTCTGTTTCCCTTGATGCCCATGTAGTTCACAGCCAAACTGGCCAATCAGACTCCATCTCTTATCCAGCCATTTTAATAATATAAATTAAGAGCTTCCCTGCATTACAGTTAAGGCCTTTAATGTGCTTAGTGCTCCCGTAGTACAGACTCAGGCAATAAATCAGCATTCAGCATTAAACCTTACTACTGCTTTCAAGTGCTCAGATTTGCCAGTGCTAACTCACAGGCTGCTGCCAAATGTTATTTGTTGCACTAGCAGCGTGAGGCACTTACTGTCTGCACCAAACCTCAGCCTGCAATCACTGCAGACCACTGAGAGGAAACAAAGGCCATGGGCAATAGCCAACAGCAAGGTGCTTATGCACTATGAGCTACAGCCCAGTATCCTCTGGAGGGAGGACTTCTCCCACAGTGATCCCTGGTCTCCACCATTCAGAGTCTGCTCAGCCTGGCACAGAGGGGTAGACATGCCCCTTGCATAGTAGCATGTCCAGAGCTTGGCACTCTGTCAGGCCGGGGGATTTCCCTGTAGGTTCCTTACCTGTCCAGGCTCTTGGGGGGTGACAGTGCATTACGTTATGGAGATGACAGCAGAGGCTTGTGGCCTTGTCACAGCATTGTGATGTGACACTTTAATTCCTGCCAACAAAGCTTACAATACGGCAGCTCTGATTCCCCTGTGCCAAACCCAAACACAGATAGCGCTATTAGGGAGCTTTTTGAAATGGAGATTTCATAGTCAGGATCTGGGTTCACAGCCTCTAACCCTGGGTCCCACATGCATTAACAGGGATGAAATGCCCACAATGAAACACCCACACCAAGACATCTTGTTCCATGGAACCCAAATCTAACTTTGCCAAGAAAACAAAGCATGAGAAGGGCAAACCCAGGAACCCTCCATGATAACAAGGACATTTCTGACTCTGGAACTGTGCACTTGCCCAGAGCAAGTGCATGCCCAGAGCGTCCCATCCTCATGGTAGCTGGGTGCCAAATACAGAACTGAGGGTTGCGCAGCATTGGTCCGTCCCGCCACCCACCCGCGATTCAGGCACCTGCTTAGCTGTAATATTTTATTGACTTTCTCTTCCTGAGAGAAATCACATGGGGAACTCCTGAGCTTGCCACCCATGTGCTAATACCTCTGGCACTGTGCCTAGGGGACAGTGCTGCCTGCAGCTGTTGGAAGTGATGTATGTGTTGGCACACTGATGGCACCAGAGCCTGTGGTAGAACCCGCCCTACCACTATCTCCAAATCACTGAGTGTGTTCTGGACAGAAGATGGGGCTGAGCACAGCGAGGTGACGGGATGTTCCTGAGCAGGGAGGTGGGGCACGTAAAGCACAGGTGACAGCCGTGCTAGTTCCCAAATGCATTGCTCCTCCTGACACTGTGCCTCACCCCTGACCTGAAGGGACCCCTCTGGGGAAAACATGGGGGCTACTGCAGGTGGTGGTTACATGATGTGAGTATCCAACCTCTAGGAACTGAAAGTTCCCATCTTACAGAGGCCCTGATAGCCATCTTGATGGTAGTGAGTCTTAATGAGTACTGATGTTGACTGAAACTGAACTGGTAACTTCCACTGTATTCCATTACCAGCCTCTGGAGCTCCTCAGTGTATTTGGTTGTATGCATTTCTAAAGCACCCATCAATACAGTGTCTAGACACCCTAAAAGTACATCACCAACAGTCCTTCAGGAGAAGAAACCAGGCCGCTTGTTGTCATACAGATGGAGCACCTTGGGAGGAAATGCTGTCATTGCATGGAGAAGGGCTTCCCAATGGCCTCTTTCCCTCCATTGCTGGTGGGGATTCCATGATTAGCACCTGGTAATGACAAAGAGGCTGTGATCTCTGACTCTGAGAAGATACAAGTGTTCTACTTGTAAACCTCATGTTGAACCTTAAGACAAAGGCTGGACTTGAGCCCAAGCTTCCAAGCTGAACAGCCATGGCATTGTTAGCTAGCCCACGTTTTTCTTCTTGGAATAATAAAAATGTTAATAAACCAGATTGCTTCCTGAATAACAGCAGCAGCAGTAAAAGAGAAAAATCCAGGGAAGGCTGAGCAAACAAATCAATTGTCTCATTAGGGACATGTGCAAACTAGTTTTTTTTAATGAAAGGCCAAGAGTGGGAAGAGCTGTTAATGTTCTTCTGATAAGGAGAAACTCCCAGGTGAAACATAGCCTCATACCTTGGAAACAGACCCATTCCTCAAACAAGGTGAGCCACACAGTATTTGCATAGGCTTTATCTTCGTTTGCTGATGTACAGCTTGGTGCCAGCAGGGTTGGTGCCAGAGAGGAGATCCCAAAGGGGAGTGGCAGTAGCAGTGAGTGCCCAATCAAAACCCTGGATCCACATCTCCAGGAGCTTTGGGAAAGTTTGGACCCTGAGCTGGATGTTTTTGTTTGGACCGGTCTCTAAAACATAGAAGCCCAGTGAAGTGAGGAAACAAGATAGATGTGGCATGCTGCAGCTTTCACTGGTTTCCAACAGTCGTGCCTTTGTTTTCTGAGTACCACACCCTTAAATTTCTAAGCAGCTGTATGCAGACAGCAGCCATATTTTTCTCCATTTTTCTTCAGCCTGTTACACAGGAGAGACACACGGACTGTGGTCTCTCCTGGAGACTTTACTTTTGTTCTTTCTTGTAGTTTTTTTCTGTCTCCAAAATAAAAGTTATTCAGACTGAAAGTATATGGCAGTTCTGGGTGTGTATGGAAAAATGCAAAGATTGTAGGGATCATCTGGCAAAGACACGCAGATTGGGCAGTTTTGGAAATAGGGAGATTTTCTAGTAGAGAGAGGAAATACTAGAGAGAGACTTGGTCAGCATTTTCATGCAAGCCTTACTAAAAACAGTGGCAAGCAAAGATCCATGTCCAGAATACTCTTGAGAAAGGCCTTATGTTTTCCAAAGAAACTGGATGAGATGGCGATTATTACACTCACAGCCATTCTAGCAGCCACAGAAGCTATCAGACAGCGTCTGCTTCCTGCCATGGAGCACACCAGCAACAGCATATACCCTGCTCATCACACAGAGGATGAACCCCCAAGAGCTTCTGAGGTTAGAATTAGAGCAGCCATCAATAGCAGCACACACACTCACCCCTGAAGTGACCCCCTTGCATCCAGGCATAACACCAGTACCTGCAACTCTAGTACCTCTTGCTGCCTATTGGCCTGCAGGTTTTCTGTGGGTCAGCCCTCCAGCCAAGTCACAAAGTTCAAACTCCTTTCAGGGTATCACAAAGGAGTCCAAATGAACCTGAATAATCTTCTGCTCCTTTGAGCTACTGAACTCTTCCATCTATAGTCACAAACCCTAACTCAAGGCTTCCCTTAGAGGAGCCTCCCCTTAAATGCTAGCTTTAAGTCCCTCTCTCTGGCAGAGGGAAAATTAACCCCCACCCTGCACTCCTTCAGTCTACTTATTATGTTGTAGTTCTGTCCTTTCTGGCCGGGAGCCATTTAGCTGCTCACCTCCCCAGTTGCAAAGCCTGACTAACTGGGTGCATTTGCTAGACTTGCAGGAGGTGGGGGTTAAGCCCCAGTACACAGAGAAATAGCAAAACAGGACTCTCCTGACACAGCCTGACTTGAAAATCAAGGAGAGAATTGGTCTCAACCATTTAATTGCAGAAAGGGAGTGATGGTGACAGAGAAGAAATAGAATTGTATGTGCAGTGGGAGAACAGGGAAGGGTGAATGTGAAAAGTGAACCTGAATTTATCAACTAGCATGGCAGCTCCTAGAGGTATGTAGTACGGGCTCTTCCTCGCATACCCTTTGCGCTAAATGAATAGATAACAGCTCCTCCTAGAAGAAACACCCATGCATTCCATTTCACTAAATACACCACATCGCCCCCATATGAAGCAGCTGTAGTGATTAATCACTAAGCCCTATATGTCTTGAGCCTCATTAACCCCTGGACTACAGCCAGACATTCCAAGTATGTCCTGCCAGAGCACATCTGCCAAGCTGCTGAACATTCCCACTATGTCCTAACAGTTTATTGACTTCCAGTGGAAGTTAAGCAACATCAGTTCTCTAATGTCACTAGTACAGGGGAATCCTCTGCTGTCACACAGCCAGCTGTACCACCCCCTTTCAGCCCTCCCTGCTATAGGTGTTGTGTCAGAGGCTTGGCTGAGGTGCTACTGCTTCTGCACTCCAGCAATCCCTAGACAGCAGGATGGCCTTTGCCAGCCAGCACAATTTAAAGTAGCCCAACTAGCCCAGGATCAGGGAGGAAAGGTCCTACCTTTGTCTACACTCCAGTACGAAGTGCTGCTCTGGCAGAATGAGTTCCAAGTGTGTGTGTTTCTGTCTAGGTATTTATACCATGCTCATCATCATGGTATCTGAGCTCCTTATAAGAAAACAGATGTGGTAGACAGGATGTCTTCCCCCATCCAGTAGCAGAGCTGGTGTTACTATTATTACTTTTCTTTTAATGTTGTGGGAGAGCTAAAGTCCTGCACTTTGACTTGAAGGTGGTAAGAAATTAGACCATCCTAATCTCAAGGAGGGAGTTCCATACCAGAACAGCTCAGTCTCCAGCTCTTCTGGGCCTTAACCTCACTGTGGATATCTGCTTTGTCCGTGAGGAACACAGCTGTGAGGGCATCTCATAGACTCATAGACTCATAGGTCAGAAGGGACCAATAT
>ML675622.1:22710066-23014867 GCA_007922155.1 Mesoclemmys tuberculata
ACTAATCCCGCCTTTCTTCCACTCCCTGTAAGCTTTCTGCTTTTTCATGAAAACCAGTCACCGGAGCCAGGTTTGAGGCACATACTCTAGGCCATACACCACTTAAGGAAGCCATTTCTAGTGACCCTCACATGAAAGAAGGTAAAGACTAGGATTTCAGCTTCCACTTGGCATGATTCTGCAGAGACTGTTTCCCTTTGGCCATGATTCTGTGTTCTCCAAGGGCATCCCCAGTAAAGTGCCCCAAGCTTGTAGAATGCATGCAGTGTTGTAGCTGTGTCAATCCCAGGATATTAGACAAACAAAGTGGGAGAAGTAATATCTTTTATTGGACCAATGTATAGAAGCCTTTGTAACCCTCTTTACAAAAGATCAGTCTGAGAGACTCTCTTGCCTGCTAGCCAAGACCCAAGGGTAAGATTGTTTACTGATCTAGAGACTCGGGATTTGTTTCATGGTAATTAGGACACTATGCCTGAGATGCATAAATCTCTGGAGTCAGTGCATATTTCATAGAGAAACTAGACAGAGGGAGCTAAATAGTACATTTGTTTCCAAAGTAACTTCACCAAGTGCATTTTTAGTCTTAACCCCACCTCCGCTTAGCTGGATGCTTCTTAACCCTCTAACTTTCCCCTTCAAATCACTTCAACTTGGTATTATCAGGTGTTATTATGGTGTGCACAACATATCCCTGAGAAAGAAAATCCCAATGATGATGTGGATTCACATGGCAAAGGTTGTTCCAAAAGAAGCTCCTTTGAAGGAAGCCACTTGCCCACTAGTCTTGAATGAACTTTTATAATGCTGAAGGGGAAAGATGTGGATAAAATGTTTACCTAAAATACATGGGAAAGGAAGAATAGACAGCATGGGCCTCTGGGGTGAGGGAGGGAGCTGAGGGGTGAAGGGCAACATGTTCCCTGAGTAAGTCAGAGCTGTAAACCTTTCCAGTGTGCTCAGTGCTCTGCAGACTGCATGGCCTCTTGCTCTGCTGTTCAGGGCAGTTAAGTCTTCACCTAGGAAGACTTTGCCTATCCCACATTCTGTGTTGTTCAACATATTGTCACGTCAGCTGTAAAATCACTGCTGGACAAACGCCAAATATTTCCCCATCTAACTCCCTGGGACTGAGCAGCATTAAACTCTGAATGTCCTATCAGTAAAGCCACACAGGCCTTCATAATTAATAAACCTTTATTTTTGGCTCAGCTGTATGTAGTGCTAGTGTTGTGAGTCAGAGCTAGTGTTGTGAGCTCAGCTAGAGCAATTTGTATACCTGAGATGCCAAACATCAAACCAGGGTGTTTTCATTCTTTACTTTGGTCTTGTCCTTGTTCTGTCAGTTAGAATTATTTTAGGTTACTTCAGCTCAGTTCAAAGCTCACAAGCTGCTAGTGAAGACAGGTTGTCTCTTGTGGCAGAGCTCTGACCCCCTCACAATCATTTATTTGGTGATGGAGCGGAAGATCAAGACTACTGAGGTTACCCTCTAGCCTGTCCCTTCACTTGACCCGCTCCAGCTTCTCTTGAGGGAAGAGGAAAACCAATTCCCATTCTTCCCTCTGGATGGGAGGGAATAGGGCTATGGGTGGTCACCCTGTTTCCCTCCTTTGATGGTGCAATCCGATGTGAGATGCCACCCTATAAGTCTCCCAGAGACAGAAGTGCAGCTAGAAGGAGGACTGCATCCATGTTGGGGCGGGGAGCACACAACATGTGAAAAAGGCAAATGTCTCATAGACAGACAAGAGCACTCGTGGCAAGTGAGCCTTCAACAGCTATTCCCCACCACAATTCTGGTTTCTCTGGAGAGGGACAGAAAAGGAGAAACCATCAGCTTTTTCACAGCTGCTTACAAAGCAGGGCTCATAGGGGCAGCCTCCACCTGTGTCTTTTGTGAGCCTCATGCCCATCGATATGGCTCTTTTCTATGACAGTCAGAAGTCCATGTCACAGACTTGTATTTATTAAGGCCATCGCATCTCATATGCAGCATCACTCGTCCATGGATGAAGGAATCCTGGCCTCACCCTGACAAACTTTCCCCGTGTAAAATTTGCAAGAGGGGAAAGGATGCTCCTACATCTAATGCATTGGACTGGGAGTCAAGAGAGACATGTTGTGACATGACTGAAGGAAGTGGAGAGTGAGGAGGGACAACAGGAGACTGCGAAAGAGGAAGCAATGTACCAAACACAATTTACTCCTGCTGCCCCTCAATAAACGGAACCCACTGGACAAAGCTGCTGACTCAGCCGCCCAATCCCAAGTGGGAGGGTATGAATAAGGAGTGACCTCAGAATTCCTACTCAATGCCATTAGAGACTGGGATATCCAAAGACTGACTGGCCTAGTATTCAGAGGAAGAAAGGAGGTTGCAGTGTCCATAACCCCCTCTAGAGATTGACTGTTGAATGGCATTAAAACATCAGCAGGGGCAGCACATGCACCTTGCTCTGTTATAGTGAAAAGATCAATGATCAAGATCAATGTGTGGGTTCTGACTTCAGAGGCTGGGTGAGTTTACAATCAGAGCAAAAGACTGGGTGGGGTTAAGTCTGGGATGAGTGATGACAAACCTCAGAGTCATATAGCTGGGACAGGGCAGTTAACACTGAGATGGTGATAACAACATGTGGATGTAGTTCATGTTATTATTGCTGTTTGTATTAAACTAGCAGCTAGATATCCAACCAATATCATGACCCCCATTGTGCTAGGCCCTGTGCAAACATATAATTAGACCGTCTCTTCCATGAAGCATTTATAGTCTAACAAGACAAGACAGACAAAGGGTGGGTGAAGAAACAGAGACCTGGAGTGACTTATCAAGTTCACCCTGCAGGTTTCCTGACTTCCAGTCAGGTGCCCTATCCCCTAAACTACCCAGCATTCCCTATTCCCAAGGAAACCTCTGCCCTTTGTTTGGCGTTATCCATTATTCTTCCAGCACCATCATTGGCACAACGTACTTGCCATAAAAACCACTCAAAATGCTCTGTGGGAAGCTCTAATTCCTGGCATCAGATATGTAAGTATAGTGAACACAGCTGTGGCTGGAATCTCTGGAGCACAGAGGAGGGAGCAGTACGGGTTTTTTTGCATGCTGCTAGCACCTGTCATGTAGCCAGCTAGTGCCTGCTCCAAGTCTGGCCCTTTCTTTGCAATGTCCTGTATCTCTCTCCTTCATGCTAGCTTTACAGGGAATCAGTCAGGCTGCAATGCAGCGGGTGGTCCAGATGAGCAGCTCCAGTTCAAGTGATTGTATAGCTGAAGGGATGTTAATAGAGCTGAATGAAATGACAGGCTCTGCTCAATATAACTCACTTTAGGATACAACTAAGTGAAAACCCCAGAAACAGGAGCAATTGGACCAATTCCCACAAGTCAGGTGAATGCCTACAAGTGAGAATGGATTTGTGTTTGGAAAGGCAGACTCAGATCTCGCACTGTCTGCGGCTCCATTAACAGAGGATTTCACAGTGCAGAGCTCTATTTATTGTCCATTTCTCTTGCCCCTGAAATCCCCAGGGGGATATTAATGGGGTTGTGGACACAAGCAAGTCACAGTCCCTGAAAGTTGGTTTCTTCATTAATTTTTGTGGCAATTCAGAGTTCACTGTAGGTGCCCTTGAAACAGAACACGAGGGGTCACCTCTTCGGGGGGCTCATTTCCCACCATTCCTCAGGGCTGAGGGCATCGCTCCTTCTGGGAAGTGATGAGCCCAGGCCATGCACTGCAATGGTCTCTGCTCAGAAGACGGATCTATGGCGCTCAGGTATCCTCAGCAATGCATCTTCTGGCTCCTCAGATGTTCAGCTGGGTTATGGATGTGAACATACCTGCCTGGCAGAGAGGTCACCTGCGCATCGGAGTCCTGGAACTGAAGGGTGTCCCGAGGCACCGAGCCCGGTGGCTGGTATGGCTCAGTAACACTGTGCTGCCAGAGGCAACGTGCTGTGCATTATCTACCCGCCGCAAACTAGCAGAGCAGCACATTGCCAGACAGCTCTGCCTGCTGGGATGCTAGCCAGAGCCAAAGTGGCATTGCGCTGGCATCTTCTGGCTGGCAGCGTCCCAGGGCCGGTTACATGGGAATATACAGTGGGATGAGTCCCTCCTGCCCCAGTAACAAACGAAGCCGCACTTGGCTAGTTCTGGCGCTTACCTTCTCTAACCGCGGCTGTCCTGCCAACCCGCACAGCGAGGCCCGGTGGAACTGCCCCGGGGGAGCAGGGGGGCCCGTTAGCCTGAAGCCTCTGTCTTTACAAAGCAGCTGCCTCCTGGCCAGGAATTACACGGGACACTTTGCCAGGCACGGAAAGAGCCCGACAGTCTGCTGGGGCTTCGCCGGAGGTTCATAGGAGGGCAGCATTGAGGCAGCTGCCCTGCGGAAAGGCGGAGACAGCTACAGAACCGTAGCCCCCGCTGCAGAGAAAGCCCCGCTGCCTGCGCTCCTCTGCCCTGCGCGTGGGGGGCTCTGTGAACCGGGCAGCCGCGCTGCTGCTCTCTCCGACGTTGCAAAGGAACCGAGCTGAGATCTTCAGGGGCAGGTCCTGTTCCCGCCTTCTCAGCTCTTGCCAAGTTCTTTCAAGCCGCGGCTCTCGGGGGATTTCCCTTGCTCGCTAAGCCGCGGTGTGCTGCGATAGCACGCGGAGCCGGGCTCGTCGCTGCGCATCCACACCTGTGCACAAGCAAATCGTCAGCGCCCTGGTAGCCGGTGCAGACGGGAAGGCTGCAGCCTGCATCCCCCTACGCCAGGCAAGGCGCTGTGGGGACCCTCCGTCCCCTTCTCGGGCTGGCGGAGCTGTGGCAGGAGCTGTCCTTCAGCACCACGGCACCTGCTAGCGCCTAGGTGGCCTGAGGCGCCAGGGCCCTCCATGTACCCTGCGTCTTCCCCCAAGAGCTGAGCTCCGCAGCCCGCCCGCGCCGCAGCAGAGCGAGCCCAGCGCCGAAGCAATGCCCACATGCCCTGCCGGCTCCCTGACTCCGGGCAACTTCTTCCTCCAGCTCTCTGAGCCCAGGCCGGCCGGCCGGGCGGGGCCGGGCAGGGCAGGGCGGGCGCGCGGCAGGAGAGAAGCCGGGATCCCGGAGCCGCGGGACCAGCTGCAATTGCACGCGCCCAGAGACGTGACACCCTCCCACCCCCTGGAGCTCCGGGGACCGCCAGAGGCTGCGCCGCGCGCGCGGAGGGGGGAAGAGCGCGGGGCACCCGCCACCTGCAGCAGGGACCAGCCCCGGGGCGGAGGTGCCTGCGCGCCTGATCCCCGCGCGCCGTGTGCGCGAGCTCCGGGGCTGGGCGGCGGTGGGGGAGGGGGGGAGGCGCCTGAATGAACGTTCGGAAGCTGGGAGGCGATGAATGAACGGCTCCCTGGCGTGAATGGAGAGGCTGGGTGTGGGGGAGGGGGGAGGGAGGCACAAGACAAATCGCAGGCTTGATGAAGAGGGGCCGAGGAGCGCGCACGCGCACGCGCCTCCCCTGCGCTCCCCCTCCCCCCCGCGAGCTCCCCCTCCCCGCGATCAATTTCTCAAGGTGTTCTCTGTACAGCTGAAGATGGCGACAGACTGAGGGGGGGATGGAAAACAGGAGACACCGAGCCAGGATGATCAGGAACGGGAAAAACGTTGCCCACCAAAAAAGAAAGAGGAAAGCGGAGTGACGGCGTGTGCAGGGGGGAGCAGAGGCGAGGAGCCACCCCGGCAGGATGAGGATGAGGAGGGCCAAGCGCTGACTGTGGGGAGAAAGGGAATGCTTCTGCCTGGCTCCGCTCTGGGCTGAGGGGCTCGCTGCACGGACTGGCGTTGGCGAACAGCAGCCTTGACATGTTGCGGACCGTGGCGCTGATTTTTCCTCCCGCAGCAACATGCAATGGCTGGTGGTAGCATTTAGCAGCCCAGGAGGAGGTGGAGGTGGTGGAGGAGGGGAAGGCACTTCCTTGTTTCTAGCCATGAGAATGATGCCCATCATCACACCATGCTTCAGAGGAGGTAGGTGACATTGTTGGGGGGAGTCTATAAGAGGAGAGGAGCAAAGAGAATCACACCGGAGACCGCAGTAGCCCCCCCACTCCGCCCCTAAAATATGATCAGGGGGGCTTGGATGTATCCAAGAGAAGATGACGCTGTGTTAAAAATTTGTTGTGCACCAAGACAAAACGACAAACCCTGCGCTGATTCCGAGAGGGCACAGAAATGGCGAATGTCTCTGGCATCCCTTCTATTTTTCACTGTCCTCCTCTCTGATCATCTGTGGCTCTGTGCTGGAGCCAAGCTCAGATCCAAGGATAGGAGCTTAGCCATGCAGACGCCTTGGGGGGACGCAAGCCAGCGCGCCTTCCAGCCACATTTCCTACTGACAGGGGATCAACAGTCACAGGAGGGGAGGTGTGAGATTTTTTTAAGCAATTTGACCAAATTTGCTGCTCCGATCCCACATTGCACTGGTGCCCGGGGTCATTTCGATCTGGACTCAGCTTGCACCAAATTGTATTCCTTGCAGCGACTCTTGGGCTCTTTCCCTTCTGTACCCTTAAGGCCACCCCCCTCCTCCTCCTCCTCCTCTTCATCAGCCTCTTTTTTTGTTTCTTCCTCCTCCAAAACAAACTTCTTAAAGGCTTATTTTAGGAACTTCAACCTCTCTTTTTGTGATACTTACACGATCTGGGACCTGCTGCTGGGCATGGCCGACCCAGACAGCTTGGATTGCAGTTTGGACAACCTGATGGTGGATTTCGTGGCTGCTGCGGCCGGTGCTCTGGACGGGGAGGCGTGTAGCAGCTGCGTCCAGGCTTATCAGAGGCTGGACCAACACGCTCAGGAAAAATATGAGGAGTTTGACCTCTTGCTGGAGAAATACTTGCAATCAGAAGAGTATTCAGTTAGATCCTGCATAAGAGACTGCAAGGTAGGAGGGGGAAGCACAGGGGGGGCCTCCGAGCCCCTGCCAAACCACACTAGAAGAAAAGTAGCTTAAGGCAAATCACACCATTTTCCTGGGTTCCAGTCTCCCCTCCCCCATCTCCCTTGTTGCTCCTTTGTTCTGTCTGTTGGCTGCTTGGACTTTTTTGATTTCACAAGAATTGGTTAATGCTGATATGGCCTCTTTGGATGTGCTGGAGCCCTGCAGCCCTGCAGTGTGATAATATACAGGCAAAAGTCACAGCAGCAGGAGGAAGAGGAGGAGGAGAAAAAGGGAATGAAACCGTTCAGTCTGGTAAAAAATAAAAATAAAAGCCCTCTGAGGTTCTGACTCCAGCACTGGGTGGGTCTTTGGAGGGTCCCCCATGCTCTCTTTCCTCTCACCCAGCACAGCCTGGCAGAAGGCATTTCCTTGGCTCCTCAGCTCCCTTTCTTCCTGATATGAAAGCCAGTGGCATTCCCCTGGACTCCCTGGGTTTGCCAAGCCTAATCCCCCAAAGAAGGCTGGAAGGGGCAGATAGCCTGGGGGATGCCACCCCGGAGAAGATTCCTCAGGGCAAGTGAGTCCGGGTGCTGCAGAAGTTCAGTCCCTAGAAATACCCGGCTTGGACGGGAGATCAGTGGAGCAGAGTCTGTGGAAGTGCGCCCCCTCCCCCCCCCACACACACTTGGGGCTAGTGACTAGAACTCGCAGACGGAGCTGGTGTGGGAGCCCATTGGCTGTTGCCTCCTTCGGCCGGCTGTAAATCAGCGTCGCTCCTGCCCAGTGGGGGGGGGGAGAAGCGCTGTCGGTGGAGAATTAGGCAAAGGTATTTGAAATGAAGTGGCGACCTGAGGTGACCCAAGAGAACGATGGTTTCCCCCCCTCACCCACCGCCCAGCTCGCTCGGCTTGCCCGTTTGCAGGGAGGCAGGTCTGCAGACAGCTAGTCGGAGCAGTTTGCCAGCCCTCGCCCTGAGGAAGTACTGGTGGCCCGAGGAAAGTGGCTGGGCGATCAGGGAGTTGGGAGTGAGCAGAGGCAAGGCCTTTGAACCTTTCTGGATTGTTTACTCCTAAGCACCTATTTCTGCAAATCACTTTCCCCCTTGCTAGAAGAGGTCCCTGGAGCTGCTAGTGCTAAGCCTCCATCCTCTTACAGCACAGTGCATCCAGTGTTATGAGCAGTGTGCATTTTCCATCTGACTGTACAGAAGCCCCCCACTCCGGTCAAGAAGGCAGGTCTGGTTGTCACAGATTACATTCCTAGCTGACCCCTGGGTCCTTGTCCTTCATCAGCACATACCTTCCTCCCTGAGCTGGGCTGTCAATTCTCCTGGCTCCTCCATGGTGGGCTATCCCCATCAGGTGATGGTGGTGGGAGAAGAGAGACACCAGTATGGCTATTTTTGACCATGCTTGGTCGTGATCCATGGGGGAGGGTGAGAAAAGTGAATTTACTTCCCCCTGACTCTGAGGGTTGATGCAGGGCTGAGGCAGAGTGCCAGGCAGTAAATAGACAGGCACAGGGGGAATTCCACTTGACTTGTATCGATCAAAGACTGAGAGCTCTAGGGGCTGAGCCTGGGCCTACTGGTGTGTGTGCGTATGGACAGTGCCTAGCACAGTATGAGTGCTATTCTAATACAGAGAAATAATAACCATGACCACATATATTTTTGTACCTAGGAACATTAATCTTTGTAGGCCCTTACCCTGCCCTGGGCAGTGACATGCAGTGTCCAATATTTCAAAGGAAGACAAAAATACCCACAATGCACTTAGCTAATTGTGCAATGCTGTATCACTTGTGGAGAGGAATTCATTCCCAAGGCTGCGAGTGATTGCTTCATGTTCAAGAAGCATAAGAGTTGCCTTCCCTCAGCACCAACTGGAACACACCTGCCAGCCCACTGTAGTCAAATATGTTTTTACTGTATTCTTATGTCTACCCAGATTCCTTGTAAATTACATTAAACGCTTCAATCATTTCTCATGGAAGTGACATAAAGGCTTTATCCCCTTGGCATGGCTTTTTGAACTTCAGCATGTTCAATAGCCCTTGAGTGACTAATGAGATTTCCTAAATTCACTTGTGCACTCTCCCTTTGGCTGTTATGTCCAGGAAATGTAGCTGTATTTTTAATTATACCTGATACCTTTCCTCAGAGCAATTTCTTGGTGTTCTGTGTGTTACAGCAAAGACTTTGCTTCCACATCACCTTAGAGAACAATTGTGTCAAAATTCACAAACTGAACAGGGTTGCTCTTGGTCAACACTTTTATGGGAGATCTCTAAGGAAACCTCAGAGCTGCAGTAATGGTACTAGTGACACATTAAGTGGTGTTCTTCCTTCCAAGGAAGTACTGAACTAACACCTTGGTATGGTGCTGGGGGCATGGAGTTGCTCCTGTAGGTACCATCTGTCAGAAGTGATGTAAAACTGAGATTCTGAACACTTCATGAGAGTTTTTGTAATGTCTTTGTAATGAACCTTTTTGGAAACAGTTAGCCCTGGTGTCCTGGGAAAATTCCAACTTGGGTAATTACATTCTGCCTACCTAAATTCCTCCTGCAGTTTCAAAGGTATATGGTGTTCTGCTTACACTAAATTGTTTTGTATTGCTGCTCTGCTCTGTTAAATTGTTGTCACATTCTACTGGAAAATGACTGCATTTCAGTGGTGGATGAAGTAATTCAGTATTGCCATTTATTATTTGTATTACAGTAACACCCCAAGGCCCTAGTCAGGAGCAGGGTCCCATCGTGTTTGGCACTCTATAAACCTGTAGAAAGAGATGATTTCTGCCTCTCCCCTGCCCCCACAAAAAAAATCAGAATCTAGATTTAGACAAAATAATGGAATAATCAAGTGTAAAAACAAAAGGAGAGAATAGGGGAGGAAGGAGAGGGGTAATAGTGAAAAGGATACAAGGCTGCATAGATTAGCAACAGTCACAACTTGATGGTACCGAATCTTTTAAAATGAACAAATAAAACAGATATCAGCAATCCCTAGTGGCCATTTACCTGGTCATTTTCAACCTAAGTTTTCCTTAGGTGTCACAGACGAATTGGTTCTTAAGGAGAGAGAAAGTAGTGGCTTTATGGAGCTAGTGTAGCTATTGTGTTCCATATGTAAGGGACAGAGTGGAAGGAAGCACAAAGGCATTGGTGGGGGAAGGGGACAAATGGGCCGGCATTGTTCGTGGGATAACTCAATAAGCCACAGGTATGGATAAGTAGGTAGTGGCAGAGATGTATATACATCCTATGTGTATAATTTTAAAAGCATGCTGGCATCCTTTAGGATACAAAGCCTATAGGAAAGTCAGACACCCTCTTTGTGTAACTATCATAGAGGAATTCAGAGGTGTGAGGAACCAAAGTGCAGAAGACATATATCAGGGGGAGCGATGTAGAGAGGGAACATTGTAAATAGTTTAGACTTCAGTTCAGCAAACACGTAAACTTAACAGAATTAGAGCTTTCACAGATGAACAAATGGAAGTATGTAAGAAATTAGTGAGTTGGGGGCTTGGATGAAAAACGGATATCACTGAAATCTAAACTCTTAGTTCCATACATAAATGGCTATGTAGATACCATGGTGCTGGGTTTGGCCTGGGAACGTAGAAAATATACTTTTTAAATGTAGGGGTCGAGGTAGTGATAATAAATATATCAAGTAATTTGCTAGATTGTCGAGTATTTACTATGATTATTTACATCACCAAATAACATCCGGTTTAGACGACTGACAAGATATATTTGGAAAGTGGCACTGCAGTTCTCCATTTGCAAAAAGAAAATAATACCTAACTCATCACTTGTGGTGGTGATTAGTGAGTTATGACCTGATTTTCAATGGTTCTGAGCACCTACAGTTCTCACTGTCTTCTGCTGAGGTTGTGGTTACTCAACAGGTCTGAAAATTCAAACTATTAATGTTTGTAAAGTAACTTCAATTCGTAAATTACTATACAAATGCTGAATACTACTGTATTTGAAAATACAACTTCTGGCTATATGCTGATAGAGAATATGTGCATTTAGGCAATATTGCAGAGTTCTTTTCAGCTAAAATTTTGTTTATTGTTTGTTTGCTTTTTAATGATAAAAAGAGTGAAAAATTGAGAATTAAAGGAAAATGCAGAAAAATCAGATTGGAAAATCTGTGGCTGCTGCAAAAATCTTGCATAAAAGGGCCCTGGCCATTAAGATTTGGGAGGCTCAGGTAACCCATTTCTCATTCGGTGAGTTCTTTGATTATACAAGTTTTCCTGAACTGAGTAAATATGCAACAAGAAGGAACATTAATCCCTACTGGGAAATGCTTTTGTCACCAGAAGAAAAGATTTCCTGCAAATTATTAAGACTTCCCTTGTCTTGCTCCAGACCAGTAGGGGATGAGAGCAGGACTCTGCAGACAACTTTTCTGTGAGATGGGGTGAGAGGAATCTTTGAGACATGTTTCCCCGGTCCTTCCCTGTCTTGAGGGACTCTGGAGAGAATGATGCAGACCCAAAGTGGGAATGAGAGACACATGGAACCCCAGAGGGGCTCCCCCCAAAATGATACAACTCAGGGTACGTTGTTGTTTTAGTTTTTCTTTTAGTGACTTGAACACTGATGAAAGGTGCTGCACTGACAGCTGTGGGGGTGGAATGTCTCTGTATCCACCGAAAGTGGACAAACTCGGATGAATTCTGTGAATCTGTCAATCGGAGGGTCAAGTGGCTGGAAGAGGCAGTGGGGTTTAGAAAAAGCAACAGAAACACAGACTGATGGGAGAAGGGGGCAGCAGGGGCAGCGAAAAGCAGCATTAGGAGTTTCACTTTATTCCTTCTATTCTTTTGTTTCATTTTCTTCTTGTCTGGTCACACAAGCAACAGCGGCAGAGATAGGGTCCCTCCAGGCAACTTAACCTCACAGTTGGTGGATGGAACTTGCTTCCAGTGTGCCCTGACCATTCTGAAAACTGCTGTCAGCCATAGGTACCTTGGATGTGAACCATGAAGGCTCCTAAGTCCCATAGTTAGGCACCAAGATGATTCACACACTCCCACTCAGCTGTCGCCTAACCTGATAGGTGCCGAAACTCATAGCACCTCTAATTTTTTGTCTCTGGGCACACACACTGTAGCTTCACTTTAGGCTTCTGGACACCCATCTCCCATCTGATTCTCTGAGCCATTCACAAATCAAGAAAGTTAAGCATGGGCAAAGACAGTGGCAACATAGGTTCAAATTTTTTCAAATTTTTAAAAAATCCCATCTGCAGAAAATCCTCAAATTCCCACTGCTAATCAGCAAAGGGGCAAGGGATACCCTCTGAGAGATGCTGTACACTTAGCACACAGCAAGATACTACTGCCATATGAATACAATGATGTGAATTGAAAAAGGACACAGCGTTCTGTGTGCATGCATGCTATTACCATGGCTTACGTACTGTGAGTTAAATAATGTACAAATTAATCCAGTTTAACACACACACAAACCTGTGTGGACAAGCCCTATGTCAGGTGCTGGGGCCTGATCTGATCGTATAGCCCAAAAGGTACCTTCTCAGAAGAACAGAGCTCTGAACTGTAGAATAGGATTCAATTGTAACTTGCCAAGGAGAAATGCTCTCCACAGTACAATGAGACCTAGGATGCTGTAGCTAGTCTAAACTCTGTTAGCAAACACTCTCCTCTTCAGATTCACAGATAAATCCCAACCCCCAAGATCTGTCTCTCCTGTGTTTTTCCTTCCTGCAGCACAACCTTTTAAGCCCTACTGGGTACAGGAAGAGATGGGATGGTTTAAAAGGCCAGGGCTCTGTGGTGAGTGCTTGACTACTTGCTGGCTGGTTTGAAGAGAAGTAGTTACATACAAGTCCAATTACAGTTTTGTAATAAATCAGCTGCAATTATCCCTCCTCAGGCTGCACAAGCTGATGGGAGTAGGGCCTGATCAGTACTTGGCTAAGAAAAAGGCAGGTGTTGCAGGAAGTGGTATAGATTATTAAGTATTTTCTATGTATCAGTGTGTTCAATACCTTACAAGATACAGATCCTGCCCCCAGGAGCTTCCAATGTAAAAGACAGACAAAGATTAGACAAAAATCACATGGGCAAACCCAGAAGGACATTACTTAATTTGGTGGGGTCTCTATATAAGGAATAAAGCTGTTTAGATTATTCATTACAAAAATATTCAGAACAAATTTAGACCTTTTTTTGGTTTAGGAGTCATTCATAAACATATCTTGATTTCTGCAAACAACTTTGTTATTCATAGAGGAACACCATCAGCTTTAAAGTCATACTCTGTCGAAAATGATTTCTTTGTTACTGTTCCAACTAACAAGAGCACTCGGGTTAACAGACTAGATCAGGAAAATACTTTTCTCTATTTTATTGGCTCAGTGTATTTGGCAGCATGTTGTGTAGAGTCAGCTTCACTGTCCCCCCTGTATGCTCAGTTAATCCATTTCCCCTGGTTGGGTGGGTAGGTCTATTTCAGAGCAACAAGGGAAAGGATTAAAATAAAAAGAAATAAAGAAAGAAACTGCAATTGTAAACCTACAAAAATTGGCAGGGGGATGCAAAGCCAAGTGTAGTGTCTATGTCACAGATGGCTTGCCCCTTTGCAGGCTGGAGCCTGGGACCAGCCAACTGTGAGTACTGAAGAGGCACACCTGAGAGAGATCAACTGTTTCCCCTCCAAAGGGCAGCCAGAAGCTGCAGTGATGAGAGGGAGGCTCAGGAAACTATAAAGAGTGAGAAAGAAAGCTCAGCTGAAGACCCTAAGACCAGGAGAGTTACTTGAGTTAGGAAAGGCTGGGAGTAGCTTGCTACAGTAAGGTGCCTGACCAGATCAGGGCTATTTGGGCTGTATATAACTGAAAGGAAGATGCTTGCATTTTAATTTGAACTTTAAGTTAATAAACCACAATCCTAAGTAGGGCTGTTGTTACTGGACTTGAAAAAGCATTTCTTTTTCAGTTCAGTTTATTGAGGCACTAAGAGAGGAGACTGAGGTGAGGGATTGATTGCCTGCATGGCTTTTATGGGACCACAGAGGGGTGCCTGTGAGGAGGCCATTCACTGGCAGTCTGAAACAACTTCTAACCTGCTTGTTTTGTTTGGTTTTTTTAATGTGACTAGACTTCAGGTTGACAGTGTCTCCTTTCTTTGGTTCTTATAAACCACTTAGTGATGGCTAGATTGAGCAGCAATGGCATATAATTGGTTCTTGCTCTTCTTGATCATAATGACGGACAAACAAAAAAAGCAAATGTGTGTGTATATGTATGCAAATGTGTATATCTGTTTGGCTGTCTAACACTTAGCCATTTCCCTCCACTTTAGATACGTTGCTTGTATTCTTAGGCCCTGCAAAGACTTGTATATGTGTGTGTAACTGCAAACACAGAGAAGCTTTATTG
Organism: Mesoclemmys tuberculata; assembly: GCA_007922155.1. Lineage (NCBI taxonomy): Eukaryota > Metazoa > Chordata > Testudines > Chelidae > Mesoclemmys > Mesoclemmys tuberculata. Next base: position 22,724,404 of record ML675622.1, read on the forward strand.
AAGTCAATGAGACTTTTTTTTTTTCAGAAGAGTGTAAGGGAGCGAAGGACACAAATTCTATTGAATCTACTATCTAAATCCCAGCCAGTGGGACTACTCACAGTGTGTGATGCTAACAAGTTGCATAAGTGTCTCCAAGTCTGTGATCTGAGGCTATAAGATTCTCAGGGCAGGAACAGTCTCTTACCTTGTATCTGTAAAGCACCCAGTATAATAGGCCGTAGCCTGGGCCTCTGGGCACCCATGCAATATAAGGACTAGTTTCTTTGCTGGTGTCAATCAGTGTAGCTCCATTACAGTTGATGGAACTATGCCAATTTACACCAGCTAAGAATCTGTCCCTAAGCATTTTAATAACAATTTGCCAAATATTTTGGACCAATAATTTTCAGTTTATGGGTGGGTGGGTGTGTTTTTGCTTTTGTTCATTTTTGTTTTTGTTTTTTTACAAGCTCTTTACACCAATTATTTGCTACTTCTTATGTGTGGTGGCTGAAGGCCCACTTATGTCATATGGCAATACTGCTACTCCCAGATTGGATGAATGAAACTTTTTTTAAATAGAACACCACATACTGAATAATAAGTTAAGCACTTTCTGGCACAAATTACCAGAAAAATCACATTTGGTGCTAAAATTTGTGAGACTTCTCAGAGTGCTTTCACAAATGCCCTGTGGTCACCTGATTGCTGGCAAATTAGCTATTCACTCTTTGTATGATGGATATGTCAATAAGTCCAAGTCAAGATCAGGGCTTTGTTGTGCTAGTGTTCCTGTGAATAGCAGTTGAATGAAGTTGGCATATTCATTCATAACTATATTTAGCAAATTTGGATTTTCTTCTTTGATCAGCTGTAATTCAGAAGGTGAAGGCTCAGTGCTGTGATGGTGATGGCATAATATAAAGTTGGATTAGTCACAGGAGATGGTACTTGCCCATTTTAAGCCATGTCTGAGTCAATGTTGTTCATGATACTTATAGGTGGAGGTGCCCTCTTTCAGGGGAGATACACAAACCAATGTTTTCTCTAGCTCAGTTATTACACAATTAAATCTTTGTTTTCCTAAGTGTACAAAGCCTGTATTTATATTTTCCTCAACAAATAGCTATTCCAAAAAGCTTTGTTTTAAGTACTAACTCAGAACACAAAGTTCCTTAAAAGATTATTAAGGAGAATAAATAACCTTGGGACTAAGTACTGTTTTGGACTAAGAACTGATTGTGTGGTAGGAAACAAATGTTGTGGCTGGTTACTACTTAGAGCAGAGAGAGGTTAATAGCTGGGAACCTCAGTCACTGTAGTTAATACATCAGTGATCTAGAGGAGGAACTGAGTTCCTCTAGAGTTGGTGGTATTTACTGAATATACTAAACATATAGCTTCACAATAAACACTAGAAATGGGCCGAGGAGACTGAACTGTGTTTACAAAGCCAGCATGATTCATGCCTAGGTTTTTTGGGTTTTTTTTTCCCCCGAACCACTAAAAGGTAGGAGGGGCTACTTGAATAGCATGTTTAGACATTCATTTCTTTAATGAAAGACAGAGAATAATGTGAGACTTCTTATGGACTTGAATTCAATTGTTGGCAATTCACATTGGATAAACGTATGGATTGTTTTTACCAAACTTCTTCTATAGCTCGAAGTGCCCTGCAAATCAGTCCCCTCTGACATTAGGATTCTGTAGCTGGCAAGGTCAATCTCAGGTTTACATTTGGGGGGAGAGTCTTCAGCTTTTATGTAGCAGAGAGAGCCATGAAAACAGAGTGATATGAACCCATTCCAGTGGTAGAGGATTTGTCAGTGTGAATAATCCTGAAACCTAGATAATCACTTCACAGCTGTGGAGAGCAGGAACCTCTGCTGATACAAGTTCCCTCCTAGCAGCTGAGATGTTCTCTGCTGAGTGACTAATGTGGCCTGTGGCCTCAAGGAGGCAGTTCTGTGACATGTGGCAGCATCATGTTCATTTGCACTGAGCAAAGGATTTCTGTGTTCTTGTCCCAGTGCTGCCACCGACCCCCTCTGCAGTCCTCAGCCAGAGAGGTTAAGTGACTTGGCCAAGTTTCCCCATTTATAAACTTTACTTATTGGAAGTGATGAAGTGCAAGGTGGGAAGAGTTTCACTTTAGAGAGGGGTTGGTTTTTTGTACAATATGAGCATTTTTTTTATTTAATCATTTTTTCTGTTGTCCAGATGTCACTTATCCAAATGGCAGATGGAGCCAAGCTGCATGTTGTTAATGGACATACTATGATACAAGTTACACGGCTCAATGAGTGTGGCAGGGCTGGAGCTAGAGCAGCTGGAAAGAGACTTCACAGGTGGCCCAGGTTAAACAATAAAAACTCTCTCTGCGGTTCCCCTCTTATCATTCTTGTTCAATCAGAAACAACGCACACCATGAAAATCATTGGCTGCCTTTCTTTCCTGCAGCTTGTCAGGCTGTAAATTCCAAACCAACAAAAGGAAACCAAACAAAGCATGCACAGGGCAGCTCTTATGTCCCCAAAGCATTCTGTCCTGGCTTCTGCTCAAATCGCTTTTCTTCCCATTACTAGGCCAAGCTCAGCTGCCACAGCGCCTCAGGTCAAGGAATCCCCCAGCTTGGACTCTGAAATCCTTCTGATATTTAACCCAAGCTCACTCATCCCCCACTCTGTGTGGTTTAGGAGGGCCACAATCTAAGGGCTCCAATGGGCTGTGGGATCCCCTTGGGGACCCTGATCACCTGTACATGCTGTCAGTGAGTCAGAACAAAAGTTCACATTGACAAAGGCTTCCCTGGATCTGAAATTGCCAAACTTCATTAAATCTGTATTTATCTAAAATGCTTATTATATTTGTTAAGCTCCAGCAACATGCTCATCCCCGTACAAGACAGTTCCTGCCCTGGAGACCTTCCAGTCAAGGAGACAGACGGATGTTTAGATGTGCTCTGAGGGTAACCAAAATGATCCCTTAGGTCATTGTTAAACCCTTAATTCTGTTCTTCATTTTCTTTGAGCATCATAGAAGTGAGTCTTTAGGAGAGACTGAATGAGGTGAGAGTGAGGAATAATAGATAGGGAGGGGAAATATGGGAGCATCATGAAGGGGGGAATGCGTGAAGGAAATAGAAGTTGAAAGGTTGATATTGCTGATGGAGCAAAGAGGGCTAGGATTACCAAGATAAGAGGTAAGAGCTGAGATAGAGGCTGCAGCTGAATTGTGAAGATTCTGAAGGTGGAGAGAGGTTTAAATTCAATATGATGAACGAGCGGGAGCAAGTGAAGGGATTCAGAGATGCACTTACTTCCTGGGTGGATGGGAAGAAGCAGGTAGAGTCCAAGATGTCCCTGAGATTGCTTACATGAGCAATGTGAAGAAAGCTGGTACCATCAACAACCATGGAGAAAGAAGGAGGAATTCAGGTGCTCAGCTTGGTCCATGTTGTCCTTGAGCTAGTGGTAAGCCATCCTGGATGGCATATCAGAGGGACAGTTTGATATGCAGGCCTGGACAGGGGCAGCTATTACTTGTTTCCTAATGTGTGATTCATTGGATTTGACAAAAGCCCACATCTGTCCTGTCTGTCAGATTGCTCAGCAGGGCAGGGACTGTATTTACCTCTGTGCGTTGTACAGTACCAAGGACATGGTCAGCCCTGAGCAACGTAATGAGTTAAAGTTTGTAAAGCACTGTATCCACGATAGATATTAGAACTGAATGGATAGGGAAGATGTTGAGGGGACAATGGAATGCAAGGGGAGCAAGGGTGACTCCTGTCTCCTCCCCCCCCCAAGACAATGGGGGGAGAGGCAACAACCTGGGAGACAACCAGGCAAGCTAAACAAAGAATGGGGCAAAAGTGGGAGGACTAGAGAGGAGATACTGCTTTTCCTAAGAAAATACTAAGGCCAGCTGTGGGCTCTAAACTCTTAGATATCTGTGGAGAAATAAGACCTGCTGAGAGAACTCCATGGAATCATCTGCAGCTGCAATTAATTTCTGTCCCAGTGTTCTATCTGCTTTAACATAGGCTGTGGTATAATGGCATTATATCAGTGGTTCTCAACCTGTGGTCTGAGGGCCAAAAGTGTCCTGTGGGGGCTTCTAAAGTGGCCCGCCACTTCCCTCTCACTGGCTGCAGAAGGGAGCTGCTGCCTAAGGACCCAGGTGGAGTGTGTTGCCATGGGGCTAAAAGACCAATGCAGGCTCCTTGCTGCAGCCAAGGGGATGGGAGATGAGCATTCCCCTCCTCCTGGCTGCAGCAGGGAGCATGGCAAAAGTGCTGGGGTCCCTGCTGGAGCCAGAGCAAGGGGAGCACTGATGTTCCATCCCCCTGGCTGCAGAAAGGAGCCCCTGCTTAGGGACCCAGACGGAGTGCACAGGGCTACAGGATGCATGCGGTTTCCCTGCAACAGCCAGGAGGATGGGAGAGCCTCCTTGCTGAATTCCTTCCATCTGGGCTGTGGGTGTGTGGGTGGGGGTGGGGGAGGGGAATGGCTCATGGACACCAGTGTCCCTTCAGGGTAGTAAAAATTATATCTGTGGCCCTCAAGCCAAAAAGGTTGGGAACCACTGCATTATATCATAAGACAGTGGGATGCCATAACTTTGCCTGTTGTTGGGCTCCTCACTTTAAATGTTAAGCCAAGATTGAAAAGGCCCAAAGAGGGGCAGGAAAGATATTAGGAGCCACATATAAGGCAATTTAGCATAGCAGGTAGAGGTTGCTAGAGAAGTTGCTGTGGTGCAAATGGATCAGTCCCTCTGTTATACACTATCTGATGTCTCAAGTCAGCAGGGCCTGATACTATTCATCTCATGGTGCTGAAGGAACTAGCTGAAGAAATCTCTGAGCCACAGGTAGTGATAGTTGTAAACTTGAGGATTAAAAAGAGGTGTTAGAAGACTGGAGAAAGGCTACTGTAGTACCCATCTTTTTAAAAAGGAGGAGCTGGGGACTTATAGACCAGTTAACCTGACTTCAATACGTGCAAAGCTACTTGAGCAATGTGTAAACAATTCCATTTGCAAATACCCAAGAAATGAAGGGGTAATCGTTAGCAGCCAGCATGGATCAATTTAGAACAAATCATGCCAAACCAGTTTGATTTCCTTCTTTGACTGGGTAACTGGTTTAGTGGATGGGGGAATGTGGCGAACATAATATACCTGGACTTTAGCGAGGCTTTTGACACTGTCCCATATGACTTTCTGGTAAGTAAGCTGGAAAAATGCAGGCTCAGTGGAACTACCATTTAAGCAGATACATAATGGGTTAAACAATCACAAACAATGAGTAGCTATTAATGGAATGATGTCTGACTGGAAGGCAATTTCAAGTGGGGTTCCACAGGGATCTGTTCTGGGTCTGATGTTGAACATCTTTATTAATGACCTGGATGTAGGAACAGAATGTATTGAGCAAATCTGCAGATGACACAAAGCTGTGGGGAGGATAGTGCTAAAATTCAAAGGGATCTTGATAAATTAGAGAAGTGGGCTGTAGATGGCAAAATGAAAAAATTCAACAAAGATAAATGTAAGGTGCCACACTGGGGGATTTGGTCGTCGTACCTAAATATAGAATAGGAGGTAGCTGACTTGGCAGTAGCACTGCTGAGAAGAATCTGGGAGTTGTGGTGGATCACAACCTCAGGATGGATCAGAGCCTCCTATGTATCCCACCCTCCACCCGTCGTGAAGGGCTGACCTGGAGTGTACTTACCCACCACTTCAGCCTAGCAGCTAGGCGCCAGCTCAGATGAGGCAGCCTAACCCCCCCAACACACACCCTGGCAATAGATCCCTGTAGGGCCCTATCCTGCTATTTTTCATTGGCCTTGGAAATCAGTGGGACCTCTTCCCATTTAAGGACTCAGAACTTGAGCTTTAACACTCCAAACGGAGTTTGATTCAATAGAATGTGGTGAGTGGCTCAGGTGTGACGCTTGTGTCTGATGATGCAAACAAAACATGTTGTAAAATGGCTGAAACATTTAGCTTTGGAAAAACAGCATGTGCCATAACTGCTTTTCATAAGAACAGCCATTATGCACACTGGGAGTAGATATTTAGGAAGAGCTGCTGCAGTCTAGAAAGTAAATTCCTGTTTCAGATTACCTACATTTGAGTATTACACGCCAGTGTCAGTCTAACCTGTCAGCTCTCACTGCTAGTCAGGGAGATGTTTCTTTAAGTGCTATTTAAAATACATTTTAAAAATATATGTCTGTTGTGCTCAACACTGAGGTTGTGAGTCAAATATAAGCAAGGAAACCCAAAAGTTAGTCCAAAGCACTGATCTCAATTCATCTTGCTAGGGCATGTTTCTTGCTTAAATCATGTTATATTTTTAGCTTGTTTTGTTAGGCTTCCATAAATAAAAATGGATCATCTGCATCAATACTGGTGATGCAAGGTTAGGCCTTTGTGGCACCAGTAAGAGTCTGCATTGCCTTTTGCTTTTCATGGATTTTGTCAGTCTGTCTCACACTCCCCATCAGTGAGTAGTTTATTGATCAGCCGTTGTCTAAAGTTACCTCACACTTTTACATTACATCCTGAAACAAATCACCTAGATTACAAGCCCTTCATAAAAAGCAGCCCCAAGAGCACTCCTGCCAGACTAATTTTTTTAAAAGCAGCAGTGTTTCTTTTTATTGGTGACAACATGAATTTTTACTTACATTTCATGGGGTGAAAAAGAATTCCAGAGTAAACAGTGGACTCAGTCAGCATTTAACATGCTAGCCTTTACCAAGACAATCTGCACAAACCTCACTGAGCTCAATAACACACCATCAAACATAATTTCTATCTAAATAGGTAATTTTTTCAGCCCTACAGAGTGATTTCATTAGTTCATATAAAGAACTTGAGCAAAAGAAATCTGCAGTTTTATATGTAATGTTCTGAGATCCTATTATCTAATGCAGTGATAGTTCAAAACCAAGATCATTTCACTCTTGTTACATTTAACCTCCTCCCCACCCCAAACACTTGATATGAATGAACTGATCAAAGGAGGTTGCTTTGTGGTAAAAGATTTGATGCAAAAATACTTCATTTGTACAATAGTGGTTTTTTGGGGTTTTTTTAAGTTCTACTTCTGAGAATTTGAAGGGTCCCTAGGCACATGTTAAAGTGAATACTGATTCCTCCATCACTACAGCATTTGCTCATGTTTCTTGTCCTGAAGGTGCTTCACAACCACAGGAACATAGCACTGCTGAAAGAGTGTTGCCAGCTCCACTGAATGTATAACGAGCTCTGTGACTTTTGGCATTTGCAATTGCAGCTATTGTGAAAACTCCTGCCTTGACATGATTTTAGGAACACTAAATATGAGAAGGAGACAATATCCATACACAATGCCCTGTAGAGCTTTGAGTGTTCTAATTGTAGCTGTTCAGCTGACTGTTAATGTTTTTGTGCTCTTCCTAATACATACTGTTAATCAAAGCCTCATACAGCTCCTTTTAGGGGACACAACCATCATTCATTTTACAGATCAGATAATCGAGAGCCTGCACAGGGTCACTTCACATAGAGATGGGGCTAAAACCCCAGTCACTAACTTAACCAAGCCACAGCTCAATCACTTTGCCACACTCTTTTGGAAGGAGTAGTTGAAATGACAAACTTGTATAACCTACGCTGTGACAGTGGGCTGGAAGTTACTCTTTCATGGCTAGACTACATGCATGGGTTGAGTCTGCTACTCTCCCTCTATTAACAGCGCAGGTTCTTTAGCTCAAGTGCCAGGGGATAGTGTTTTTTACATCCAGGGGGTCCAGGTTCAATCCATGCAGATTACCCAAACAGGCACTTTGTTAGCCTTGGCTCTGTAACCCACTAGTTTACATTTGGCTCTCAGAGCCAGTAATTCCTGGTGTCCATCATTCCAAGGCTGTGTCTCAAACATTGGTGTAATCCATTAGCCAAGTGTCTGTTGGGTAATGGTAGAGAAGATAACAGCATGGTCTCTTGCCTCCTGCGCTCCCCCCACATCCAGTTACTCCTATAGCTGATATGAAAGAAATCTGTACTGTGGATCTGATGTTTCAAATTTTGCTTGTGTGTGGGGGGTGGGGGGGCGAAGGCGGAGTGTGAGTGTGTAAAAGGCTCTCACACAGATTTCCTATTGCAGAACATTCTGTTTAGAAGGAAATGTGGATGCTGTGTTAATATTTGCTTCTTGCATTGTTAGTGCTTGTGCTTTGGCTAGTGAGAGCTGTCATTTTTTTAATACAGACAGGGAATAAAGTATGTTTGAGACTGAAAGCAGCATGTGGGAGACTTCCTGTGTCCAGAGAGTGGGAGACCCTGCCTGTGTAAGCTCTAAAAGACCAGAAGTTGGTTGATAAAATGTAGCTTTCCAGAAAGGAGCTACATTCTCAAAAGTGCAACATTAGTGCTTATGGGGGACTGGCTGCCTCAGGATGATGCTAATAAGCTATAAAGCCGTTCATGCCATTAGTCAGCTGTGTGAATCCAACCCAAGTCAGTGGAGATTAAAAACTGTTCTCATTTAGGGGATGTTTGTTGGTCCCTGTATTTGATGGGCTTATTCCTATATTGCAAATTCACCACAATGCTTTGCACTAGATTATAAGATCTTCAAAGCAGGGACTGACTCTGACTTGATTTGTACAGTGTCTAGTACAATGGCATCTTGATCTCATTTGGGTCCTTTAACAATCACTCCTGCAGCACAGGCCACAATAAGCTTACTTGCTATGCATTCATGGGTGCTGGCAACACAGTTGACACGCACACATTGGGGCAGGCAAGGGGAGTTAAAGAAAAAAAAACATGACTCTTTGGCCTCCAGATCAGGATAAATCTCCTGATTCTGTGGGGTGAGGGTCGGGGCAGTCTGACTCATGCTTTTCTGAAAAGGTGGGGGTGGAAATACTGCTAAAATGCAGCCTCCTCCAGAATGAAGAACAGCAGGCAGAAAGACCTTCTCTGTCATTTCCAGCTTCTGTCAGAAAAGATTAGGGGGTCCTTGGGGATCTGATCCAAATCCAACTGAAGTCAATGGAAACCTTTCCACTGAGTTCACTGAGAGCTGAACAGGACTCTAATGAAAAGCTGGGTCCATTTTGTCCACATGTATGTTATGCCTGGATTTGCAGATAATCAAAGCCATTCACATCATTCAGACATGTCCACTTGTCTCCAGTGAACACAAAGACAGTGTATCTGGTTCAGAAAACAAAATACAAAGCTTTGCGGTTCTGACCCTAAGTGCCCATTGTGTAGTGAGTCTCTCTTCCACCAGTGCAGGTGAGTTGTCTAGCCAAGGGTGGTAGGGTCACTAGTGGGCAATGCCTCTGGAAAGCTCCCTCTCATCCCTGAGACGGCATCAAGATCCCATCAGTCTGGATGATAGACAACACCCTCAACATAACTCTTCCAGCTGCTGTAGAGATTTCACAGGTGGATGGGTGTGTTTGTCTCCATCCGTCCCACCTGGAATGTGGTACTGTCTCAAGGCAGAATGCACCCTCTACTCAGTCCAACTCCCTGTCGGGCATATAATCATTGAGGTCTTAGAACTAGGGTACGCACTTGGCAATTGCACTCACCTGATTTGTTACAGAGGCTCGGTCCTGTGAAATGAAGTGTTGCTGTCTGCCCACTGGTACAATTGAGGGTTAAGGGAAGGGACGTGGTCAAGACAAAAATCTTGTATCTTTCCTTTTTGTTACTCATGCCTTCGATCATGAATGCTGAAACCTGTAACACTCACCCTTTATTAGGCACATAATGAAAAGACTCCATATACACAAAGGCACCTTGTCTATGTACATCACATAACAGGAGAGCTGGACAGTCCTCAACTGGGGCCAGTCAGCCCATTGATGCCATGGGCCAGATCTTCATCTGGTTTAAATTGGCATATGAAGCTCAGCCACTTTACACTGGCTGAAAATTTGATCCCATGCATTTGCTTTTTGCCTCCTACCTAGCTGGGGCAGTGACTCTCTCACTGCACCTCAGTTCACCTGCAATCATCTGATGTTGATGTGTGAACGTGGCACTAGGACACTGCCTGTCCCCTGCCTTAGTCTCCAAGGTCTCGGCACAATTTTGTTTGACCTTTAGTTAAAGGGATAACTCAGCTAGGTTGATAACTTTTGTTGGGCCTAACAACTGTCCCTTTACTCCGCTCGGTAAAACAAGCCCTTAACCTGATCTCCACTTTTAGGTACTAGTAGAATAGATCTTGATTTTCTTCATCCTTTATTTTAAACCAGGGGAGCTCAGACTTTGCCCAGCTAAAGGGCCCTCATTAGAAACTGGTCAGGAGTTCCAGGGCCAGCCTTAAATTGTATAAAATAGAGAAAACTACCACCACCTCCCTCTTCAATATGGCAGCCGGTGGAGTCTTCAGGCCCAGCATGCTTGGCGCACAATCCACCTGTCCATAATGAAGATGAGGGTGGCAGATGTGGCATTGTAGAGTCCCGTAGACCACACTTCATGTGTCCCTACTATAAACTAAAATGAGCGTGTAAAACTACATTAAAATAATACTCTTATGTTCACCAAATCCTGTGCAGCCAGTTTGCCTGAATTCTTTGGGCCCAAATTTCTCAAACTGCAGCTGAAGAGAGGATTCCTCTGAGAATACACTGAATTCCCAGAAGTGGCAGCATCCAGTGTCCACCTGCGTACCTATCTCTCACATGCCTGTCACCATGGTACCTGGGTGCACTGCATATGCATATAGTAGATTTCAGGAGTTATATTTGTAACCCTCAGGTGGTTAACATTGTTCTCTCTGAGATGTCTCCAGATGAGGATTTAAGGGGGCCTCAAATCTGGAACTGTCAGTCATTGGGAATGGAAACTTTTCTGTACTGCATAATTATTTACAACCTAGAGCAATGTTTAAACATATGACTGGGGCTGCTGCTGAGCTGGATTTGCCAGTGAGGGGTGGAACAGAATCCATGGAGCAGCGGGCAGAGTTCCAGCATGAGTCATGGCACTATATTTCAGTGGCTAATGATTTCTTTTGGATAGCGTCCAATGGTCCTGACAGGTTATAGGCAGATTGTAGGAGCCAATAAACTCAGCCTAAAGTGTCAGTCTCAGCAAACTACATTTAAAGTGACCTCTGCAGCGGGTATCCTGCAGTCACAGACATCCCCTCTCTCAGCTCATCATCTGTGTGCTGCTTTGCCCAACTACCCTCTTTCCTCTGCACCCTGTTGTCCCAGGCCCCATAGTCTCCCTCACCGATGTAGAATGCCATCAATTGTCTGTCTCACTGCATCAGCACCGAGGGGCTGCAGTCTGAGACCTGAACTGATGCTGTATAAACTTCATCATTTAGTGTTTTCATCTTTTTAATCTCCTAAGAATCCCAGGATTGAGGGGGTGTCAGATGAAGGGAAGAGATGGGACAGTGGCCTCATGTCTCCTGGGCCCATCACTGGACTGTCTATGCCTTCTCCTTTCTCTGTTCCTTCTCCAGTTAGTAAGGGCTGGACTTGAGTTTGGGAGCCCAGTACAATATAGGGGGCCCGGTCTGGATTCTCACCCACACCCTGCAGACTCAGCAGGAATCTAGCTTGTTGACTTTCTTTTTTTCCTCTTCCATGTCTTTCAAACCATTTATATGGAAGGAGGACAGTAGGGCAAGGATGCTGTCCCTCCCAGTTCTCGTGTCTATACTGAATCCCACAAGTGCTTCAGGGACTGGCTGAAGAGGGCAGTGACCCTGAGAAGAGTAATCTCTACAGTCCCACCACAGTCACCTGACCCTTCTCAATAGCCATGTCAAGCTCTTCAGGTAGTAAGCTGCCTGACAGATGAGGTGCTGAGCCAGTAATTAGCCAATACTGGAGTGGCAGGGGGAGCAGGTCTGAAGGAAGAGGTTGAGACTGGGAAAAGAGGGAGCATCTGGGTGCAACAGCTGTCAGGCCTGTGTGCAAGTGCTACAGTATGGGCAGGAGCCTACACATACCAGGGAGCAGGCTTGGGTGCACAGCAGAAGAGGAGGATGAATGGGGCTGTGCATTGCTGCACAGAGCTTGTGTGTAATGGTGGCAGAGCAGGAAGGTCTGGCCATAGTGTCAGTGCATAGCAGTTCATGATGTTCATAGGAGTAAATGATCATTACTATCCTTTAATACCAACTAGGAGTGGAGTGAATGGCTGTGTGTGGCCCATAGCTGTAGATGGGGGCAATGTCTCTGGGAGTAGGGAAATGCTCATAGCTATGGGCAGGCGGGTTGCTTGGCCTCTAGCTATGGGGCATTGTCTTGCACTGCACACAGCTGGGTGAGGGTGGTCTCACACCGCTGGGGAAATGAGGCTTGTCACTGTGGGGAGGAGACAGTCTTGCACAGCCTGTAGTTGGTAGGCAGGCGTCACACTGCCCACAGCACAGAAGGATGGTCTTGCTCGCTTTTAGGAGGTTGAGCACATCTGGGTCTTTTTGTAGGTGCCCCATATGAGCTGTCAGGAATCTGTACATAGCTAGATACAATTATTGGTAGGGCCCTACCAATTTTATGGCTGTGAAAAACGTGTCCTGGACTACATAATTGGCCTTTTCCCCATGAAGTCTGCTCTCCCACATGCTGTTGGGAGCTCTCCAGCTGGGGGGCTCCAGCTGTTAGTCCCAGCCAGGCTGCATGCTTCCAGCAGCATGGAGGAAAACAGAAGTCTCCTCCAGCTGCAGGGACTTCCCAGTGCTGCAGGAAGCTCCAGGACTGGGCAGCAACCCTGGAAGTACCGGGGTTGGGTCTGATCTCCCCTGTACTGCTGTGAGTGCCCCAGCTGGGGGCCCCTAACTGCTAGTCCCAGCCAGGCTGGGGTGCACCCAGCAGCACAGGGGAGACCAGACACCTCCTTGCTGCCTTCAGAACCCACCTACAACAGGTTTGTGACCCCCCCAGCCCATTTTGGTTGGGGGACCCCCTGGTTATAACACCATGAAAATTCAGATGAAAACCTCTGAAATCATGAAATTGACCAACTCTCAAATCCTGTGGCCATGATATTGACTAGAGGCTGCAGAAGGCAATTGTGCCTACTCCCATCCCTGTGGTTGCTCTGGATGGCTTCAGCTGCTAGTGTAGCTTAGAGCAGCTTGTAATGGCCAGACACCCTTCCATAATATGCACCTGGCATCCCTGAGTACAGGAGAATCAGATCAGTGCAAAGGCAGGTAGCATGGTCTAGAATCTGGGCCAATGTTTCCCAGACTCATGGTCATCATGATCCACTATTTCTTAGCTCAACAAAGCTCCCATATATCTACCTCTAAAACTTCCACTGCATCCTAACCTCATTAAATACTCAGGTCTTGTGCCTTCCCGTGTGGTTGCCTCCACACCTTTATTGGACTCTGAGGAGTTCATCATTAATGATGGTTGAACCTCAAAAGGTTCAGTTCAGGGTAGCTTTAACTAAGCTTAACTGATCTCTCCAGATCTCTTGGGCCTGCAGATCTAGACAAAAGACTTCAAAGAGGCTTCTCTAGAATCTTCCCATGCCTACACAGGTTATGGGGGTAGGTATACAGCTGCCAACATTGTATATCACTTGGCTGCTTAGCACTGTGTCTCCTCACCACAAGTGGTTGCATGGATGGAAAATATCTGCCCATGGTGCACTGCATCCCATTGTGCCCCATATCACCATCTGGCACAATGCCTTGTGGGACACTTTTGCAGTGCTTTGTGGGATATTAGCAATTTGTTCAGAGATGTCTCAAAACGAAGGGTCAGGTTTCCTCAATGCCTCTTGCCCCATCCCATAATTTTGCACCATTTAGAAAACTCCTACAGTCCAATACACCAAATTTTGGTCTCTGCCATATCTCTGGCAGAAGAATGGATTCTGCAGGGCTCAACACAATTCTCATGACTATTGTTAATACAGGATGCACAATTCTACTACGACTGGCTGTATGAGGAGGAAGAAGAGGGGACTTCAATAACTCTTGCTGGTGAACACAGAATAAAAGTGCAGATGGCTAGTGGAATTCACAGAGCAGCTTCCCACAGTGGATCACATTTCCGGGCCCAAGAAACAAGCACTTATTGCTGGGATCACATCCTAGTCTGAGTCTGGGATGATGGGCAGTGGCTGCTGAACTTCTGGATGCAAAGGCAACATTCCTGGATCTGCATGCCAAGCTCCCTCCAGCACAGGTCACCAGAATGAGAGCTACATTGACTTTGGAAAAACCAGTAGTAGTCCCAGTCTGGATTACTGCAATGCCAAATTGCTATTAAGCAGTGGGAAATCATTTAGGAGTTGGAAGATCTACAGTGGCGGGTCACTGTCATGCAAGTGTGTAGGGCCATCAGTTGTCTCTGGCTATACATGCTTGTGACTCTTGGAAATGTGCAGGCTGTTGTGGATGGATTTGCAACAATGGGGCTCCCAAACTGCAGTGGGACAATAGAAGCTTATCCCTATTTTGCCACTACCTTATTTTGCCACGGAGTACAGCAACAGAAAGAGCTACTCTTCCATGGTTATGCAAGAACTAGTGGATCCCTGGGGCACTTCTCTGATATTGGCATGGACTGGCCAAGGAAGGCAAATGATGCTCTCATCTTTAAGAACACACGACTCTTCCAAAAGCTGCAAGCAGGGATGTTCTTCCCCGACCTCTGCATTCCCATCAGGGATATTGTTATGCCACTAGTGATTCTGGGGGACCCAGCCTACCTCTTGGTCCCCTGGCTCATGAAGCTGTACAGTGGCCACCTCAACAGCCAAAGAAATATTCAGCTACCCGTTCAGCAGGAGTAGGATGACTGAATGTACTTTTGGTAGACTGAAAGGTTATTGGCTTCATTTACTGACTAGATAGGATTTCAGCAAGGTCAACATCACATTGTTAGAGCTGCGTGCTATGTATCTGTGAGAGAAAAGAGGGAAGAGCTACCAGCAGGGATGGGGTGGACTGGTTGACCACTAAATTTGAACAGTCAGAAACAAGGCTATTAGAAGAGCTCACAATGGATCTGTAAGGCCTTAAGAGCATTTTAACGGTCAGCCCACACTGGTGTTGTGATACTTGTATAAAGTATGTGCCTTCATGTGTACAGAGCTTAAATAGGCTAGGTTATTGACTCCCATTATGAATTCTATAATGCAGCAATCATGCTTGGTGTAAACTACTAAATATACAGTTTCCAAAAATGAAACTTAATTGTGTGAAAAGAAAGCAGAAAAATGTGCATTTACACATACGAAAACCACTTCAGCAGCGCTGTAAGAGTATAACCCACTCTCAGTTCATTTGGGTTTATAGTCATGTTAATACCCTGAAAGCCTGTTACAATGCTTGTTACGTTACAAACCATGCAGCACATTGTGGCTGGTCTTATGGCTTTCCCAGGTCTGTGTAGGCATAGTTAGGGTTCTCCTTGTTTTTTCCCCCTGGCCTGGAGTGGTTGGGGGGAATGGTTTATACTATGCTGCTACCTGTTATGTCAGGGTATAGAAAGCATCAACCATGGAGTTTTCAATGGATTGGAAAGGCTGCTGCATCCGGGGTCTTTGGAAGTGTAGCTTGACAAAGATCTGCAATGTTGAGTTTGTTGTCTGAGCAAACCCATAATGTCCTAGTGCACTTCCTGATGCACCTCTTGGTCCCTTTCCTTCTCCTGCAGCAACTGATTTCTCCATTCTTGGTCCTCCTCCCTGATCTTGGTAATTTAGCCCCTCCAAGCCCTGTGTTCATGATCAGCAGCTGTTGAGGATGGGAGGATCTCGCAGAACATCCTTCCAGGTACTCTTCTTCCTTTGCGTGAAGCAAAAAGGGTAGAGGGGGCCTCTCTAAAGGGCACCATGCCAAAGGCTGCTTATTCGAACAGAAAGGTACAGCCCTAGATTTAGTCACAATGGAAAGGGAAAGAAAAGTCTCAAAACTTTTACATTATTTCCACAGATACCTTTAATAAGAAATGCTAATCCTCACTTCAGCTTCGGAGCATACTGTTACAGCTGTGCTCTGAGGCCCAAGCCCTGGTGAGTACAGCTGGGAAGGCAAGGAGCATGGTCTGTCCTCTGGAAATGGGTTTAGATATTGGGTGCCCCTGGGTATGAGAACAGGGAAAGTGAAGTGAATATTGTCAATATTTTCAGACAGTGGTGACTCTAGCTGACATGTCACTTCTAGGGTGACAAAGGCACCGAGAACTCAGCTGCTCTCGGTGTCCTGAAGCCACCTGGGCTCACATGCTGCTAGCCCAGTTATTGAATTAGGGTCAGCAGAGTGGCATAGAGAAGAAAGGAGCATGTCATTCCTAGCAATGTTCCAAAGAGTAGTGCAAAGTATCTCCATGAAAGATTCATTGAGATTGTTTGTTTGTTTGTTTTTGGGGGTGGGGTTTGAATAGGGATGTCCCTATTGAGCAGAGTACTCTGCATGGGGAAAATTGGGAGGGGTCCACTGCCTAGCCCATCAAGTCAAAGAATGGAAAAGCAGATGCAGCCTATACCTCTTCCTTCTATTTTTGTCTGAGCAACGAAAGCAGAACTACTGTGGACTAAGTAATTCAGAGTACCATACTATTTACTAACCTTTTAAGAGTAGAGATTGGCTCTCGATTCTTCACTCTAAACGCATGGATGGAGTGGCTGCCATTTTTAAATGGGGCAGAAGGGCAGCTGGGAGGAAGAGGAGGCTTTCAGGCAACAAAGGCTTTTTTCTGGTTTTTGTTTTTTTTAAAACTTTATAAGGAATAATGCATGCATACACATACACGAACTCCCTTTCCCCCTCCTTTATCAGATCCATCTATGCTCCTCTGGTGGGATATATTTGACTCGAATGGAGTTTCAAACAGCTCCTGACTCACTGCATGGTTTGCATTCTGGCTGGTTCCCCAAGCTTAACCCCATCTTACTCCCATTAGTGTGCACTGCAGGGGTCTTTCCATCAGGCTCCTGCAAAGTGTCCACAGATGTATGCAGTCAATGCCAAATATGGTGTGCAGTTTTGTTGTAGACAGACATGGCTGTTCCTTAGCTGGGTGGGTTTGCAGTCTCTTCCCCCACCCACAAGCCAAGGAGATCCATGACTTCTTTCCTGCACCAGGCAAGAAAGTATCTAGTAGCTCTGTGTGCATTGAGCCAGCATAGTCAGATGCACAACAGTGCCCAAAAGCTCACCTACTCACCTACTAGCCCAATCAATAAAAGACATTTCAAGAACATACTGGAGACTTAAAAGGGGAATGGAGGGAAAAGTGGGCTGGCTTCTGGTGACTGTGACCCTTGAGCAGCAGAGGTCAAAATTGTGACCACTGGTGTGGAAAGGGTCATTGTGGGACAGCTGCTGGAGGACTATTAGGGTCCATACAGGTAATACAGTGTCTACACTCACTGCATTGATGGAGGTAGGTTGATTGTGCCTCTGCATTATTCAGAGATGTGGATTATTGCATTGCTGTAATGGGGTGCTTACACTGGTGAGAAACAAATTTATTTATAGACGCATTCACCACTAGATCAACCTAAGTCAAGTTGTTTCTAACTTTGTACTGTGAATCAGGCCTGAGAGAGATGCCATGAGAACAACCTGAAGCATTTCAGAACACCCACTTTCAATTGTGTCCTAAGCCCATAAAATGGGTTCCAGCTCTAGCTCTAGAAATGGTCGAGGGGACATCTTTCCTTTCCTGAAACAATTGGCCTAGCCATATGGCCCTGGCCATCTAAAGAGTTTCCTCCACCATTTGGATTCTGCTGATTGGCTCTGGCATCAGGACTGTGGACCAAATACCAGAGGCAGGTGGATGAGGATCTAGAGTGGGCTGCAAGTGGCTGTCCCTGATGTCACTCAGAGGCCATTAGGATGCAACTCATGCCTGGTGTTGCACGGAAAGCTAAACTCAGCTGTCATTTGAAGGGCAGTGATTCAAGGACAGCTAATCTGTGAATGATACACAGGCTGGTTGGGTAAGCAGCATCCATTCCTCTATACTGAATATAGCCCTAGCTCCACCCCCCACCCCCAGCTGCCAGCTTACTGGTGAGACCAGCAGCATGCAACTTTGGAACTCAGCAAATAAAAAAAGGAGCTTGACAGGAGAGACAAAGCAAGCTATTCCCTGCCATGATTATTCAGCCCAGCAGTGATGTGGTGTGGTGTCCAGCAATAGGTCTACTATGGAAAGAACCTGGTATCATTCCCACTGTCCACTGCTTTCTCTTTCCTCTGTATTTTCTTTTCCTTTTTATTCTGCCTGTGTTGATGGCATTTGGTTATGCCTCTAAAGGAGCCGTGGAGATCTTGTATGGGGGAGAAGTGCTGTGTGTGTAAAACCCTGCACGAGCGAGATACTGTTTGCTGGCTCAGACTTCCAACTTACCATTCTTTCTTTAGAAAGTGCCATCTTGCTGCTGCTCTAACTGATCAGGTTCTGTCTCTTTTTTTAAAAAACAAACAAACAAACAAACAAACTTGTCTGGCTGAATATTTCAGTGCCCTTGTTGCAAGGAGGCTGCATGGGGAAGAAAAGAGGAATCACTGACATGTGCTCTGTCCCCAGCGAATAAGACTCAAGCATATAGCCTCTCAGCTGACATCTTACCCCTGCAATGGAAACAACAAAGCTTCTCAGAGAGGGGGAACAGGAAGGTAGTTCTAGTAAAAGCTCCCTCCACAGTGGAAGATCAGCGTGCTTCATCCCTGCCCTGGAAGTGACCGTCCCTGGGACGGGGGGCAGAAGGAATCAGTCCTGATGGTCCATTCAAGCCTAGGCCTTTCTACTGAGGCTACCAGCACGAAGTCTGCTTAGCAGAAGTCCTGACCCACTGTCCCACCTGATCTGCTCTCTGAAATATGCATGAACAGCAAGTTGGGGGGGTATTATCAAACATACCCAACGATCTGATACCTCAAAGATTAATTTGCCACATTAGGAGGGGAAGTCTTGGCTCCATCTGTGTGGAGAATGGTGTCTCTTTCCTAAATCTTTCCTGGTACTGAGGGTGTGGCTAGCAGCCATTGCTTTGTCTAGTGAAGAGCAGCTCTTTGTAAAAGAGGTGGCAGAGTCCATATTTAAATTTATTTTCATGATAACTACCAAGATGGAGGGAATAAATGGAGTTTCCTTTTCTTAAGGGCAAATCCTACTGCCTTGCAGAGCTCTGCAAAGGCCAAAGAGCAGAGGGAAGGCCCTAGTTCTCTAGGATACTTCTTAAGATCACGCTCTTGTGGAATGGAGGTGCGGGTTGGAGGGGGAGAAATGCTATGGTCAGTATGCTATTGGCTGAACATGGAACAATCTACTGCTGAGGGACCACTAGCTGTGCAACAATCAAGCTAAGAAATTACTTTTTAATTGATCGTGTCCACCATGACATCTGACAGCACTCACGCCAAACTAGACAAATTTTGCCTACAAATTACTAAAGGGATTTGGTCACTTTAATCCATGGGAAATGGTGAGTACTGTACATGAGGATGAGTTAGCAACAGATGGAGCAGCCATTAAAGTTGTTTTTACCATGGCTATTAAAGAAAAAGCCATGCTGTCAAGGAAATGGGAAATCTTGGAAAGCCTCTTCCAAGGCCAAATTCTCCACTGATGTAAACTGGTGCAGCTCCACTGACATTAACAGTGTGGTGCTAATTTACTCAAGCAGAGATTTGCCCCTAGGATTCAAATCTGGGGTGGGAGGAGGAGCAAGGAGCTAAAGAATTCTGGACATACATGTTGCTACTGTCGTTCTTAGGTTTTTCCAGCTTGTCCTAGATACCCCATTTAGCCTGTCTCTTCCAGACACTCACCAAAGGTTTGGGTCCAGATAGAAGGTCAGGATAGTCCTAAGACACCAAAGGAGAAGCACTGTGGAATCATAACGCTTTTCTATGTTGATATAAATAGTTTCGCACAGAAAAACTTCTGTCTGTCTAGTTTTGTTTTGTTTTTGTGAATGCACATTTCCAGGAGTTTCTAGTTCTGTGCAGCTCAGATGATAGTTCTGCTTCTGTGGAGGATTGTTTTGTTCAAATTAGATGTAAGTGGCAGCATCCTAGACAGACAACTCCATATTCTTTTGGAAAGTATTCTACAACGGTCAGCAGATTCTCTTTGATAGAGAATTTGGATGAAGAACAGCTTAAGGAACTAAGATCAACAGTTTTCTCAGCCAAGCTGTAGAAGAATATCCCTCCTGGGTTGATATCTAATTGTTTAATGTATGATATCAGAACCTCACTTATATTCATCACTTGGGGTTGTATTATGCTTGGAAGTTAAGTCATTTAAGACTGATAAAATAAGGCCTAGTATTAGGCTTAGATATTTTTCCAGTGGATCATGATAATTAGGCTCTGCAGAAATAAACATTTTTTCATGTTGTTTCCTGATCATTGACTGTAGACTTTGACTCTCCCGTTAGGATGAGAGGTTTCTAATTCTTTTAGAGGAAAATTTCAAAGCAGTCAATGCCCAGATTTTCAGAGGAATGGAGCAGCCACACAACTTCCAGTATAGTCACTGGGAATTGTGGGTGCTCAGTTCTAGGATGTTTGTTTGCATCTGGTGATGGTCAAGTGTTTCCCACTGCTAGGAGTTTAAGTTGCTTGTCACAGAAGACTGTTCAGATTTAGGCTGAGCAATTTGCTTCCATGCTAGTAATCAATTATCAAGTGAACGAACAGTTTCTCTGTTTGAGTCTTGACTGATAAATCCCAACAAGCATCCAGAGTTGCTGGACAATTGGCAGGCCATGACCTCATCTTCACAGAGTCTTGCTTCTCTTGGCTTGTGAAAATGAATGGGGAATTGCAGGGACCATTAAGACTGATTGGCAAGGTCTGCCTTTGGGAGGCAGGGCAGGAAGTTAGCCTCTCTGAAAGAAGTGACTGACTGTTTCTTCAGCAAGACTCTCTCTTGTTACTGGCAATCTGTCCAATTGTTAACACTCTTCACAAATTCCCTTTTGAGGGGAATGTTATAGAGATGTGGTATGCAGCATCCTCAGCAATACCTCAGATCTTTGATCGCTATCAGCTTAGCTTTAGGCATAAGTACAGTGCAGAATATTCATGGCTGGTTTTGGTTGGTCCCCCTGGGCAAAGAAAGTAGGTCAGGTGTCCATGTTGATTATTTTAAATTGATCAGCTGCTTTCCATTTGGCTGAGCATGAGTTGTTACTGACATGTCAAGAGCAACTGATCAACTCACACCAGTGGTTATAAAGTGTCTCCTCTTTTCTTTCTGAGAAATCTCACATGTAGTCTTAATCAGTTCCAGGGGTTCCACTTTCTCATCCCTCCTGTTCAGCAAGTATCTGAGAAAGGAAACATGGTCTATGGTGTCTTCAGTACACCCAAGAAGCCCTTCTCTACATTTCTGTTCCTTCGGATCCAGATGAGTGTCTTACCAAGCCTTCAGCAAAGAATGGATTTGTAAAAGAGCTAACTGATTGAGGGCTTGTACATACTACCATTTACGGTGCTCAGGGGTGTGAATTAAGCCACCCCATAAGCAACATAAATTACACTGACCTAAGTGTCAGTGTGGACAACCCTATGTCAGTGAGAGAGCTTCTCTTGCTGACATAACTACCCCCTCTCATGGACGTGGTTTTATTAGGCTGACGGGAGAGCTCTTTTCCCCTGCATAGAGCATCTTCACCAGATGCACTGCAGCAGCACAGCTGTGCTGATATAGTGCCTCTAGTGTAGATTAGTCGTAAGACTCCATCTACATAAAACAAAAGGAATAACTAGGGAAGCAACTGGAAGAAGTGGTGGATATTCTATTAGCTCCCTTTTATTGAATGGCTGTTCCTGCCACATTTTACTCATGCACATAGCCTCATCTGCTTCTGGTTCTCCTGGTAGCTCCAGTTAACAAAAATGCTGTTTATCATTTGTGCTGGGCAAGGAGGTTGCATCCTCTCCAGTCTGAACCCTACCCCCACTATCCAGACCTAGATCATTGCACTTTACAGGGAGCTGGACTGTAAGACCACTCTGGAAACTGCTTAATTAGCAGGCAGGCAGCAGTGTCTCACCCAAGATGCACATGACTCCACTGTTCCATGAGGCTGATGTTGAGGGCTGTCATCAAATTCCAGGTGAAGCTTAGGTGTTTTGGCCTATAAAGACCTAAATTATTTGAATCTTCACTATTTGTGAAACTGCCTTAATCCTTACCTAATATTTCAGTTAGCATCAGCCAAGCCTTCCCAAAAATCCCTGTGCAGCATGCCCTAAAATTAATAAATTCCAAATCTGCCAGTCTTGAGTAGGAGTGGGATGAGAGAGTCAAGGGTCCCTTATTGAGAATGCACCTCCACCAGTACCTCAGCTGATTGCAACAGCTGCTGTCTAACACAAGGAGAAATGTGGTCTTTGAGATACACAGGATCCAAAGTATCTGGAGCTTTATAGGTTGCAATAAGAACTGGTTGAGTGATGAGGAAAATATATGTGAGAATATGTGTGCAAAATCCAGCCATTTGATTTAGCCATATTTGTGCCTATTTCTGTTAATTTTCCAACAAATATTTGGAATTCCAGTCTCCATACAAATGTTTGTGGATGAGATAGTCATACAAATCCTTGCATTTGCATGCAAACAGTGACCATTATTCTCTGTTCATTTGTTACTTAGTAGTTGTCATTCGTTATTCTCTGGTTAAAAGTTTGTCATCAAATCAGGGAACAGAAACAAAACCATATGACTTAGGCGACAAAAGGAATATGAAATAACTACAGTGCTCAATTTGAGGCTAATCTTTAGGCTATAGTTCAGACAAATGATTCCACAGACCATACAAATAACCAAGAGATTAGAGACAATCCCCTGCAGGTCCCCATATAGTTTGAGAATAGAAAATAGAGCCAACATCACTTACAAATAGTTTACCCAGCTCATGTTAAAACCAGTGTCTTTAATTGCATCCAGAAACAATTTGACAGCCAGTGTTAGACTTTGGAACATGAGTGTAAGACCTTGCTGCAGGAAGCACAGAGGAAATAGGAAGCCAGATTCTGCACTAGATAAAATTTGAGTGGTCTTCAGCTATTAAGCACATCATGAAACCATCACTTCCAGCCCCATCATTGTTGTAACTCTTCTCTTAATTTCCTAATCTGTTGACCTCTGGTACTGAGAGGTCCAGAAATGAATGCAGAATTCAGTGCTATACAGAAGGAGGCTCCCAGACCACTATCTGATGTTTCCATGTACACAGCACCAGTTAATGTTCCCCTGCCATTTAGCAGTGCATTGTCCAAATCAGGAATTCCATATTCAGTTTGATATCCACTATCACTCTTAATTCCCTTTTGACACTACTGCTTTCCAGCTGCATCCATCCCACTATATGTATGTGTCAGGTCCAACCTTCTACATCCTCAAGTTGTGCCCCAAACCTACCGTCGCCATGTCATTCCTCAAAGAACCAGTGCAGAAGAAAAATCCCCCCAGTGTGCTCCAAAGGAGAAGCCAACAATTAACCCAAGACCAGCTTGAAGAATTGACTTTCTGGAGAGTCCTTGTTCTCACTGAAATGCTTTTACTGCAGCTAGGTTCTGTAGTGGTAAGCACCTTAGAAATTATTTTTACCAGCCAGATTAGCTGCATTTTCTCAAGATGACTCTAATTTATTTCCTGCCCATATATCTTAGCCTCCCTGAATTCCTTTATATCACTTCTCTGTTCCCACTGGTGCTCGCAACACCTCACTATTCAGTATCGTCAGCAAATATCATTAACATGCTGTTTACCTCTTCTTTTAAATAATTAAGGAAGGTGTTTAAAATTAGACCCAATATCAATCTCTGGTATCTCACCAGATTTCTTTCCCTCAATGGGATATAGCACATTTATCATTATTCAGAATAATTAATGGTTGCATGGTGCTTTGGAACTATAAATCTGTATATAAAGTGCTAGTATTATGAGAGATGGAAAAGACCTGTGAGTTCATCCAACCCACCTCCCAGAGGGATGCCAGGATTGTTCCTGAATGTACATTTACTCATGTCCGGTCTATTCTAGTTTTTAAAATGTCCCTAGATTTCCACTCCTTGCGCCACTCTTCCCCCCCGCATCCCCACCCCCACCACATTCAGGCAGCCTCTGTTGTAAAGTTATAGTGTGTACACAGTAAGCTTAAACCACAAAGTAACAACTATCAACCAGTTTTCAGTGTTTGTTCAGTTTGAGTCAATTTATATCAAATTTTCTCTCTCTCTCTCTGTCATTCATATATATATATATGCATATACATATACATATACACACACACACACACACCTGACCTGGTTCCCCATTATAAGTGTCTGGGCTCACTTTGGTAACCCCTCTTAAGCACTTAAGCAAACTGTGAGAAGTTGCAGGAGGATCTCACAAAACTGAGAGACTAGGTAAAAATGGCAATTAATGTTGATATGCATTATTTTTCAATGGGGAAAAATAATCACAACTATCCATGCCCAATAATGGGCTCTAAATTAGCTGTTACCACCCATGAAAGATCTTGGAGTCACCATGAACAATTATCTGAACTTCCCTTCAATGTGCAGCAATGGTCAAAAAGGCTAACAGCACATTAGTAACTCTTAGGAAAAGGATAAAAAATAGACAGGAATATCATAATGCCACTATATACAACCCTGGTGTGCCCACACTTTGAATACTATGTCCAGTCCTGGTCTTGCCATCTCAGAAAGGATGTACTGAAAGTGGGAAAGGTTCACAAAAGGGCAACAAAGATAATCAAGAATATTGAAAAGCTTCTATATGAATAGAAACCAAAAAAGATTAGGGCTGTTCATTTTGAAAAAAAGATGACTGACAGGGCATCTGATAGAGGTCTACAGAATCATTAATAGGGTGGACAAACTGAATAGAGAAGTGTTATTTGCCCTTCCCCCAATACAAAAGCCAAGGGTCACACAATGAAATGAATAGGCAGCAGGTTCAATACAAATAAGAGGAAGTACTTTTTCGCACAGCTGACCTGTGGAACTCATTGCCATGGGAGGTTGTGATAGCCAAAAGTTTAACTAGGTACAAAAAAGAACTGGATAAGTTCATAGAGCATAGGTCTGTCAATGGCTATTAGCCAAGATGTTCACGGACACAACCCCATACTCAGGGTGACCCTAAACCTCTGACTACCAGAAGATGGGTGGATTGTTCTATAATTGCCCTGTCCTTTACACTCTCACTGAAGCTCTAGTACAGACCCTGGTCAGATACCGGAAACTGAGAGGATGGACCGTGGCTGATCTAGTATGGCAACTCTTATGTTCCTAAGTCAGAGGAAGGGCTCTGTCTAGGGGAGCCATCCCTGTGCCATGGTATTTCTGCAGTGTGTCTGCCAGACTCTCCATAATTTGCTGCAGCTGGAGGGATCTGAGTAATTTCTGTTATTTTCACAGCTATATTTAGGCAATTTCC
Source organism: Mesoclemmys tuberculata (assembly GCA_007922155.1). Classification (NCBI taxonomy): domain Eukaryota; kingdom Metazoa; phylum Chordata; order Testudines; family Chelidae; genus Mesoclemmys; species Mesoclemmys tuberculata. The sequence goes on from ML675622.1 coordinate 22,749,825, forward strand.
CCCTCTGCCTGGAGATAGGGAGCACCAGCTCCAGCCTCAGCCCTTCCCTGAGCTCTTGGCACAGAAAAGGTTTCCCCTCTAGCCTCTGCAGAGGAGCCAATCTCTCCTGCATGTTCATGTGCAGTCTCCAGTAGGGAGATGCTGGCCTGGGAGTCTCACTTCCTGCTGGTCACCATGGAAACTGAGGGATACTAGATTCCTCCTAACCTCTCCTTCTCTTACAGTCTGCAGCCCCTGTGGGTGTTAAGGGCCCTCATGGAAGGATGTTCCCAAGCTGTGCTCAGCAAGGGGTTAAAATGAGATTCCAAACCAGTTCTGGCTCTGACATTGCCCAGATTTGAGCCGGTTACTTCTATCAACAGAAGTAACGATTTCTATTTCACAAATGCTTAGCACATTACCAACTTCCCTGCACTCAGTGTTAAACTGAGCATCCACCAAGCGCATAATGTATGACACCTGAACATCCAGCTACCACACCCCTTTCCCCATATCTTTCAGTCTGTCTGTTTTGGTGTCTGAGGCATAGGCCATCTCACAGTACCCCCGCTCCCAGTGGCCTCAGGGCAGCCCTACACACAACGCTTCACCTCAGTTTCCCTCCTTGGCTCCCCAGATAAACTCTCACAGAGGGCTTTTCCAGTCCAATCACAACAGTCCTCCTTAGGGTCTGATTTATTACATTAAAATTCAAAACTAAACACAAGTCTTGCCTTCAGCGGGTACAGCCTAAATTCCCCTGGTCTGGTCAGAATCCCTCATGCCTTAGCAGGTTATTCTCAGCCCTTCCTAGTCTCAAGGGCATCTTTCTTCTACCTTCTGAGCTTCCCCTTTACTGCAGCCACCTTCTGCTCTTTTTCAGAAATTGCCTGATTTCCCTCATGTGGGTAATCAGGGTTGGCTTGGCACCTAGGCTCTAGCCCAAGGGCAAACCAGCCGGTTAGCATCTATATAGCACCAATCACCATAGTATCCAGGGACTGGACTAGCAAGATGGGATGTGATCCTTTCCTTGACATGCTGCACTAAGGAACTGGAAAAATGTCAAAAGCTGCTTCCTTCAGCTAAAATAAAGCATCCTTGGGACAAAAGGCAGGTCAGAAGCTGCTCCTAGGGGCTGTGGATTGTGGTAAACATTGATAAATAGCTTCAAGTTTTGCCCATTCAAAAAGGACCTGATTATTGCAAGGCATCATGTGCCCCCCCACTATATTAGCTATAGTGCCAGCTGGGTGTTCTCAGCAGCTTATAGGATCAGGTCCTACTTTTCCATACCCCAAGACCGTGAGTGCTCTAAAGGCAGCTCCTCATATTGCTCTTCAGTAAACCTGTAGAATATAGGTATTGCCACAGTGGATTGGGCCAGCAGTCTGTATTGTTGTATGTCTTATGACAGTGGCCAATACCAGTTGCTTCAGAAAAAGCTAGACTTCCCTGTTCATAAGGAAAGCATCTTCCTAAACCTCATCAGCAAGTGCCTGACTTATGCCCTGCGGCACAAGTCTGTCCTTTATTTTTATTATCTAATATAACCGGATACTCTCATCCATATAAATTCTTGGTCCACTTTTAAATCCTGCTAAACTCTTGGCCTCAATGATATCTAATGGAAATGAGTTCTTCAAACAGGTCCAATAGATTGGAGAGACCTAATTTTTCCTTTACAGAAGTCCTGCTGGTTTGACACTATCATGTTCATCTAGACTTTTCATAACTGTCTTTTAATTGTTTCAACTGTTTTACCTGGTGCTGAAATAAGGCTCAGTGATAACTTCCTAGTGTGTGTGAGTGGGGAGAGGAGGTGGGGGGTTGTTTCATTAAAAAACAATGATAGCTACACATTTGCTACAGTCTGTTCCTCTGGTACAGTGTAAGAGATTGAAGTGGCTCAACTGCTAACAAAAACATGTATTCTTAAGTTTCTTCAGAACCTCAATGATAGTTCCCTTGACATTCTGTTACTTTTTTCTGTTGAGGGGTCTACATGCCTTTTGTGATTCTGTTATTGTTGCTTATGTAGCCTCTAGGCTGGGGCTAAATATTTTTATTTCCTTACCTCTAACTTCAGAGCCTTTCTGCCTAAGTGCCCTCATTTTTTTGGAAATCCCCTACTGTAAAGTTTGGCATTTATAGTACTTGTTTTTGGTATGACCCCTTTCCCAAGGATATCTAACTTGCTTTATTTTAGGGTCATTGTTATTTAATGGTTAACAGAGTTACTCTTTGAATCAACTGCATGTTACTTAGGGCTAAATCAAGCAGTCATGTGCTCTATTAGTGGCTTTTCTGAAAGACAATTGTTTAAAGTATTGGAAAATTGCATTTCTAAACCTTGTACTCACAAGACACTTGACTGGCTTATATACAGCTAGCTAAGGTCATTCATCCATGATTACTGTTTTGTTAGATTTTATTATGCCTCTTTGATATCCTTCAGCATTGAACACTCACCATCCCTTTCCCACTCAGAGGCTAGTGGTGTAACCCTGCTAATGTATTTGCATTCTTTTGACTTGGAATGTATATCCATTCAGCTTCCCCTTCATAGTGCTCCCACCCAGAATGCTATCTCATAAGATGGTGGCATCTTTTCGCTATAGTGCTGCCTCTATGACCTAATCTGCCCTTCCTGATTGCTGGCCCTTGTGCCAGAAGATGCTGTGAATGCTGTAGAGGCAGCAAACAGATCTTATTGCTCTGTGTTTTAAAAGGTGGCAGAACTAGGTGTGCTCAGAAATCAGGGTAAATTGAAAGAACCACTAACTTGGCTAACTAAAGTGTTGCTACTACCCCACTTTGTAGCTATAATTTAAACTGTCCTTTTGACCTTGGCCTATGAAGCATTTGACATCCCTGTTGCGAAGGAGATCCTATCTCATCCTTCTCAGCTGGAAGGAGAATGGCCACAATACAGGGCATTTGGGTAGGAATAAGAATTCAGAAGGATTATCATGGCTCTGAGACAAACCCAGGGGGCTCTTCTTTCCTTAAAAACTAAAAGCAAAAGCTCAGTTACTATAAGTGCTGTAAATATCAGAGGAAATTCAACTAATTTTTAAATACTCAAATAAGTTTTATTTTATTTGCAAACCCAGAACCAATGCCCGGTATGTGAATCCTTTCGACCAATAGAAAAATTAACACCCGTTTGTGAGGGGTCCCCTGTTCCCCAATCTGTGGTGCAAAGTTTTGATTTGCAAAAGGAAAGAATTGACCCAGAGCAAAGAACTGTGAGATGGGAAGCAGGTTAGGTGCAGAAACCTGCAGCAGGGTCATCTGTGCATAGTCCCAAGCCTTCCCCAGCACAGATCTAGTTCTAGGGCTAGCATGTGACTTAAGTCTTGCTGTGGCTTAATAAAAAAGCCTGCTAACTACAATGGCTTTGCCATAGGCGTGTGCTAGTCGGCTTTCTGTGCTCCATTCCCATCTGACTGTGGCCCATTGGTACAGGCACAAAGTGAGAGAAGTGTGGTTATGCAGAGTGTGCAGTCAACTCCTAGACATATAAGGTTTGCAGGTGTGGGGAGAGAAAATAAGACCTGTGCAATGCCTCAGGGGATTCCCCTGCTCCTAATTCCTGTCCCCTCATGCCCAATAGCAGGCCCTCTTGGAGGGAGGGAATGAATGCATAGATTAGAGCAGTTCCAGGTTCTGAAGGAAGAGCAAGAGTGTGAACTGTGCTGAAATTCAGTCCAGAAGGGAATGAGTGACAGACAATCCCAGAACATGTTAAACAACGGCTCCCACATACACTTTATGAATTAATTTCAATCAGATGCTTATTGTATGTTACCGAAAATACCAGCTGACTGGTCACAACACTTATTAAGATGAAGGTACTTGTAACAGTGACATCTTTTCCTTTCTTTGGGAATTGGTGGGTAGCAGTCAGTGCTGGTTTCCCCTCTAGACTGTAGGCAGAGCCTCCGGTTAGCTGGGAACAGTCTGTGCTAATGCAGTGCCTCACACAGAGCATGAGGCTAGCTTCCAGCTATAAATAGGGACACCAGTGATGGGATGATAAAAAGGGCCAACAACCAGCTGGCCCAGAGAAGGCATCACCAAGGAGAGGGCCCTAGGAGCCGTACTCAAAGCTCATCCCAGTTGTGGATTTCAATGGACGTTTCTTTCCAAAAGGAGAATTCAGCAATGTCCCATCCCCCAAATAGGATTGATGCAACAGGGTCCACAGCACGCCCATTCCAACAATAATGCCACTTGGGCAATGGTCCAGGCAGCCATCTTGTGTCAGCTAGGTAACTCTAAGCCTGGCTAGGGGGATGAAGCAAAGGGGCCTGTCCATAACAATCTGCCATATTTGGTGCTGCCTTAGTTTTCTATTGTCGGATTTCGTGTCATTGTGCTGATTCCTGTAGTTTTGCTGTAGACACTTACCCATTTGTTTCACACTGGAATCTGAGGTAGTAAAGCAGACTTCCTTTATCCAATGTCTGTGTATTTTTGGGGCATCAAGAATTAGCAGATTCACATACCTAGAATATGTGTGGGTTCATTAACAAAGTTGATCCCATATTGTGGACTCATCCCACTGCTAATATTTAGCACTGCTGAATCCTCTGGGTGCCCCCAAAGGAAGTGAAGCACAGGCACCATCAGGGTGAACCTCCTTTATACAAGCCACTCTGGACCCTCTAGGGACTACTGCAGTTGCCATTTTTAGAATTTGTCCTCTGGAACAATGTACGTCTAGTACATGCCCCTCCTATGGGGTACTGTGCACTGCCCGCTCTCCAGGCATGGGGCCTTGGAGAAAGAAAATGCAGGGAGTAGCCAGGCAAACTGAAGCCAGCACAACATCTGCAGAAGCAATTTAAACAGGGACTATGGGATGCAGACAATGTCATGAAGGTATATTTTATGGTTTTGACTGGATATTTTCTGCCCTCTGCTGACTGGTGGTTTACCTCAACCTCCTCTAGATCTCTCCCTCATGGTCTCTTTACCTCAGCCTCACCCTACATATTTTCTTTCCTGCCCTGTCCCCTCCCTTGCCTTTCTGTTTAGCTGATGCCCTCCTCACTAAACCCCATTCAAAAAATAAAAAGAAATCTTGACATTTGCACCTATCACACTGGGCACTCAGCTCATAGGTTCACATGCCTTCTTGTGTTTATCTAGTCTATTTTAATTAATGTTCTTTGGGGCAAAGTGTGTCTGTTACTCTGTTTTTATGCAGCACCTAGCACAATTGTTTGGTCCTTAGGCACTACTGTTATAAACAAATAACATCAAGGTTGTGACAATTATTGACTTTATTACAGTAGTAACCAGAGGCTTCAACCAAGATTGGAGCCACCTTGGGCTAGGTGCTGTATAACCACAGAGTGGTCCCTGGCCCATGCTATTGAAAAATGTGTGTGCCAAAGTTGCTGCATACATGTGAAAATTAGGTTCTTTGTGTTTTTGTCAGCCCAGCAACATCTGAGAAATCACATTAGCCATGATGTCCAAATGAATTATGGGACAGGTTAAGAAAAGTCATGACTCAAGGCATTAAGGGCTGTTAAATGTAGCGGGTGGAACATACTGAATTTCTGCTTCCCTCTACACCTATTGCTATTAAACTTGTAGAAGATCAGCAAGTTAAATGCTGGAGCTAGATTTGATGAAGGGCTGGATAATTCTGTGAATAATACTTACAATTATGGTTGTTGAGACAGTGGTCATGGAATCTGTGCTCAATGGGTAAGCCCTAGGTCATGGTGTGAGAGGAAAAAAGGCCCTTTTCAACTTTATATGAGCAAGTAACTCTTGGTAGCAGGAGGAAGGAGGTTGCCTGCAAGACCAAGTTTTATTGTTAAAAGAATCTGATATTGCCTGCAAACTAGAAAACAAAATTTGAAACATAGATTTGGTACCAAGAAACTTCTGTAGCTAATCCAGTGTATTTAGTAATCTTACTGGCCCAGACCTGCAGATGAGATCATGCGAGAAGAAAGGAAAGGTGATCACCCCAGGCATCTGGAAATAAGCCTGCACCTCACCCATCTATGGTGCTGAACCATCAGTCAGTAAAGTGTGGTATGGGATTTGTTTGCTTTCCCTTGAAGCAACAGGAGCTGGCAACTACCAGGGACAGGAGCCTAGATTTCATGGGCCTGCAGTCAGATTTGCTTTAGCAAATCCTTGCTCCTTCCCAGACACCAGGCCTGGTTGCAGTCATGCACTTTTCTCCCCATACCTGGCCCCTCTCTTTTGCTGAGGTAGGAAGGTGTCTGGATATTACCTAGAAATAGCTGCCCCCATGACAGCTTGCCTTTCATCCTACCAGGCTGAGAGAGAGTTGGTGTTTTTCTTCCCCTGCGCCCTGTTTGTTTCCCCCAGAAAGCCCTGCAGCAGTTTCCATGACACAAGTTTTAACCTGCTCTCTGGCTGGTTCGTTTAACTCATCAAGGTTACTGGGGCTTTTTTCTTCACACAAAAAGCAAATGTGTGTCATGAATTCGAGGGAGAGTGGGGAGGCTGTTCTTTCAAGCAGCCACTTCTCTTAGCAAACCATGGAGCATAATAAGCTCAGCAGCTACAGTAATACAGAGGCCTTTGGGCTGCTTCTTAAATGTCCCTCTTTTTACAGCACGCACTGTCTGCCTGGATAAAACATTCAGAGCTTTGCCTTGTTGATTCTGGTCTAATTGTTGCTTCCTCCTTCCTCTCTGCTCCCACCTCCCCCCTCTCCACCACTGGAGACCAACATCCACAGGTTCCTATGGCAACAGGCTGCAATGGCAACTGTTGTATTGGACTGAATTGGAGATTGTGTGATGTGAGTGACATCAGGGAAGGAAAGAGAAACAACAGGTCTACATTAGAAGTGCTACAGCAGTAGAGTTGTGCCGCTGTAGCGCGTCTGGTGAAGATGCTCTATACTGATGGAAGAGTGTCTCCCGCTGACATAGAGCCAGTGTGGACAGTGCTTAGTTGGCTGTAACTTATGTCGCTCATGAAGATGTCTTTTTCACTTAAGCAATAGTGTAGACCCGCCCAAAGGGGCCTCAGGGAGCCTAGGAAGCTCTGGGGGCTAGAATATAGTCAGATACAATAAGATTCATGGATTACTGGAGCTATGGGCCCCCTCCCATCACTAATGTAGAGCAGTGTGCACCTATGTGTGTGCCTGTGCTTGCTGCTCACGCACCAGACCTGAGCCTCTGCTGTTTGGGTCAGAGTGCAAGGTCAAGTTCTACACACTGTAGCACAGTCGGAAGTTGGTGCTAGTTAAACACAGATCTAGGGGGGCAGACAGCATGCACTCACACACAACATTCTGGCGGTGTTGCTTTCTACAGCCTTGCAGCACTCTAATCTTGGCCTCCTACACAGTTCTGCCAATGCACCACAGTCCTCACCTGCAGCACCTGCTGCTATTCCAGTTTTGGGTCTGCACACACCTCTACCAGTGCACCTCCTGGCTATCTGTCAGAGGTTAGCATGTGAGAGCAGGGTGACCATCTAGCAAGTGTGAAAAATTGGGACAGGAGGTGAAGGGTAATAGGCAAGAATGTGTAAGAAAAAGCCCTAAACAGCGGGACTATACAATCGAGACATCTTTGCCTGCGGTGTGGCCTTGAAAGTCACACTGGGGCTCTTCAGCTGTTTGTCTGTGCATGCTGATTGTGCAAGAGACACTCTCTCTCCCTCTGCACATGAGGTTCCTGGTTCCTATGAACATGCACACACCCATGCACAGGCACAGGCCAAGGAAAGCACTGGAGCTTCCCAACAAGTTCCTGACAGTGGCAGTTGTGGCTTTTATTAAGTTTTGGGTCTTTTTGTCTTTATACACCAAATGTAATATGAAGGAACCACATAAACAGAGTGGGTTCTAAATAACCATGGTAACTAACTAATTACAACACCAAAGACCTATGTGTTGCTGCTTTGGCATGGGTCTGGTGGCTTTGGAAACTCTATGAAGACACAAACTCTTTAAAGGGATAGCACCCTATAGCCTGGATCCTAAATTCAGTGTATCTCATTTCCAGTTGTTACTTCAAGATACATTCAAGATTATAAAATTGAATGTCTTCAGCTTACAGGGCCAAGTCTTGCTATTGCCACTCCCCTAGTGCAGGCTTAGGATGGCTCCTGATCATGCTGAGCAGGTTAGCAAAGGGAAAACACAATTTTGTAAGACTTGGTGCCAACCATTTTCTGACAGTTGCTCATCAATAGTGCCTCACCACTGAAAATTCTAACTATTAATAAGTATCTGGATTGCCCTGTAATGAATGGGCAAGATTTGAGCACCCACTAAGGCAGCTTTGTGCTGTTCCAGCAGTATAATGTAGCTTCAAAGCCAGCTTAACTGAGTTTCTGAGGATTTCCCTGGCAGAAGAGGAATTCCTGGATGGTGTAGGGTGAGTGTAGTTAATTCTGTGCCAACCTCAGTTGCAGCCCTCTCTCTGTTGGGTGCAGGGCTAAAATAGTGGAGCCAGAGTGTCACAAACTCCAGACAATCCCTGCCTGCTAGATCAGCCTATGAGGGAATGGGCAGCTAGAAGTAAGAGAGAGCATCCCTGACTGTTCTATTTTGCCTCAAGGACTGGAGCAGTGCCCCAGAGCTCCAGAATCAGGGCAATGAAAATGAAATTTGCAGCTAGCTAGGTGCCCCTGACACTACAGTGCTGCATCAGGTACAGCATAGCCAGTGACCAGGATTTGGCCCCAGCGCATGTATGCAGATCCATGACTGCCTAAATCTGGCAGTCTACAGAGAACAGTATAACTGAGCAATTAGACCATGGATTTACAGACTGTGGTTTAAAATTGTTCTTTGTTTTTTCCCTGAAACATGACTGAATTGATTATTTCAGCCTGTACAGGGTTTCCTGTTCCAGGTCTTCTCACAGCTAGTGCCAACCATAAATCCTAGATATACCCAAGAGGCCCTGTTCCAGGCCTCTTCCATAGCTGGTACAAACCCTCTCTGGCTCTAGATATTCTCAGAGCCTAATATTGCTCATGCCAAATGTACTCATCTTCCACCCACCTGTTTTGGGGTAAAATGGCCACTTTAAAAGTCTCTCAAATCTGTTTCATCATCTTTTTACACATATATTTATGGATGAGAGCCCTCGGTCTCTCTCTTCCTCTCCCATATTTCTGCTGCAGTACTGCCAATCCAAAGCATTAAAAAATCATGAGATTTAATACACTCTAATTTTGGATTCTTTTTCTTTGATGTCTGGTTTCTGATCCTGTAGGGGGCGCTTGGGTTATGGTTTTGAGCTTTTTTCCATCAATTGTGAGGGCTAGAAATTTTTTTTTTTTTTTTTTAATAAAAACTGAGATTTTCATGTAATCACTTGACTGCAGGAGCTGGGGATTTAAGAAAAAACACCAAATATCATGAGATTCATACTGAAAGCACAAGAGTTGACAAAAGTGCTGTCACATACTTCTGATTGAGCTTGATTCTGATCTTAGTAGCCATGTACCAGGATAAATCCAGAGTATTTCCATTGAAGTCACCAGAATACCTATACCAGCCTAAACTGAGATCTGAATCTTGGCCCCATCTGGAAGATCTAGATCAATGAATCCACCATAATATCTTAAATGTAGGGATTATTTGCTATTCGGATCTTTCCCATCTTGCATAGTATCCATCCATTTCCCCCTCCATCAGCGTTCTTTTGTTATGTGCCCACAGAGCAAGACTATTTCTTTGTATTGCATCTCAGCTGCTGCTGCCCTGTCACCTTCTCAGCAACCTGTCCTGTTGAGAATCCCCCACATATTGTGCACAAACAAGCACCCCTGCACGTACACAAACCTTGACACTCACATGGATAATAAATGAAATTACTTGAGAAGCCAGAAGGTCATGGACTAGCAGGTGGGATCAGGGCCAGAGCAGGGCACCCCAACTTAAGTACACACAGCTCTGTCTGAAGATCATGAGCTCCCAGGCAGGAGGGCACCAGGAGGAAATGAGACACTGGTGACTGTATCTCACGGCAGTGCCAACTCACTGCCGTTCCCATGCTCCTCCTAATGTGCTGCTTTCACCACATGTTTTCTGTTCAGAACATGTACTTTAGAAAGCACAGATGGGGGGCTGGTTGGCTTGGGGGAAAAGGGGGGGGGGACAAGGGATACATTATGGTGCTTTTTACAGCTAGGTCACCACTCAGAATGAAAGCTGTTTGTTCGTTCAATGGCCTGTGTGAAATGAGTCTAGTGTTTCAGTCCAATTCCCAATAGCCAAGTGTCCACATCACAAACAGCACAGTAACAATTAGTATTAATTGTTGGCAGTCTCAGCAGAGAGAACTGGGGCTGAACGAGACAGAGAGATTGACCTCCCCTCTCCACCCTAGGAATGGCTCTTCCACCTCCAGGCTGAGACAGATTGACGGGGCGTAGGACAAAGTTACATTACTGCTGCCTGGGCTGAACACACTCAGTTGCAAAACAGAGAAGCCCAGTCTCCAGCACCATCGTCACTAAACAAAATGTAATGTTATTTGAAAAAAAAAAAAACCCCACACCGTGTTTCCCCAAGCCAAAGAATCAGAATGTGCAAACGCTCAGCTGAAACTGGAATAATGCAGCCAACATGCAAGTCAGGACCTAAACAGGAAAGGAGTCACCAAAAATTCAACTGTTGCCAATGTAAGAACAGCTTTCAGCAAAGCCAATCAGGGAGGGGAAAAACTGTGAAAAAGTTCAATATTGTAAATCTCAAAATTCCAAATGGCCGTTATTGTGTACAATGCTAATTGGGCTTTGGAGCTTGTTTGTCTGTGATTCCTCCTGGAGAGTAGCTGTCTGTTTAGCCATTCCCTTGAATTCACTGTTAAAGGGGGGCTCTTCTCTCCCCTTCGTTAGTGCTGCTTCCTCCCACACTGTATCCTGATGTGCCAGGGCTTGGAGAGATGCCCAAGCATCTCATTACCAGTATTCATTTCCTTGTGTCCAAGATTAATGAGGCACAGACACTCCAGATGCTCATCTCAAGCCATGATGGAAATTAAAGTCCCAGAAACTACGCCTTGAAAGAACCAGAGAGAAGGTGAGAGGGAGAGACAGGAGGTTTTTGCGTTGGAAAAGATGTATTCGAGGACAGATTCATAAACTCTGTTCTTAAATAGCTGTGCACTTGCAAACTTCCAGATCAGCACCCTTATCCATATGGTGTGCAAAATGCAAACAAGATCTCTAAGAGTGCAGATGAAATCAAAACTTAAGGCAGAACAAGTACTGAGGAACAGTTCAGCCAAATTCCCAAGCAGTCAGTGGTGTTAGACGAGGAGGCAGCAAATGTCAAATGCCACAAGATGTAGAGAAATTAATGTGGGAGCAAAAAAAACAGCTAGGGAATATGGTTGTTAAATGAAGCAGTCACCCAACTTATTGACTGAGAACAGGAGCTGGGATTTACTAAGAGGAAGTTAGTAAACTATCAGCCCAAGGAAAGACAGGCAAAGTATAAGCTGGGCTGTATTAGCCAAGGAACGGAACACAAAACCAGAAGCTGCAGCCAAGCAAACTTGTGTTTTGAGATGAGTAGATATTACAAATGCAGCTAGGCTGTGCCAAGCCAGGACACTTTTCAAGATATCCAGGTATTTTAGGAAGCAGTGTTGATGTTTCACTAATGGTTTTCTTCCCTTTGGGTCATCAACATATGGGATATTTAAAACTACACTAAATAAAACACTCACAACTGAATACAGATGCACAGCCCTGCCCTGGCTTTAGGTCATTACCATTTCAATATTCTGTGAAAAAGTGTATGCACCCCAGCATTCCCACTCATAGCAACTTGGTAGTTAGTCTATGGCCTCTGACACTGAGACCACAGCAGAATGGTAGTATGGCTGATACCAGCTGCCAACAGGCAGTTCCAAAGTGCCATGTGGAAAATTTCAAATACATCTTAGCTTGTATTCATAGGGAGGAGGCTACATTCAATGTAAAGATCTGAGGAGACAGTAGGCCAGTCTTTGTTAAAACTATCCAGTGATGTTTGCATAATATGGTTGTTGATGGTCTGGCTGCAGCATGAGCTTCTAAATAACAGTTATCAAGCCAAGCAATGATGCCAGTTAAGGGGAGGAAAGGGGAGAATCTTGACAACTGAGCCAAACCATTTCCTAGGGGAACCCTGACTCATTGACCCAAGTGGATTTTTGAAGGAATCTCCAGAACTGAATGCACTACATTCCCAGATTAGCATAGTGAGTCCAGAATTACTACAATAAAATACAGTTTAGCTCCAGTCAGCATTGTCAACCTATAAGCTCATATTTGGTCTCTAAATCATCCAATTTGCCTGCACCTTGTGTAACCACTTATTGCTGCCCCTCAGTGATCTTACTTGCCTTGGAAGGCCAAACTTTGGAAGTTGTCACAGGGTGACTGGCTCTTGAGGTAAGGTGGGGCAGTGTACCTGTGCCTGATCAGCACCCTCCTCAGATTACTTAATTAATTAGGCCCCAGAGCCCAGGTATCTGATTTGACTACTCTCCTAGGAAAAGATCTTAATTGTGGTAATTAGTCCCAGGTAGGGGGAGGAAAAGGGCCAAAGGAAGAGAGAGCTAGGAGCCAAGTAAGGGAGGATGAACTCTCCTGTAGAAACAAGGTGGCCATTTGCAGATCCCCACAATACTCGACACTCTGATACTTCTGGGAACAGCATGGGCCTGTCCCCATTGGTGTAACCCACCACTACTGTTGTGACCTTGCACACGCAGTGAGTGTGAGGCCAGGCCACACAAAGGACACTTCTGAAAAGCACACTGTTCCACTTCTAGCAGTGTGACCTCACATGTATGGTACAAGTAAGGTCATGTTGGCAGGGGTGAAGCAGTGCACTCTTCAAAATGGCATCCTCCATGCCTGATAGCAGACAATATGGCTGGTTTTATACCAGTACTGGACAAAAGACAAAGCTTTACAAATACAAAACAAAACAAAAAACCCCACCTTTTTTTACCTTAAAACAGGAGGTTTGGGCTACCTCTGTGGCAAGGGACCCGCAGGGAGCAGGCCAGAGTCACATGGGGAAGAGTGCTAAACCAGAGGGACATGGTGATCAGCACAGACTAGAGCGAGCCGCTAGGAGTAAGATAGGCTCCTAGGTAAGAAGCCATGGAGAGAAAGCTTAGGGGATCTTGTGAAGGCCTGTAGAAGAAGAGAAGCAGATTGGTAAGCTTTATGAAAGTTGAGCTGGAATTGTGGGCCAAAACAACTACATTTTGCATGGATTAGATTTAGGGGCCAAGATAGCTGAGCTTTGTTTTTGTTAAATACCCAGTGAAGAGGTTTGATGAAGACCTTAAGAAAGGGAGTCAAATTTGCCCAGGCCGAAAGAGGACTGAGTTTGCTCCTGTCAAAGGAACGATGTTAATTTGTTATGAATTAATAAAACTAGCCCTGAAAAGAGGGTTTCTTGAGTGATCCTGACCTTGTGTGTATGATTTGAACCACCTCTGGAAAAATAGGCACCACTGATTAAGTGACTCCACAGCCACTGCTAGTGTAGGCAGTGCTTTTCCATGAGTATAGATCCTGACAGAAGGGAAATGGAACTAGACACCCTCTCTGTAGTGGGAAATACTTCTAGTGGGGAAGAAACTGCAGCCATCTACCTAACTCCTTCCCCCCCAACCCAGGACTGGAAAGGTCCTGTTGCATTGCTGGTGGTGTGCATGCTCTTGCCACCCTGATACTCCTATTCTGCAGTTAAATGAAATGAAATAGTTGCTGTTCATTCAGGTGTAATTTTAGCAGAAGAGGAAGCGGTTGCAGGATCTTACCTTTCTGAGCTGAATCAAATTAATTCGTATCTGAAAGTTTCCCTACTTACTTCTGACCTCTCATTATCTTTCACTCTTGTCCTTGGCTACCTGTTCCCTCTGTTACACCCACAGCCCTTGTATTCTTCCCATTCAATTTGCAAATCCTATTTCCTCAATAAGCAGATGCAGTTGCCTGCAGTTGCCATGGCAGCCATTATCAGAGCCCCTGTCTCTAATTAAAAAGAAGGATTTTGTTCCAGCTGGGCCAGGCCCCCCTCAGATGATTAGCCACAACCAGGATTTCCCAGGGGAGATTTCCCAAGCCTTACTTCCTGTTTTAATGGGAAAGCAGCAGCTTGTTAAGTTAATTACAGATGATCCTCCCTCTGGGCCCCCAATTTATCCCAGGCACTGAAAAGTCTCTTGAAAAGTGACTGAGAAGCTTGTTGGGTAAATCCCCAAAAATTTATTTCCACCTGAAACCTTGACCCCTGCAACACTCTCTAAATTTGAACTAATGAACTTTACAGGAAAATGCTAGTGTTTGCAAAATTCAGCATCAACTAGACCTGAAGTCAAATTGCTTTAAACAAATGAACATGAAACTTAATGTAAACAAAAGGTAAAACTTACCTCATGGACTCTGCCATTTTTCTGTTAGCAGTCCGGCACTAAGAGAAATTTGAACAGGATGAAATTCATTCTTCACTGAAATCAGTGAGGAAAAGACTGGACTTAAATGCTGATATTAGGTGTCAGTGACCAGAAGGGCAGATACTAGTTTATCTAGCTATCACATTTTTTATAGCTAATCTATTTAAACATTTATTTATTTGATTGCCAGATGGTGTCTGGGAAATTCAAGAGCAGATAGATAATCTGTCCCTCCTCCCATGGGAATGGTGCATCTTTGGGCTCTGTCTCTCTTCTTGGCAGCCCAACATCATTTACTCCCTGAAAGTGTGCTCTGGTCAGATTTCTGAGCTGAAATAGCAAGGAAGGGGGCCAACATCAGAGGTGCACCACTTCTTGGGAGTGCAGGCTATTTATCGTCACCTGAAGTTCCTGGGGACCACCTGACAAAATAAAGAAACACCAGTTAAATTATAACCAAGCTTCACTTTGATTTTAATGGTGAATAAGTTTCTTTCTGTCCTAACTTCTCTCACTTCCTGCTGGTCGGAAAAGAATGGCAACTACCACTGAGTGACTTCAGAAACATCCTTAGCAACAGAAGCCAGAAGAATTGCTTTGTTATTTTTATTCCTTCGATAGAATGTTGTTGAGATATTTTTCAGTCTGTTCAGTATTTGACAGGAAAACGCCAGTCTCCGTTTGAAGTCAGCACTTTGTTTTAGTCCTAGAAAGCTGGCTGTGTGATAGTCTGGTTGGCTTTGGAGTGGAGCAGCTGCAAGCTGTATTTAGCCAGTGGCCCTTTGCCATCTTTATTTTTTGACCAAGAACAGGAGATTTCTATTGTGCATTGCACAAGGATTTCCTAAGTAAACACCCACGGAAATCACAAGTAGGTTCTTCCTTATTCAATGTGTGCTAAAGAGAAAGTATCAGACTAGGACCTGTGCCATGGGGCTCATGGGAGAACAGTGTGTATGAATTACCCAGAGAGAGAAGGGCTTGGTGCCCAAGAGAAATGGCTGCCAATCCATTACACGATGCCACCAACAAACTTCAAGGCATAAGGAGAAACATGATTCTGTGTCACCAAGGTGGATCATTAGCATGAAGTACCCCACAATACTAGGCCTAAGGCTCTAGAAGCAACAGAATACATTGCTACATTTGGGTCTTGTGGAAGGCTTCTTTGCCCCTCCATCTGGCCAGATCAATGAAGAAGCAAGATGAGGTGTAGTCTTTGAAGTGAGAGAGATGAGAATCCTAGAAGAACCCCAGTCCCAAATCAGTGTCTCGAGCAGCAGGTGCACTTGGAAGAAAGAACAAACAAAAAAGACCATTCAGAACAAATTCTGAAAATTTTCTGTGATTTGTGAGTGGCTCTTGTTTGTGATACATGGACCCTTGTTCCTTGTGGAAGCTCCAGATGAACTTTCATCCCCAAACTCTGCCAGTGCACATGTTGTGTTCTGCGTGAGTAACAGGAGTAAGTGTTAGTCATAAGGTGGCTTCAATTTCATCTTAGACAATGAACACGGATTGGGAGATCCATAAGGGATTGTTACCCAGCCATCCCAGGGTTACTCCAGTAGCAAATCTAGATGATAAATGTTAACTTGGTTTTAAAAAGAATGCTTTTCCTTTGTCTTCTAGTGCAGGTGGGGCCAGGAGAATCTTTAGTAATGCATTATAGTGGCACAGAAATATCCCATAATCTACCTATGCCAGATGGGGCAGCAATACTTATAAGGCCCCTTTGATCCTGGGGTTATAAGCAGGTTATTATCCTTTTATGGAAGAAAATGCATGCTCAGTAGGAAATGACTGGTTGTCCATGAACAATTTCACATGGACACATCCATTTCCAATCAGTGCATGGTGCAAGACAATTATTGTGACAAGCCATCTGGTAAAGAACCTTGGAGTGATTACATGGTGTAGAGGAAGTAGACTTCACCTAACAGAATCCTGTCCTTGCCGGCCTAGATTGACCAATTACAGTAGACAGCACATCCTATAGGATACTCAGAGAACCTTAATAACAGAATGATTGTGACAAACTGAAGGGAGTTCTGGAAACAGCTGCTAATGATTAAAATGCTCAGGGAAAGGTGAAAAGAGTTAAATCAGCCTAGTGTGGCTAAGCAATGATTTAAATGGACAGTATGGTACATCTACAAATATTAGAAACATGTAAACACCAAGGAGGGTTAGGAATGATTTGTGGCGATACAAGGAGATGGAAGGGGATTTTCCTTTCTTTTATGGAAGAGAAAATGTGGATATGTAGGATTGGAAGGGACCTTGATAGGTCATCTAGTCCAGTTCCTTGCACTGAGGCAGGACTAAGTATTATCTAGACCATCCCTGACAGGTGGTTGTCTACCCTGTTCTTTAAAAGCTCCAGAGATGGAGATTTCACTACCTCCCTAGGTATTTTGTTCCAGTGCTTAACTACCTTGACAGTTAGGAAGTTTTTCTTCATGTTTAACCTAAACCTCCCTTGCTACAATTTAAGCCCATTGTTTCTTGTCTCATCCTCTGTGGATAAGGAGATTAATTTATCATTCTGCTCTTTATAGCAACTTTTTATGTACTTGAAGACTATTATCATGTCCCCCCTCAATCTTCTCTTCTCCAGACTAAACAAACCCAGATTTTTCAATCTTTCCAAATAGGTCATGTTTTCTAGACCTTTCATCATTTTTGTTGCTCTCCTCTGGACTTTGTTCAATTTGTCCACATATTTCCCAAAGTGCGGTGCCTACAATGTGGCACAACATTCCACCTGAGGTTTTACCAGTGCTGAGCAGAGTGGGAAAATGGATACTCCTGCTAATACAGCGGAGAATGTTGTTCACTTTCTTGCAACAGTATTACTTTGTTGGCTCATATTTAGTCTGTGATCTATAACCTCCTGTCCTCTTCTCCAGTATTCCTTTCTAGGCAGTCATTTCCCATTTTGTATTTGTACAGTTGATTATTCCTTCCTAAGTGTAGTACTTTGCATTTGTCCTTTTTGAATTTCATTGTATTTATTTCAGACCATTTCTCCAGTTTGTCACGATAATTTTAAATTCTAATCATGTCCTTCAAAGCACTTGCAACCTCTCCCAGATTCATATCATCCACAAACTTTATAAGTCTATGTCAGTGATTCCCGAACTGTGGCCCACAGGCCAAAAGTGGCCCACGGGGACTTTCAAAGCCACTCCCCTCCTGCTGCCTGCATAGGGAGTCACTGCCTAATGACCAAAGTGGAGCACATTGCCTTGGGGCTAAAAGACTGGTACAGGCTCTTTGCTTCAGCCAAGGGGACAGGAGATCAGTGCTCCCCTCCCCCTGGCTCCAGCAGGGAGCATGACAAAGTGCTCTGCCTGGGTGCCTAAGCGCTGGGGTCCATGTTGGAGCCAGAAGGAGGGGAGCACTGAACACCAGTCCCCCTGGCTGCAGAAGGGAGCCACTGATTAGGGACCCAGGTGGAGTGCACAGGGCTATAGGACGGGTGCAGTTTCCATACTGCAACGAGGAGGGAGGCAGTCTCCACACTGAACTCCTTTCATCTGGCTGAAGTGTAGGGGCAGTGGGGGCTGCTGGTGGAGACTGGTGGCCCTTCAGTATTGTAAAAATGATATCTGTGGCCCTAGAGCCAAAATGATTGGGAATCACTGCTCTATGTCATTATAAAAATCATTTATGAAGATATTGAATAGATCCAGACCCAGGACAGATCCCTGTGTGATCCATTCAATATGCCCTTCCAGCTTGACCATTGATAACTACTTTCTGAGTACGGTCTTCCAACTAGTTATGCACCCACCTTACAATAGATTCATCTAGGCTAAATTTCCCTAGTTTGCTTATGAGAAGATCATGTGACACAGTATCAAAAGCCTTACTAAAGTCAAAATATATCATATCTACTGCTTCCACCCCCTCCACATGGCTTATTATCCTGTCAAAAAAGGATATTAGGTTAGTTTAATGTGATTTGTTCTTGACAAATCCATATACTGACATGATATACCAAATCCCAAAACAATATATTGTTCTCAGCTGTGAAATAGTCTCCTGAGGGTAGGTGTTGAAGTCCCATTGCTAGACAAAGCCCTGGAGAATAGGAGATGGTCAGAAGAAATCTGGCCCTAGCCATGAGTTGATTACATCCTAACTGGTCCTTTCCATTCCTACTGTCTAATTGAAACCCTTGGCATGATAGAGAGCAACAGACCTTGCATAGGTTGTTCATGGCTGCTACAGGCACTCAAGATTTCAAGCACCGTATGTCCACTTTGGACCATTTGGCTACCATTGTGACCATCTCTCTTAAAGACTTTGGGGAAGGTCTTGCTGTTGCCTTTGATGCTGCAGATAGTGCCATTTGGGTTGCTTCAGTTCTTGCAGCTTATATATTTTGCAGATATTGTTTCATTTTTATAAGAATGCATATGCAGCAATTCTATCTCCCTTTGACACAAGGCTATGGTGCAGCCCAGAAAGGAAACAGAAAGCAACGGAGACTTGACTTATAGTTCAGCTATTTGTTGTATCTTTACATCTTCTTAGGAGGTGTGTAGGGGTAGAGAATGCATCAAGGAGTTCTTTGCCTTCAGCATGTCACATTCAGCCATGCAGCTGCTGTTCATACTCATGGTGAGAGAGAGAGATGCCTTTACTGGAGCTGGTCAAATAGTGAATGATGACACCTTTTTCCTATGTATCAGTCATTCATGGAAAGATCCTAATTTTTGTGAACGTGTACATTATTGGTTAGTATTCACACCAGAATTTATGTGAACAAATTTCATCCTATGAGCTGTGTGCAAACTGTTCACCCAGTTACTATTTATTACCCATGGATTGTGAGAGGTCATCTAAACCACATGGTATTGTTTCTGCTCCTATTTGGATGACTTTTGAACAGAAGAAAAATGAATGACTAATAAAGAGAATAGTAAATAATCCCTACCTAGTACAAATAATCATTTAAGCTAAAATTCAAAAACTTTGGAGGCCCATGTTCCGAGAGACTAGTTATCAACAGTTCACAGTCAAGCTGGAAGGGCATATCAAGTGGGGTTCCACAGGGATCAGTTCTGGGTCTGGTTCTGTTCAATATCTTTATTAATGATTTAGATAATAGCATAGAGAGTACACTTACAGAGTTTGTGGACAATACCAAGCTGGGAGGGGCTGGGAGTGCAATGAAGGATAGGATTAAAATTCAAAATGATCTAGACAAACTGGCAAAATGGTCTGAAGTAAATAGGATAAAATTCAATAAGACAAATGCAAAGTAGTCCACTTAGGAAGGAACAATCAGTTGCACACGTACAAAATGGGAAATGACTGCCTAGGAAGGAGTACTGTGGAAAGGGATCTGGGATCATAGTGGATCACAAGCTAAATGTGAGTCAACAGTGTAACACTTGCAAAAAAAATCAAACATCATTCTGGGATGTATTAGCAGGAGTGTTGTAAGCAAGATATGACAAGTAATTCTTCTGCTCCACTTCATGCTGATTAGGCCTCAAATGGAGTATTGTGTCCAGTTCTGGGCATCACATTTCAGAAAAGTTGTGGACAAACTGGAGAAAGTCCAGAGAGGAGCAACAAATATCATTAAAGGTCTAGAAAACATGACCTATGAGGGAAGATTGAAAAAACTGGATTTCTTTAGTCTGGAGAAGAGAAGTCTGAAGGAGGACATAACAGTTTTCAAATACTTAAAAGGTTGTTGCAAGGAGGAGGGATAAAAATTATTCTTGTTAACCTCTGAGGATAGGACAAAAAGCAATGGGCTTAAATTGCAGCAAGGGAGATTTAGATTGGGCATTAGGAAAAACTTCTTGTCAGGTTAGTTAAGCACTGGAATAAATTGCCTAGGGAGGCTGTGGAATCTCTGTCACTGGAGATTTTTAAGAGCAGGTTAGACAAACACCTGTCAGGGATGGTCTAGATAATTCTTAGGCCTGCCTTGAGTGCAAAGAACTGGACTAGATGACCTCTCAAGGTACCCTCCAGTCCTATGATCCCATGAACATTTTTTATGAATACTTGATGACCATTTAACTCCTCACAAACAACAGATAATATGACCCCCATAAGAGCAAATTGAACTCAACACTTTTAGTTACCTAAATATTTAGGAATCACTTCCTATTTTATTCAACCATATTCTGCTCTGTGCATAGGGAAACAATGGATTCCTTTGAATATACCCAGGTGCAGGATGAGGAAAGCATGGGAGCTTTCCAATAAATTGCAATTATACTAGTTCAATTGGAGCTTTTATCAGTGTCTAAAACTGTCTGTTATTTCCAGTTGTTGCTTCAAGACATGTTCAAGGCTAGAAAGTTGAATCTGCTCCAACTATGAGATCAAGTCTGGAACTGGCTCTACTTTCTCCATTGTCCCCTCCTCCACTGCAGGCTTAGGGCAGCTCCTGATCACAATGAATGGGTTAGTGAAGGGAGAATATGTGCAGTGGATAGCTAATATTAGCCAACAGAGACTAGAATAAATCCACCATGTTATAAAAAAATCCTACAGAGTTTAATAGGAATAAAACCCATCAGGTCCTATACAAATTACTGTAAAAATTTATAGAATACTATAGAGAATAAAATCCTTTCTTTGTATTTGTTAAGTATTTTATGAATTTATATATCAGAGAGATAATTCTCTATTTCACAGATTTTAAGTCCAGCAGTGACCACGGTGATTTTCTAGTCTCACTTCCTGTACAATACAGGCCACAGATTTCACCTTGTGACTCCTGCATCTAACCCAATAATCTGTGGCTGAATTAGAGCATATTTTAGAAAAACATCCAGTCTTGACTTAAAGATTTCAAGAGATGGAGTCTTAAATATTAAATCCTATAGGATGGCAGAAAATTTCTCTAGAAAAATTATCATTTCCTGTTAACTTCTATAGGATTTTACTATGAGGGTGAAGTTATTTCTCCTGTGGCCTAGTCAGGATTTGAACCTAGATTTTAGCATAGTATTGGTAACACACTGTCCTCCATCCTCCCTGTCTGCTTTCATTTGTATGAATGTTACTTTTCTTAACTTTCTGCTTTGAGAATAGAACTGAAAAGTCCTGCAGATTTCTACTGACACAAGATGGAGTGGGACGAATGCACCCTCTAATGGAGAAGATGGGAATAAATCTTTCCTAGGCATCAGAGTAGAGATAGTGTATTTGGATTCCTCATCACAGCACAAGATATTTTATTCCAAGAAAGCTCCTTGGGGAAGACCCTTTGTTGTCAGATGACTTTGCAACTGACCCATCTCTAGAGTTTGTTGCTATCACATTCCCTGCCAAAATGCCCACTTCTTAAATGTATTCCCCATTTGGTTATCATTTCCCAATGCTAGGCCTCACCCTGAAGTCATTCCAGATACTGTTCCCAAATGTTATTACACTACATTTAAAAAAAAAAAAAAGAGAGAGCAGCTAACAACAAGCACATGTTACTAGCAGTTTATCTCATGGCTGGTCTTTCATCACTGTAACCCTTGCCTTCCCACATCCCCTTTCTTCATTTATTACCATTGCATGCTATGTAATTTCAACAGCAAGGTGCTTGGGGCAGAGACCTGTCACTCATTTGTTCTGTAAAGTGTCATGCATATCTATAGTGCTGTGTAAGCAATAATATTTAATTGATAGGCAAATAGGGATTGTCACACTGGATCAGGGCAGCACTGCATCGAATCTGGTATCCTGACTTTAACAGTAACCAGTACCAAACGTTTCAGAGGAAGACAGATATCTCCATAGTGGACAACTATAGGATAAACTGCTGCTATGGGAAGTGTTTTTCTTTCTCATGTTACTTAGCTGATGGCCCTGAAGCATGAGGTTTTAAATTTCTTTTTTTCTTCTTTTTTGTTGTTGTTCTACATAGTATAATGGTGTACGTTCTCGTTGTTTATGGAAACCTTGCTGGAATCCTAAAAAGGTCTTGGTCCCAGTGATTTCTAATAGCGATGATGGAGGCCTCATGTCCCAGGTGGCTGGTCCCTTTAAGGGCATATGGGCCCAACCCCACCTGTGACACAATTAGCTCACTTCACAGGGTGGAGAAAATAAAGAAGGTCACATGACTGGTGAGTTATATGACCCAACCAGAATTTCTGGGGAAAAGGTAAAAGCAGAGCCCTATGGAAGAGCTGGAGGGAGTTAAAGGCTCCTGCAGGCTGCAGAGAACAAGAAGGCTCCTGCAGGGAACTCTTGGGCACCAGGGATGCCAGATTCTGGGCAAGAGGGACTGAGAGTAGGAGTGGGAGCTGGACTGCTCACAGGGAGTAAGGGCTACGCCCAGCTGGAGACAGGGATGAAGACATTGTTTCTTTTGGACCACCAGTGGAGGGACACTATTGCATTCTATTCTTGAAAGACTTTGTTGCCAGCCTGGGTGGAACCAGTGGACATGTTATCAAAGGGACCAGGGTGAAACGCAACACAAGCCCCAGAAAGAGGGTCATGGAATTCCCTTAACTGGCAATCATATGTAGGATTAAATAAATTAGATCCCAGCCATAAAGGGAAACTTGTTTTGAATACTTTGGACTGTGAGGAGTTTACGGCAAAGGTGCGAGAAAAGGAAATGAAGGCACAGCTGTTGCAGGGCCACCCCAGGCCACAAGAAGGTGCTCTGCAGGCAGTGACACTGTTACACCTCATTTATTTAAGTGGGGTTTTTAAATAACTTGGAAAACTAATCACCCTTTCTAAAGTCTACCGTTGTCACAGCCCCTCCTCCCATCCCCATCCACCAAATGGTCCTGCTTCAAGCCCCAGCACCCTGCCTCCTCCTGTTCCTTCCTGGCAATGGACACTGTCAGGGAGATGTGTGGATCAAAGCTTAGGGTATGTCTACACTACGGGCTCTGCAGTGATCAATTCAGTGGGATTGATTGAGCGGGTCGAGTGACCTATTCAATCAATCCCAGGTGGCCTCTCCAGTCTATGCTGGTATCCACCTCCCCAAAAGGAGTAAGGCTGTATCAATGGGAGGGTGTCTCCCATCAACACAGTGCCATGGAGATGTTGTGGTTGTCAATCTAAGTACATCAGTGGGACATACACAAGCTACACATTACGTAGCTTGTGTCTCTCCCATCAACCACTGGCGGCAGTGTAGACCAGGCCTTCCATTACTGCAGCCTGTGTTGTGCTTCTGGTGGGGATAGACAGAGACATGTCTCTAGAGCTGTCAGTTCAGCACCTCAATCTCACCTGCACTGTTTTCCCTTTCAAAGGAAAATTAAATTACAAATACCAAATGACATCCTGCCTCTGTTTGGTAGCAGAGGGAGAACCAGCAATTTGAGGCTAGTTGACCTACAGGTTGCACTTGATAGCACAGGGTCCAGACTGGGGCCTAGCATCTATCGGATACTGCTTTACGAAACACTACAGATTGTTTTTCCTAGTGAATTTGGTATGTTCTGTGAAGTGAAGCATTTTGTGTCAGATATAGTCACTTCAGCTCCAAGCTTCTGCAGACCCATGCAAGTGGGAATGCTGCCATGCCTTCCTCTCACCCTGGGATACATGGAAGTTTTGTGCAATTTTGTGTTGTGTCATCCTCTTGTTGCCTCTTGGTCATTCACAGCCAAAGGGGTAATACAGCCTCTTGCACAGCACTGGGCTCCAAGCTAATAGAGTTTCTGTGCTATCAGATAGTACAATGGACGCTCTCAGGACGGCGGGACCCTGTGCTGATTTGGAAGGCTGGCAGGAGCTTATTCCCAGTCTTTCTCCAGGAAAAGCTCTAACACCTGACCGCAGGGGCACTCAACAGCCGGTCCCTGAAGTACTTTGTACCAGTGGTTCTCAACCACAGATACAGGTACGTCTGGAGATATGCCAAGGTCTTGCAGGGGGTACATCAACTTATCTAGATATTTGCCTAGTTTTATAATGGGCTACATAAAAAGCACTAGCAAAGTCAGCACAAACTAAAATTTCATACAGACAATGACTTGTTTACACTGCTCTATATTCTATACACTGAAATGTAAGTACAATATTTATATTGCAGTTGATTTATTTTATAATTATATGGTAAAAATGAGAAAGTAAATAATTTCTCAGTAAAAGTGCTGTGACACTTACGTATTTTATGTCTGATTTTGTAAGCAAGTAGTTTTTAAGTGAAGTGAAACTTGGAGATAAAAAAGACCACTCAAACTCCTGAAAAGGGATACAGTAGTCTAGAAAGGTTGAGAGCCACTGCTTTAGACTAGACAGGCAGGAAATGTCAGTTTGAGCTAACTTGTCAGGGCCATGATTTCTCACCTGTTCCCCTGATGTTAACTGCTACACTCTATTATGTGAAGCCTCCCTTTCCTGGGTTCTGACAGTAGCTGAGAAATGAAAAGGCAGATGTCCTCCATCCTGCAAGGTAAGACAGGAGTTTCACCCTGATGCACCCTCGCTGGGTTGCCAGTGAAGATATCTGCAGGCACCTGTTGTGCGTTGTACTGGAGTACGGTTAGACTGTTTCTGTAAGGTTCTGTCTGAGTATTGGGACATTAAGAGCAGAGGAAAGGAGTAAAGAAGAGCTTGGGAATGGGCTCTTCTAAGGCCCAGTCTACACTTACCTTCGGGATTCAGCGGCAGTCGACGGGAAGTACGCAAGTGACATAAATCACTTGCATATCTCCCATCAACTTCGCTGCGTCTCTTCCGTGTGCCGTCCACACGGCACTGTGTTGAAGGGAACAGCGTTCCCTTCAACGCAGCGCCATGCCACTTAGCGGGGTGGTTTTCCTGTGTCAATTGCTGAATTGACTGAGCGGGTCTACACAGACCGCTCAGTTGATCCAGAACAATCGATCTGACAGCGACGAATTTGCCGCCGTCATTGTGGACCCAGCCTAAGTGGGATACTTCCTGGACAGTGCAATTCCAGACAGTGCATATACCACTAACTCAGCATTACTTTGATTTGCATGATAAAACAGAAGCATAGTAAGACAGACACACTGTGAAGCCTCTGGACTGTGGGGTTAATGTGAAACAGCTAGTGCTGACGATTTTGCTTGCAGGAATGACTTTGCTTCTTTTGTGTGTTCTGTGTTGCTCAACATCATGTGCAATTATGTCACAGTGTGTCCTATTAGACATTTCCATTTGGGTTGTGAAAGTGCCATGTAGGAAATGTCCATGTGGCTCACAAAAGGCCAAACCTCTTCCACTGAACCCTTAATTGATTTGAGATGACAGGTGATAGAGCATGGGGATACCAGGAAACAGCTTTCTCAGCAGAGGGTGCCTGACTGTGGAATTCCCTCTCAAAGGAGATCACAGTGAGCTCCGCCTGCAGCCAAAGTCTTTGAAGCTGTACATATGGCTCACTTATCTAATCTACCTTCATCCTCCCTCTCCTTTCCCTCCTATTGTTTGTTACAGTTATTTGTTGTCTTCTTTCAACTTAGACCATAAGCTCTCTGGGAAAGGGACCATGTCTTCCTGTGTGTCTGTGCAGCCCCACGCACAAAGGGACCCTGTTCCTGAGTGGGATCTTGTAGCGCTACCACTGTATAAACAAATACTACTAATAATTCTTTCTGTACAAATGAAGGCTGAAAAAAGATTCTTGTAAAATTCCACGTAAGGCAGCTGAATGTAATAGAGCAAGATTCATTTCAAGCACACACAAAGAATTACTCAGTTCTTATTGAACTCTCTGGGAATCTTTTGATTAGATTTCAGTAGGAGTTGGATGTAGTCCTAAATATGAATCTTCGTTTTGTACTTGGTGCCTAGATACCACAGTGATATGTGCACTGGAGATGCTGTAGGGATGCTTTTTCCTTGCTGTTGTTATCATGGATTTCATGGAAAATGGGTAATTGACCATTTTCTGTGAAAAACATGAGATCTCTTTTCCAAGAAATATGAAGTTAAAACTTTTCACAAGTTTCTGCTTGCTGTGCGAATACCTGAGAGATGGGGATGTGGCAGAATGAGCAAGGAGACCGGTGCAAATGGGGCCTTAAAGGGCGTCATTGGGCCTGCTCTTGGTTCGCAGGCTGAACCTGCAGACCAGACCACTGAGGGAAGTGGAGAAAGAAACAAAGGGAAATAGCAAATAGTGAAACTTAGGAGCAGAGGCATGCACAAGGGGGGATAAGCAGGGGCATGCTCCCTCCAAAAATCTCCATGTGTCCCTGCAGTGCAGGGAAGGAGGAAGCAGCAGGGCAGCTAGCTGCCAGCTAAGCTCTTCATCCCTTCCCTACAGCTGCAGCCAGCTGCTGGAGTTCCAGAGTTGCCTCTGCCTCCACCCCTTGACTCACCTCAGTGGGCAATCTGCAGCAGGGAAGTAGAAGCAGAAGCTGTGAGGGTCAGGGGAGGAGCTCAGCCAGCAACCAGCCACCCAACTGCTTCCTCCCTTCCTGGGCTACCTCCTCACTGCTGGATGTCTGTGCCTGAGGCATCTAAGAAATCTTGGGGGGGAGAGGTGTCACATGAACCTTTATTTTGTATGTGTTAACATGCCCCTCCGAT
Organism: Mesoclemmys tuberculata; assembly: GCA_007922155.1. Classification (NCBI taxonomy): domain Eukaryota; kingdom Metazoa; phylum Chordata; order Testudines; family Chelidae; genus Mesoclemmys; species Mesoclemmys tuberculata. Next base: position 22,776,761 of record ML675622.1, read on the forward strand.
AACATTTAATTTTAAATTTCTGTGCACACCCCTGCTTAGGGGAAAGAGGGCCAGCCCATCCCACTGTCCCACAAAGAGGAAAACTTTATTAACAAATCTTTGAAACCATTTACCAAGGGTCATGGTGAATTCTCCATCACTGACAATTTTTAAATTAAGATGGGATGTTATACTAAAAGATCTGTTCTAGGAATTATTGTGGGGAATGTCTCTAGCCTGTGTTATCCAGGAGGTCAGACTAGATGATCACAATGGTCCTTTCTGGTCTTAGAATTTATTAATCTATTTTCTTTGCTGCGGAGGGGTACCTCTGTTAACCAGTTCTTGAGAGGGTTTTCCTCTTCCCCACTACTGCATCATTTTGCCTCCTTAAGGGCAGGCAGGCCCTCACTATGCTGTTTGCCTTAAAGGAGTTGCTACTGTTGATAAGCCTGACAGACTTCAAAGAAATTACACATGGAGTATGAATGTTGAGGTAGGCACAAGCAGAGCCTAAGTTACAAGCTACACACAAGCCAGCCTTTGATTCTGAGAGTTTTGAAAAGTATAGCTCTAACCAGCTAAAAGGTGAGTGCAAAATCCTTGTTTAGGGGCACACAAGAGCATTTCTAGCACTGAGTAAAGCATTGTTTGGTACATATTGGCCCTTAAAATATATCTATGAAATGCAATGTTGCCCATGAGATATGCCCATCTGAACCAAGAGAAATGGCATGTTTCCCATGAATAAAGGATTCCACCTGAGCAACAGGTAAATGGATGCCGAAGATTAAATAAATTTAACAGTGAGGCGGAAGAGGTCTGAGGCAATTCTAACTAACAGTGAGCTACCTTTTATTAACATAGTTCAAAATAAAGTGTAAGGCAGGATTGGTAATATCCACGAGTCTCCCCACTGGCTGGAGCTAATGTAGATTTTCCAGCAGTCACATTGCCAGATATTGTCAGACTGGACCACTCCAAAGGTCAATCAAGCCAAGTATCCAGTCTTCAGTGACCAATGCTGGATACTTCACAGGAAGATGTAAAATCTCTATAATGACTCTTATTATGCAGTATTCTCCCAGAGGTAAATTCCTTCCTGACTCCAGTCGGTGAACAGTTTACATCCTGAAATGTGTGGACCAAGAGCCCTGGTAATTTTATCTTAGCTAGTGTCACTGTGAATGCTATTCTGATTTATATGAGAGAGAGAGAGGGAGAGTGTGTCTTTAAGGCCTCTATCAACTGTTGTTTGTCTTGGGGTTGCTCACAAGTGCTAGATTTCATACCATGGTTTGTTAGACTGGGCTGCCCATTCTGGCTTGCTGTTATAGAGTTTCTCATTAGTGTTGGGCTGCATGACAGTTCATTATTGTAGGGTTACTTACTAGGCTGCCAGTGTTGTTTCATTGTTTGTAGGATTGCTTATGATTGATGGTCATAAGAGAAAAGAGCATTTCCTGACTTATTTTTAAAGAGAAAACAAATAATTTCATGACTTTTGCAAAGAGGTGAAACTTTGAGCCTATCAACCTTGACAGTGTCATAAAGTCTCTAATGAATGATGTCTAAGGACCTATCAGTAGAATCCAGAAGTCTATATGTCCATTCGCTTTGCTCTTGTAGATGTTTTAGATTGTTAATTGAATTTCACACTAACATCTTTCAGTTTGCTTTAAATGAATCAGTTAATTCAATAAGTAACCCTGATGTATTAACAAATATTTATTGAGATTAAACAGTGATGTAAGAGCTCACCATACACCTCTTTTTATCTGGCACTAAAAACAAAGATTATGAAGTGGTTTTAATATACATGTTTTTGCTGATGTGACGTTGCCTCTTGTGGCGTCTTGTTTTCTCCCATAGGCTGTCTACAAGGCCTGGCTGTGCTCCGAGTATTTCAATGTGACACAACAACAGTGCCGACACCGGATTCCATGCAAGCAATACTGCCTGGAGGTGCAGACCAGGTGCCCCTTTGTGTTACCTGACAATGACGAGCTGATCTATGGAGGGTTGCCTGGCTTCATCTGTACGGGTAAGACAGTCATGGAAGTAGGACAAGTGAACTCCAACTGAAACTTCAAGGGGCTATTTAGTGAGACAAAATGTGACTGATTTAAAGTCTGACCAGCTCATTGACACTAACTGCTACAAAAGATGTCATAGGATTTCCTTTTTTTAAAGTCTGTTTAGTACTGATGGCAGGTACTCGGAGACTGAAGTCCTCATTTTATCCATCCACATAACAGGTACAGGATAGGTAGGGACAGTACAAACTTTCCACCCTGCCACCTTCCATAGCACTAGGTTTTCCTGGCAGGTCTCCCATCGATGACTGACCTGGCCTGATCCTGTATAACTCATAAGATTTGATAAATACACAGCTTAAGATGTTCAAAGCTTTGTCCCAAAGTATCGTTACACTTGGTCCTTGAGTCATAGAATAAAGTGGATCTGGATTATGGTTGCTTTTTTCTGGGGGAATGTGACCTTGGGTCTCAGTCCCAGGAGAAAATCCTCCCAGAGGAATGTTGCTCAGAGTCTCAATCCTTAGGCTGAAAGTTGTCCAGGAGAAGGCAGCCAACCAGAACTGAAATCCTTTTTTCCTACTGCAGGTGGATTTTCTGGCAGGCCTATGGCTTTACTCTCTACTGGACTTCCCCTGCACATTCACTGATTCTCACCATCTGTTATTATGTTTTGCCAGGGTTGCTAGAGAACCAATTATCCAACGAGGAAGCAAAGTGCTGCGATGTGCAATGGGACTCTTGTGACCACCCATCAGACAGCAACTACAATGCATCCCCCAAATCCACGGAATCGGAGTCATTCCATTACCACCACCACGACCCCCACCTTCATCACCACCAGCAGCATCACTATCACCTCTACCACCACCACCACCACCACCAGTACCACCAGCCCCACCCACCATCTTTGCTGCCTGTCTCCGCAGGGTCTCGCCTCAGCAACAGCAAAATCAGACTGTGCGTCCTGGTCCTTATGCTTCTCCACACCATGGTGTCCTTCTCAAGTGTGCACAGCAGTGGGGGGGCTACCAGCGGGGGGCTGAGCTTGGAGGCCCTGCCTGCCATGGATGAGAGCATAACAAGAGATGAGTGACCCAGAGGGAAAAGGAAACGTCCAAGCAGAGTGCCGGCTCTTTTCCCGCCAAGGGGGGCACACGCTATTCCTCCAATGGGAGGCACAGGATTGGGGGTGACGCACACACACACCCCTACGCACACCCCCAAGAGCTGCTCGCCATGGGGCATCCCCGTGATGAAGAGTCTTTAATGCGCACAGGGCTGCGGGACTCAGCTTTGAGAAGGGTTCGGTTATCAACAGCCTTTCAGCTGTGTGCATCCTGCCTGGTAGAGGCTCTGGGAGCTAGTGCAAAGAGGTATGGCAAAGGGGAGGGAGATTGGGATGGGAGAGGGTACCTTTGGAAGAGTTCTCCCAGTTGAAATGCCACTGATCTCCCCACCACCTATGAGGTGTGTCATGTGGCAACCATATTTTACCTTCCAGCTGGATGACTCGGTGCAATGGGTTCAAGAAATTGGTTTATCTGTTATTCCTTTTTTCCCCCTCAGTTTTTAAACCTCATTATCCTATATCCCCAAAGCTGCCAGATGGCATATACAGCAACACAAACACCTCAAAACAAACCCCAGCTAACTTCTCAGCAAACCTGTCCCTGCTGAGGGACAGTCTTGGGTGTTTAATGTGACATTCCCTCTGTCTGGGTAGCTCTGGTGTTGGGCTCACTCTGTTGCCAACAGACAGGATCCATTTGTAAGGCTACGTTATTGGGGTGGAAGATGTATTACACTGCATTCTGTGTGCCATATGGGGTTGTGTTTCTTATCCCAGTCAGCCCTTTCCCTTCTGTGCCTGAATGTCTGTGCCACGCTTGTCCTTTGATACACTAAATATGAAGGACATCCCCTATGGATGTTGGCAGGGAGTAGAGTGAAGGATGGAAGGATGAAAGGAAACGATATTCCCAGAGTTACTAACACTTCAATCTGCAACGTATCCCCAGAGTTTCCTGAAACTCCTGTTGCTTTGTTTTCTCCAACAGCAGAAAGTTTGAGTTTGAAGAGGGCAACACTTAGGGAAACAAGAGTCTTCAAGAGGCAAATGCCACTTACTTAGTGCATAGGTGGAGGAAGATAAAAGTGTCATGTCACAGTGAGTAGAGGTGGAGCAGAGCCGACTGCACTATGTTGCAGTGGGGCCAGGGATAGTAATAAATGGATAAAAAGCCCCGAATTGCAACATCTACAGTTTCCCAGTTACAAACTCCTACATCATGTGGGAAGAGGACAGGAGAAATCCAGCTTATGAGGAAATAGTCTCCCAAATAAATGCCACCTGCTAATAAAGCACAGGTGAGGAAGAGAGGTTTCATGTGCACTATGTCCAGCACTGATCATACGACTCTTGAAAGTCCTGCTGGAACTGTAACACTCAACCTGGCAAGATGTTGATTGGCAACAGCTTAGACTGACTCACTTTTATGTCCACACTTAATCTCCATCCCAAGGACTAGGATTTATACTTACAGGGAATGTTGCAATTTGGGGCATGTGGCACCCCCCTTTTATGTTCCCATGTAGCTGAAATTTCCTCCTGCAGAGACCATATTCAGGGTGATTTCTCTCATACTGTGCAGTGATGTTTCTATAACAGACTGATAATATCACTAGGAGGAGTAAATGATGTTTTAGGAAGGAATAAGAGGGGGGACTGGCTGGAGACAGAGAAAAACAAACTAATCAGGAATGAGAGAGGAATTAACAGTCAAATGTTAGTGAGGACAAATCTCACTTTGGCAAGGGAAGGGACAGTTAGATGCTCTCCCTCTCTCCTGGTCACAGTGACCTGGAGCATTTATTATTCATCTCACATGGCTCATCTGGGAAAAATTAAGATCTTCTAACTGGTTCTAGATCTCACCAATTAAGATAGTATGTGCAGTGGCCCAGCTGGTTGTAACTAGGGATCAGGCAAACCAACTGAAATCAGAATTAGACTGGTTCTTCTGTCAAATTTCAAACCAAGCCCAGACCCATCTGAAGGTCAATGAAATTCCATAAAGTTCAGGATTTGTAATACTTTTGTGTTTCCTGGCTTCTGTTTAACTGAAGCAGAAATAACCAAAACACCATGACAAAAACTACTTCCTGCCTTGCTGAAGGAAGGAATTTACAGAAATCTCATGGGAAAGCTGGATTTTCTGACATTTCCAACCCTCTTCCAAACCAAAGAGGCTCAGAAAGGCAGCTGAATGTTTGGATTCTTATTTGACTTGAACCTCAGAATTTTTGGATGATGTTTACATGTTATTATTTACCATGCATTACCAAAGTCCTACATGCATAAAGCCTGTGAACACCATTCTCATAGCTCTGAACAGCCACATTGGCCATCAGGCTAAAATTAGATAATATAGCAAATACAAATAGTTTTCAGGGCAGATCCTGGGGGCTCTTTTCAAGACAGATCTGGTTGCTGTTTGCACCCACTGTGGGTCAGATAGGTCTTGTGTGGATATTTACAACAGCTACTCTGTATTTGCAGTTTGGTTCAGTCTGATATGAAAACTGGTATGTGCAACAGTTTAGCAAACATGAATCAGACACTTTTGGTCTTGGAAATTTTTGCCTTGGTATTTGAAACCAGCTTTTGTGGCAGCTATGATTACTTGATCAGATGTCTGAGGCTAAAGGAAGATGCACAAGCATGTTTCTATCTCAGGACAAAAGAATCTGATTCATTTTTAAAGGAAACTAGACTTTCCAAGGTTTGAGTGGCACCTAATTCCAAGTGTCTACATCAGAGATAGGATGAGTCCAGTCTTTAAACAATACAACAGGACGGCACATCAGCACATGGTCCTGACCCACCACATTTGTTCAGTGTCTGGTCTGAGTTCTATTCAGGTCAGACACCCAGCAGAAAATTCTGGATACTGCTCAGCCACAGATAGGCGTAGTGGCCTGTTTCTAATTTTTTTTCATGTCATTTCTGCTCTGCGTGAATGCTAGGTGATCCCTTGAAGACAGTGGACCTGAATCTCATTTACACTAAAGCAGTCTAAAGAGGCCATAATATGGGCATAAATGTAATTATTTCCACCTTAAGGCCCTTGTATCCTGCCAGAGCCTTTTATACCGCCAGGGCAGTGTAAAGGGTCACTAGGGTCAATGAGAATTTGGCCTTACCTGTGTCATATATTAACAGGAAGCCACATAATGATATAAGGAAATTGTGTGTAGTTCTGTGTGTTATCTGAATTGTTTGCAGTCCTCCAAATCTGGGGGGTACACAACCTGCAAGAGCCTGAATCTGAAGAAAAGAGAGAATCTGCCACAGAAGCTACCTACATTTTGAGGCCAGGCCTTTATCCACCAGTTCACTGTTCGATGCCAAGTATAGAAATGCTGAATGACTGAACTAAAACAGAATAGATAAAGTTTTGTGGATGTGGAATGGAGCTGGAGGAGGTTGGGTAGGGTTTTGTTGGAATACATTATGTGTTTCAGGACATTTGCTGATATTTATCAATATCAGATGATGAGCTGCACCTCTTTTCCAAAGTACTTTGGTACCTGTTTCTGGGTTGTCATGGTTTGTGATGTAGATCAAAGCCATTGTCCCTTCTCCATTTGCTTTATTCTTTCTACCCACCACTGTAATTGTCCTGAGACCACTTTCAAGTTTCCAGATGACATAGTTACTGTGAGAAATGCCATTGCCCAATGATCGTAATAACATCTTGTTTGACATAGACTGCAGATGCAGTTCTCTTTGTTCCTTGATGACCAATGCTACATCAGAGCAAAGTTCTGCAAAGAAACCCCTTTCTTCAGGATGGAGGGTGACCACATAGCAATGTGAGCAAATCAGAGTTCAACGCTGTAATTCTTTCACTATTAATACACAAAATATGCTCCAAATGCTCCTTATTTATTTGGTAAGTGCTGATAGTTTGCTTGCCTGGATTGGGCAAGTCACTTACTGCATCCCTCTTAGAGAACAGTGGGAGCAGAAGAGTGCTAAGCCATTTTCAAAATCTGGGTCCAACTGTAGATGTTGATGCCTTCTACAAATCTGGCCATAGGTGTAATCAGTGAGAAACCTGCAGGAGCACGTAACTACCATGTAAACACACAGTTTTAGTCAATTGAATGCTAGGCAGTTACAAAGTAATTTAAAGAGGCCTTGTAGCATAGTTATGCTGTGGATTTAAAATGAAATCCAAAAGATTTTTCAGGCTAGTCTCCCGTAAAATTCACAAATAAGCGTCTATTATTGCCCCAACAGGAAAGCGCCCCATCCACCTGGAATGGAGAGCAATTCAGGGAAGCACAGTGCTGGCTTTCCATTGGCATGACAGGCTTAGGACTGTCCCCTGACTATGCTGATTTATGCTAGTGCTTTCTCTCTGTCCTCAAATGTGCTTGTTACCTAGGGGTGATGGGGGGGGGGAGGGGAGAGCTGTATCTTCACAGAAACAAGCTTTTGAAAAGAGTTATTTTCTCTAACAAGTCCAGGCTGTTGTCAGTAAGTTCTGTGGTTTTAGTGCACCATATGCTGTATTCAACACTTTGCCAGTCTAGTTAAATGAATCCAGGCTGGGCCGTTCTCAGAACAGGACTGAGCAGCTGGAAGCCATGTTTATTGCACCTCATCATTATAAGGCTGTCTGATAAAATCCTCTTTCTGGTCTGACTGTGACATTACACTCATAACAAACCTCTGTGTATGCGAGCCCTCTCTCTGATATATCGTAGGACACTCCCTCTCACTTAGACTGCCTCAGTAAAGCCCATTTACATTGCTTATATTATAACAATGTTTCTGACTAGTCCTGGTACTATTTAATATGTGAAACAAGGAAAGAGGAGAGTGTACAGGCCTCCCTACAAAATGAATGCATGAACATTTATGACCCATATAACTGAACATGGGCTCCAAGGATGCGATCCCACTCTGGAGCAGATTTGAGCACATTGAGATGTGTGTTTAGAAAACATTGAACCCAAATGGATTTATCTTACTAAAACTTCAGAATCAAGGCGCTACTTACTTTCCCTTCTGGTTCAGTGAGCTGGAGTCTCTTCCCCCAAGAAAGGCTCCATGCATTGGTGTAGACATGTAAAATCAAATGTTCCCCACAATGCAAACCAACCTGTGCTCCACTGGGAGAAAGAACCTGTTCTCACAGCAGTAGTTCCTTACTGTCCTTGTGATACAATGTGCTTCCCCTCCCCTACAGGGTCTTTCTGGGTCAATGCGGGGATCTGACAGAGGCAGAGTTGCCAGGATTCTCTTCTCTTTCCACAGGACACATAGACATGGTGAATATTTATCCACATCATTAGCCACCCCATAATTAGACATTATTGGCAGGTTCTACTCAGGAGATGCCCACACGTGCAATGGCAAGAAGAGTAGCAAGTCAGGATTGAGGTGCACTGATAAAGTTGTGAAGGGGAAGCTAGTGAAACAGCTGCTCATTTTCAATGTGGATCTATCTGGGGTATTTGTTTTGTGCTTTGCTCTTAAATTAAAGTACAATTTGTACAAAATTATCTAAAAATAATTGAAGAAAAATCTGAAAGAAAGGCTTTGTTTCCTCTGATATAGCTTACTTATTAGCGGAACCTCTTTCCTGTGAAAATATGGATTCCCTGCCGCCCCAGGTGAAGGATTCCCAGGGAGTCCCTTCTTCATCCAGGCACTGGATTAGAGAAAATATTTTCAAAAAGTCTGATAACTAAAGTAAGGCGTGTAAAGTAACTTGGTAACACTCAGAAAACACCTTGAAATGGTTTTGTTGAACATATTTTTGCTCTGCTTCAGAGGAAGATGTTAAGGCAGCTCGGTCACCGTCCCACAGCACCCCAGATAACATTTGGAAGGAGGCAGTTCCCCTTAAACAAAACTTTACACACATGGTGTCTATCTCTTCCACTGCTGCTAGTTTACAAACATGGCAGCTCACTGGCAATACATTGGCGCCTTTTATTTCTAAACACCCCTCACTTTTTCTCACCATCATTGTTTTCTTGTGCTGCACTTGAAATAAAGGATGGTGATAGGGATCAAATGATTGTGGCTGTTTTTCACTGATTGTGGAACATTCCATTTTGAATCCTGTTAAGGAGGGTCACTAGTTTGTGTTCAGACTTTATTGTTATGCTTTTTAGCATATCTACCCAGAAAACCTTACAATGGCTTGCAACAATCAAAAATATAATGCCTAGCCACAACATCTCTTTATTACCATAAAGAACTATGAATTTAATATGGATGATGGCAATATAGTTCTACAGAAATTTAATAGGATTCTATGGAACTCACTGTAAAAACATACATAATTTACTTAATATAAGATGCGATCCTTTCTATAGACTCTTGGAACCATCCTAAAGAATTCTAATAACAGGGACATAATTCTCTGTTAAATTATTTTCCATGTGGATTAGGAAGGATAGTCCCCCATATTTAGCCAAAATGTACAATCTTTTCATGCTGACCTTTCAAAAAAATCTATTCTAATGCATTTCAGTGGGACAAAAGAGGTGTCTAGTTAATAGGAAGTTAAGGGTCTCTATTTTTCCTTTCAAATGGTCCTTATTTACAGTCTTCTGATATTGGCGTATATGTGTGAGGATTGCGTGGAGCCTTCCTTTCCAGGTCAGTGTTGCTTTGTTCTACATTTCAGAGGTGCAGTGGCTTCTTGGCAGTCCTTCAGGTTATTTTCAAACCTATGTTGCTCCTTAGACAGTGATTTTGTTGGGTGACTATTGTTATTTACTCACAGTCCATACTGTGCCTGGTGAATATAAAGGAAGATACAGGCCTTGCTTCCTGGCTCAATTAGAAAGAAAGTAGAGCTCACATACACAACTCTATATGACCAGTGCTCATCTCAAAAGTGTGGACTTGTTTGTTCATTTAAGAGTTTTTATTTTGGTGGATTAAAATTGAAAGGCCTTATGAAAAGTATGTTTTAAGGAGGGATTGAAGAGGAAAGAAAGAAGTCAGCTGATACATGACAAGTGGAATAAATGGTACCTCCCTAGTTGTATGGATAATTCTAGACACCATCTTTCTGATTTTTTTTTAATCTTTCATTGGAACAACCTGATACAAATTTTGTAGGTCAGACATGATTCTGTTATACACTTGGGGCCTGAATCTCCATTCTCTCATATTGCTTTTAACCTGCATTGACTGTAATGGAGCTACCCCTGATTTACACTGGTGTGAGTAGGTGGAGAATAAGGACCATGGGCTATATGGCTCATTTTCATAGCTCTCACAAGAACATTGGAATGCTTGAAGATTTGCATCATTCCTAGCTCCAACCCAAGAGTTCTGCCATCCCCAGCCAAAAAGTAGCAGTGTGGAGTTGAGGAAGCCCAGCACTGAACCTTCTTTCCCAGGACTGACTGGAGAAGCATTATAAAAACTGGACTTTGCACTCAGAAGGCTTGCCATTAGATGAGTCTCAAGTGTATTTAAAAGCACCTGCTCTGGCCTCTTACATTTTGGGGAGCAGTCCTCCAGACTCTCTAGCCATTTTTCCCCTTAGGTAGGTCCCACATCACAGCCTTCTAGCTAGGGAAGGCTGGACAAAAGTGAATGAAGAGTGTGGAATCTGAACTCAGATCCCCTGTGTGGTACTTCACAGTGCTACCCTTAGAAACTGTCATGCTATCCCTGGTGCAAATTCTTAAGGAGAAAGCGCCTCCTCCAGCCTTTCAGGGCTCCCTTCTGTTATGAAAGAAAGTAAACATGGGGGTCATGTATGATGTATAAACCATTTTCAAATAGGGACATTTTAAAAGATCTTTGATTCCTTATGAATTTGTTGGAATTTTAATTTAATCAGTTTTAGATTTCTAACCTATCCCCAGCAGACATGCCCTGAGCATATTGAAATGATTTATATATCATGTGCAGAACTCACTGATCAAGGACAGCCACCAATAGTCTCCCTCAGAAGTCAGTTGACACATGTTTCTTTGGTATATTTTAAAGTTCTCTACATGTGAAATAAAGAAAGTATTCCATATGCTTCCCAGGGAAGAACCCAATGGGTGCAGCCTAATGGTCTGATTCCCAGCAAGCACAAGTGATTCTCTCCTCATCTCTCAGTAAACAAGGCAACAGCAGCTGCTTATGGACAAATTCACACTATGGTGTTTTCCAGAACTCTGTAGATCCATTTCCCTCCTATTCTGATACTTCAAGGTGTTGCCTTTTTGTCCCATACTTATCAGCTAAACAGATGCTGTACACCCTATCCTGAGGAACCAAACATCTGGACTCCAAATCCCTCCCAGAGGCTAAAAACGGTTAATCTGGTATCTTTCTCAATAACCTGTTTGAACCCAGCCTGTAGAGAACTTCTGAGTCTCATTCAATATGCTGCCATCAGTTCTAGTGACCTTCATGCAAATCTCTATGCCAGGCAATGGTGGCACTACTCACTGGGCTCCCAGTCCATTAGCAAGAGACAGAGTGGATGACTGAATAAGATTTTCTCCTGCTAGGTTACATGTACTGCTTGTCCGAATTATGAAATATTTAATAAAACCATTATCTATCCCAATTCTTTGGAGTTCCAGGCACAACAGATTAGCAGTGAAACTGAGGCTGAGTTTCCTGTTTTACAATGATCATGTTCATTTAATCCAAGATAACATACTTAGGGATTGCTTCTGCATGTTCTTGACTGGGAATTGTGTAACCAAGATGCTGTTGCCTTCAAGGAGGCATGACCTACTCCCCCAAAATCTGACCCCATGTTGGCTGTCCCCAATCACTCAACTAAATAAGCTCTGATTTTGTTTTCCAAATTAAAATCAATCCAACACTTTCTAATCCCACCCACTCAGATACCACAGAGACTGGCAGCCTTTTAAAAACCAGAGATTACCCACACACACTCGGGGGAGTTTAAATGGGGGAGAAACTAAAGACACTATTCCACTGGATAAACACAGAGCTGGTGTCTTGGAAGTGGTTTTCAATAAAAGATTTTAAGGGGTGGGATGGGGAAAATCTAATATTCAGGGAGTGGACCCCGAAGAAGACATTTCTTATACAATCCTCCTGACTCTTCCATCCCAAGTACAAGAGATGCTGTTTCTGCAGCTACCGCTCATGCACCATGTGTGCCCTTTCCAACCCTTTGCTGATATGTGGGGCCAAGCACTGGAGAGCACAGCTCTGAGAGAATCACATGACGTGGGGCAAGAGAACTTCACTGAGGAGCGAATGAGCCCCAGTGGGATGGACTTGTGTGTACGTGAAAAAGGTTGGTTGTGACCAAACCCTTCTCAAGTGCTTGTGAAATATGGTGGTTACTGAGCTCAGACCTGCAAAAGGTCCTTTTACAGTACATGGTGGCGAGGTGAAAAAACCATACTGCTGAAGTAAAAATATTCTTTCTACTCCCCCGTGCCCAGTTTCTCTTTCTTTCCAGCTTTCTTCTCCCTCTGCCTTCCCCATCCCCTCTCTTTCTCCATACCCTCTCTTCCCCTTTCTCTATTTCTCTCTTCTCCCCTCTGTCATAAGAAAGTGACTGTGTCCTTTGAGGGGACAGTTTTCTTATGCCATTTTATACACTGTGCTTCATGTTTAGAACTTTTTTGCACTAGTTCCTATTACATTTATTTTCCAAGATGGTTTGACAAAAAACAAAAAAAAATAAAAAATAAAAAACAAAACCATGCTATAATTCAGTTGTATTAAAATATTATCCTACTACTCTCTGTGTTCAATAGTCTCTGTACCTGTAATGCTTTCAGTTCTGTTGTATTTTGGGGCAGAGGTTTTCCTGCTCCTTGTTTAACCCAGTAAAGAAATAAAATGTTAAGAATTGATGATAACTTCCCCCTCCCTTTCTCTGTGGTTTTATTTGGGACTACTAGGTTATACAGCGTGTCTTGTATTCTTGGGTGATTAGCTGGGATTGTACCTCGCCTAGCCTCAGTGCCCAATTGGTCTCTTATCCCTCTCTGGTGAATAGCGGACTGTCCTGCCAACCACAGCAAGGAGCTGCCAGTTTGAACAAATATAAATTTGGGAAAGGAATTCAGCATGACTGAAGGATCCAGTGGCTCTAATATGGCTGTCCTACTGGCCGTTTCCTACATAATCCAATATCAAATGGTGACAAGGCAGACAGACACTGTCCTATTGAATTTTTTTGTAACCTCTCTTTTACTTTTGTTTCTACTCATCACATTTTTTTCAAGACAGTTAGGGTCAATGGCAGACAGCCCAATTCCAACAAGAGATGTACATAGGAACAATGACTAAACCACGGAGGTCCACTGTGGCAACTGCCATGATTCTGATGCCCATCTGAAATTTACTGCATCTAAATCAAGAGCCCAGCATGCAGTGGGGCTAGCACATTCAGCACCAAGTCAAGAACTTTATACAGTACTGGTACCCAAGAGACTACATAATAAAACTCCGAAGGCTACAGTTTGGCCATTCCAGCACTAAGCTGAAATTTCCTGCTTTTTCTCTCAAAACAGTTAAAGAAAGTGGAAGGGGAATGAGAGGGATAGAGAGAGAAGGAAGAAAGCGGGAACAACATACTCAGACACTAAAGATGAATGGAGGAAAAAGACATCAAAGGCTACCATAGGAAAAAGATAAAGAAGAAAGAATGGGTGGAGGTGAAGGCAGGAGCAGAAAATTCATTAAACAAAACCAGGGGAGATGAAGTATGATGTATTCTGTAAAACGTATGAAGGAGAAAGTTGATTGCCAAGATATTAAATACCCAGATATGTTGTTTGATTTTTCACCCAATAAAAAGAATTTACCACTCTTAGAATTGAAGTGATTTTATGGCCTCAGGCAAGGTGCATTCCTCCTCCCCTCCCTTGGTTAAAGCTAAAATTATTCCTGCCAAAAGAAAGCTTTTGTTCATGGCCTATAGAGATACTTCAGAATAGATATTTTTGTCTTTGAAAGACAGATTTCACCAAACAGCAGAGTTTCAAAAAGGACACACAGGAGAAGAAATGCCTGGAGCCCTTCCCCCACAAGGACTTCTGCCTCCAGCAAAATTGATAAATTCCATGGTCCTTTGTTGAGCAAAACATTCATTGAAGGATGGCAAAATTTGGCCCTAAGTATGTTGTGGGGTATTAAAATGATATTGCCCAAGCTGCTTGTCCCTGCCGATCCAGGTATACTCATTGTGCAATGGCAAATTAGTGGTCATTACAATACTTATTTCTTACTCCTATTTTCTGATCAACTTACATCCTGCTTACATAATGAATTGGGCCCATTATATCTCAAATGAGAAGCCAATTAATTTCTTTTCAGTTGTCCCACTCCCTTATGTTAATGAATGAGTCCTCTTGAGGCTTAAACCTGACCTGATTAGCACTGCCCCAGACTCTCTTATCTGGCAGTAACCCCTACTCACCACCCTCCTGTACACTTTTATCTTTCCATTCCTTTCCATCACTCATTCAGTCCTTCAGCCAATAGCACTATTCTACTCCACAGCCTCAACAGGAGCCTGAAGTATTTCAAGGTTGCCACAGATTCCTTGCCAAATGCCTGCTTCATTGCTTGCTTCTTCCCACATGCGTGCACGCATACACGTATGTATTTTCCTTTGCTGGGTGCCAAGCATGGCATTCACTCAAGTCTGGCACCATCCTCAGTAAGGCTGGTACCCGATTTTCATCTCTATAATATTCTGCCCCAAATACCCATCTGCTGTGCAGAAGATTACACACAAAAAATTCCCTTGGAAGAAACAAATATGTTTAAAGCACAGTGTCTGATCATCTCCCCATGCACATCTTCATGGTGTGGAGTGCAGGGGTACAGTAAGGATCTTTGAGGTAGCCCATCCCATCTCTCGGGGTTGGTGCTTTTGATTAGTACCTGATGAGGTGACTCAAGATCAAGATGACCCAGCCAGCCTGAGATTGGAACAATTCTGCTTAATGGTTTGATAAGTTACTAGCTTTGCAGCACATAGGGTCCAAAGGTTGCTAGATGTGCCTACGGACAGAAATATTAAGCAATACAGTGAAATCCCTTCAGCTAAAGAACTGATGGTAGAACCCTAATCAAAAGACATGCATCAGCATTCTCAGAGGTCAGTTTAAGCCATTAAACCCTGGAGCTCAGTCAGACACACAAAACCAGCAGCCCCAGGTCCCAGCTTCAACACATGAATTGTTTTGCTTACTCTAAAATTCTGTATTGTCTTGATGTTATCCTCCACCAATATCTGTTAACACAACAGAAAGAAAAGAGTAATGTTGCAGCCCTCCCTCCACCCGACGAGGCAGACCTGCTATCCAGATCCTCCCTCCTGTTTGACCTGTAATGAATCATTGCTGTCCTTTCCCTGACTGTTTATAGCAAGATCCCTAGCATTTTGCTTTTGCTGCCGATATAACTGGCAAAGTGTAAACATAACTATCCTGGCTGCTCTAGACTGAGGCCTGCAAATCAAAGCAACTGCAAAAAGGGGTCAAGGCCACATGGGGAGCTCAGCTGGGATAACCCAAAGAAGATCTATACTGTTGGATTCTAGAGTCAGCAGTCCCAGACCTTTATTTCAGGATTTAGAACACCAGGGTTGTGGTACTATACAGCTCTCCTTGCCAACTGCAACTGCTTCTAAACCTGGGAGGGGAGCCGATTAGAAACAGAGAAGACAAGGGAAGGACCAAGGTCCCCCAGTGCCCCAGGATACCTACCATGACAGGAAGCTGATCTTGTCAGAGAAATTCACCTAATTCCAATGATGAAGACAAATCCTGGCAGAAGACAAATCATCCAAGGTCACTGCTAACGGGCAGTAGCAATAAGTATAGAGCTCCCTAGTGTAAATCTCAGCTTTCTACACAGCCCACTTCTGTTTTATTTGCCATGGGGCCCTTCAGTGCCTTAGAGATAATAGTTGTAAATGACACAAGGTCTTAAATTAAACATGAAGGCAAACAGAGCTGCTCTTCATACTTTGCAAGGGGAAGGAATCAGGAGAGGGAACAGTTGCTGCTTGTAGTGCTAGTACTGGAAAAGAAAGATAGGACAAGGATGGGGTAAGGGAAATCTCTAGGAGTAGGTCTGTTCTTTTAAGGGCAATTTGTCATATTTTGCTTAGGGGTTTGTGTTTTTGATTTTTATAATGAGCCTAAAGAATCTGATCAGCTCAAATGAAAAATCTTAATTAGTTAATTAATTAGGCAGAATGAGATAAGGAGTTTCACCCAGTCTGACTAGAGCTTAATTTGCATGGCCTTTCATGCAGTTCATTAGTAAAGGAAACCTGATAGGACTTGGCACAGAGTGCTGGGAGTTACACTGGGATTAGGCACACAGATTCTATTGTGATGAGAGCTGGCTGGATCCTGGTAGTAATCTAGAGTCCAGATGTAGCCATCTCGCCTTTCCAGCTCACAGCAAGGTAACAATTTGTAAATGCAAACATTGTGTTTTGGATTTATTAGCGTGGTTTGCAATCTGTTGCAGGGATGGAGAGTCTCTTTTAACATATATAAATCCATTTCTGGGTTTCAATTACCATCAGATGCTTTAAATAATCAGATGTTTAGGAGAGGAAAGAACATTTCACCTTACACGTGGCTCAGATTTCCTGGCAGGTTTTATGGATCAGATGTGATTCCAAGTAGAGCAAGTTTATAATGCTCTCTTGGAAAGCCCCATTCTCACAGAATAACTATTTTCATGCTACAGATTAACACAGTTTGTTGCCTCACAGGCTAGTCCCATCAAATATTGCTAGGTATGCAGACAAGGGAAAGTCAAGATGATTTCCAATAAGAAAGTGTGAACATGAGCTTCTCAAAAAGGATCATGAATGTTTGCTACCAGGAGCAGCAGCTTATCAGCTTCTGTGTATACTCTTAGGGCCTATAGTCTAAAAGAAGAATATACACCAAGCTCCTTCCTTCATCACTATCTTCCAGGAAGGGAAACGTTATAACACAAGGGTCTCACCCCACTCATCCTCTTTGTAGCATTTGTTGCCAACCCCCTTCAATGGCTTTAGACTATGAGCCCTTAGAGTAGGGACACATTTTATGGCCAGCTCTATATTTTCCAGTGTACAGCACCATACATATTTATGGAGAGACATTAGTCCTTAATCATAAATAAGAGCAGTTTTAAAATAATCCGGTGTTTCCTGTTGTCAGATTCAAACTGGAATGCCAAAATCCTCAGAAGTATTTGGGCTCCTAACTTCCATGGAATTCAGTGGAAGTTAGGAGCCTAAATACATCTGTGAATCTGGGCCTAATAGCTCTGGCTAGAAGCAAGCATAAGAATGGGTGGGCACTATGCTAGCTTCTCACATGCTCTGCTAATTCCCCTCACTGCAGACCTGCAGTCCTCCTTGCTGTCATTCAGTGTTGCCAGTATACTTCATTCCTGGCCTGTTGCATTCCCTGCAATTACAGTTGCAAGCCATCACAAGTGTATGCCAGTGAGGCTCGTCCTCTCTAGACATCTCCAGAGCAGAGGCTATACAACAAGAGCTGAAATGTGCTGTGGTTTTGTGATGTGAGCAACAAACAGCAAGAACAGAACTAAGGCCCCTTAGCTCCTTTCATATATGGTCCAGTTTAGGTTGGAACCCACGTCTAAAGATCTGAATGGCTCACAGCATTGTCAATTCCATGCATTCAGAAAATGAATCTGGTCCCCAAAATCATGGGATTTAAAAATTATGGGAATTTTTTAAAAATATTTTGGATTTGTATTATTTTTTTCTGGCTTCTCAGCCTTTAAGGTCCACTCAGGTCTCATTTGCAGGCTTTTCTATGCCATCATGAGGAAAACTTACTTTTTAAAGGCAAACTGAGATTTTCATATAATCACATGACTCCAGGAGCTGGGTCTTCAAGAAAAACAAAAAATATCACAACAGTCCCTGATAAAATCACAAGAGTTGGAAACACCTTCCCAACACAATGCTCCAGAGTCATTTTTAACTCATTCCATTTCACGGCTATGTAGCTCAGCTTTGTTAATTCAGTTCTCAAATTTATCATATTTACTGGACATGCAGATTTATCAGATCTGTGCCAAATCCAGACTACTACATAGAAACTGGAACCAGCCCTGGCATAAATGCCTAAGGTCATCTATGAGGAATGCATTGAATCCATACTGAATCTAACCACTGTACCATCTAAGTAAGAAACAATGGCTCCAGCAGCACTCTCAAAGCAACCATGAATGAAAAACTTATCTTGGTTCACCTAACTGTGATTCTTCCAACTGACCACTGGATGTCACTGGTGTTTTCCATAAAAGCATCAGAAATAGCTGTTCCAGAAAATAACACCTGGGCAAGTGCTGAAGCAAACAGCTGATGTCTGACATAAGGGGAACTGAAGTATCCACTGAGCTGTGGTGCCCTGTGGAACTTTTCTGAACCCATAGGTCATACTGACAACTTTCCAGGACCCCGAGGGCTGCATTTAACTTGCACATAGTTTAACACACACAACTCAGAATATATGCTGGGACTTCTCATTTTTAACTAGAAAATTGCTTGTGCATTGTATGCCTAGCAATAAAAACCCTGCTGTATAGCTTTATCCTCACATTGTAAAACACTGTGGATCGGTGGAGGCATCCCGACACAGCACAGCTGCAAGACTTAAATATTCTTAATCCTAGAAGCCTCACCTCCCTGTCATATTCCACCTCTGTTTTTATGTGACTGCACCAGCAATGATGTGCAACCCAAATGGACAGATGGTGGAGGCTCAAGAGCTGGTCTATCTGGAGCATCTTGTGCCATGGTGTGAGATTTTCACAAAAGCAGCTTTTTGGTTCTCCATTGCAAAAAGCAACATTAGCCCGTGTGAGCTCTGTGGGATACAGTACTGGTGAAATCTGCCTGGAAACTACTCTCCAGGTCAACTCTCCCAGTCACAAAGAGAGCTTAAATGAAACATAAGTTGCTCAAAGGGCTTGTCTACATGCAATGTTGCACCGATTTACCTAAAGACATTATTTAAAATGCTGACTTAATTAAACTGCTGGGAAAGGCTGTATGGACATCCTTCCATCTACATAAACCTGTTTTATACTGATTTAGCTTAAATTAGTTAGGAGTAGGTTTAAGATTAAGTGAAATTAGCTACTCTAAAACCCAGATAAGAGTGTCTTCACAGGGGGGGTTATATTGGTTTAATTAATATAGATTAAAAGCTAATAAAAATTAAACCAATGTCATTTCTGTATGGAGATAAGGTCATAAATGTCAAAGCTGGCTAAAACAAAGGGAACAGACTGTAAATTGATCTTGTGACTACATAAAGACTGAAATGGAAAGTGTCAAAAAATTTCTCCTGTAAAGATCAAGGAAAATGCAGCTCTCCAGGGGGACAAAAAAGTATAAATCTTGGAAAACCAGGTCAGTACAGAAACTTTAAAAACACTTGGAAGGAAAAGGACTGATTCTGTAGTGGCTGGAATGGTGGCTGGAATCTGAGATCTAATCTTACTATGTTAATGCACACAAAGGAACTTTTAGCGCATGCCGGGCCAGTTAGTTCGCAACACATTAGTGAACGTTAGAATTTTCACCTCTCTGGTGTTGACTAATGCATAGTGTAGACAACTCCTGAATGGATTTTGGTTATGAAATCTGAACCCTCCCCATTATTTGTGAAGATAGTTTAACAGATTATAGATAGGTTTTGGATGAGTCTTTTGTTGTCAGAGAATGTAAAGCCATTGTTTTCAAATTTGTATGTCTATAAATTGGCAATTAAATGCAGATTTATGCATCTAAGTAGGTAACTTAATTTTCATATATATTGTACACCTGCAGTTCCCTTTAACTTCACTGGGAGCTAAGTATTCAGAATCTCTGAAAATCAGGCCACTTTTATTTAGGGACCTAAGTATGGATTTAAGGACCTAACTTTTGGCACCCACGGGGGAAAATTTAGGTCTAAGCTGTCTGAGGCAAGATGGTGGGTATTGATTGTCTCTCTTGCCTCATCTTTATCTAAAATGCAATTTGAAATCATGTTTTCTATTCAGAAAGACCAAGGAAGCTTCCTGGCATTCCCAAACCCTGCACATGAAATGTATTGGATATGTTCAAACTGGGATTTATTAATATTGGCACCAATGCTGCAGTTATTTATTTTGCCCAGCCAAATTTCTGGTTGCCCTATCCTTTTATGATTAGGACAAAGCCTATTTTCCAGGCTCTAGTGTGATGCCCCGCAGGAAAATGATGACGTTCTAGTGGTTTCAGATAGAGAAATGATTAAAGGCTCTTATTTGCCACAGTTCTAACATGGAGGAGTTCTTCTTTGACTCTAATTTGCCTTAATTAAGGGTTTATAAGATATAACTATTTCTCACTCACAAAGCCTTTGCTTCATGAAAGCACAAATTGACTGTATATCTCTAAAGGAACTACGGGCAATGGTTGTCTGGATGCTGTTAGTTGCCATGAATTAGTTGGCTGTGTATTATGTAGCTTTTCTAGTTTGTAGAACTGATTTATTTTTAATTTGGGCCTCCACTTTATCCCCTTTAAATGGAGAATTGTATGCATGACAGCCAGTTTTATTGTGTCTCATTGTTTTGGTAACTGGGGAAGATCCAGGTTGTGTCCGTGGTTTCCTTTATAGAAAGCTATTCAAAATCTCTACTAATCAAGTAAAAAAAAAAATGAAGTTGTGTTGTACTGAGGCTGCCCAGCAGGTAAGGCCTTGGGAAGGAAGAGCTTCTTTGATTAAAGAAGAAAAATCAAAATCATGTATAATAATAAAAGAGCCAGAGGCTTCCATAATGCTCCCAAGCTTCAAACTCAGTGAGTGTTTCAGGAATTTCCCTGAAAAATCGTCAACACAGGAAGGTGTGGGGACATTGCTTGCACTAGTCAGGGTTCAAATGATCGTTTCCCACCTTCCTCACTCTGTGCTAAGATATGACATGACTTGGAAAACTTGAAACATTCTGGTGTTTAATTGTGACCACTGCAGACAGCCTGGCAAATACAAGCATCTCCTGCCAATGAGGTTAAATGTAATGTGCTATGGGACTGTGGTTCCCACCTTTTAGCAGAATGGTATTATACTAGTGTGCCAGCCCAGGATCTGCTTACAGCACCTGACAACGGAGTTGCAGTGATTTTTAACAATCGTATTACTGGGGTTTGGAGCAGTCTAAGATCCAGCATGTGTTACAGCCTCCATGGTTGAATGGAAGAAGAGCAATAGCAGTGCTGATGGGCCCATGATGGAGGCTCATCATTAAAGTAGGAAAGGGGAGACTCACTGGAAGTACTAGTATTGATCATGCTGGGAAGAATACAGATTCTTCTTCCTATCTCCGTAGTGAGAAATCAGGCCTGAAAAGTTGGTTTTGCTTCTCTAGATTAGTAAATTTTAGCCTGGCTTTATAGCCCAATCACAGACGTATATTTATAGCTGATCCACTAATCTCATCTTCCCCTTCATCCCTAGTGTCTTGCTCCTCTTTTGCATTCAAAATTCTTTCTTGTTCTGTAGCCTAGCCCATCTTGAATAAAAACATCTGAGCCTTGCTAAGGAGTCCATTGCATGGTAAAGGACATCCTGCTCATGCTGGTGAAAGATGTCGGTCCTTACAGATGGTGAATTGGTGTTCTTGTATCAAGGAAATGATACCGAGTTATGCCAGTCTGAGACCAAGACGTTATATGTGCTCATTAAGTACCATCCAAGATTAATTTGATCACTTTTACAGATCCTCCCCTGCCAACCCGCTTGGGCAGCTCTTCTTTTCAGTGGGGTGCAGAGAATGTCTGATGCATCACTAGAGTAATACCTCACTTTGATTAGAGGAATGTTAATGGACGTTAAAGGACACAAGGGTCATTCCAGACCTAAGAAATCCAGACTATATCAAGTAAGCTACATCATATTTCTTTATTTTAATGCCAAAAATGTGGACACTTTCATTTCAAAAAACACAAAATAACTCTCTCCCCACCAAGCCAGTAGCAGAAAGTGCTATATTTCAGGTGACTATTTTTATTATTTTATTAATAGCATGTCATCTCCTCTGTACTTTTCTCTCCTTGCTACTAGGGGACCTTCTCATTGTTTTACTTTGTGCAGAATAACAGGCAGATTGGTCACATTCTGAAAGTCTCTTCATCCCAGTTCTTGGCTGTCTATTCACTCTCCTCATTGTCACTTTCTCCTAAATTCAATCCACCTACCCTCCTGCATTGTCCTCTCCCAATCTCTCTCCTGGTCTCAGTCGCTATTTCCCCCTCTTTCACTCACTCACTTAATCATACCCTCTTCTTTCTCCACCTTCTCCTCTACCTTGTTCCATCTTGCTCTTCCCTCCAAAATCAAGCTGTGTCATCACCACCCTTCTCCACCTAAAATCCTTCCCCCAAAATCACTCAGTCAGTGGCATGTACCTTTCATCCAATATCATTTATGTCAGTCCTCCTCCAAAAGTCAGTGAGCATTGCTCCCCTTCCCAAAATCACGTAGCTTTTAGCTTGCCTATGAAACATAGTCATGACCCAGTCTACAGTACAAACTGGAACCATGTTTGTAATTGGCGTAGGGGCAAACTGTGATGAAAACAGAATCCCTGATATGGTTGTATTCATCATGTAGATGGTCAAAAGCCAGTCAAATTAGGCTTTTTTTCTCTTTAAGAATGTCCTACTGTGCTAACATCATTTCAGATCCCCTGAGTATAGCATGGACAAGAAACCAGCATTCCCTGGCATTTTTACCACTGTCATGTAAATCTGCTCTGAGCAAACTTAGACAGAATGATTATTAAAACACTTTTGACTCTAGCACTATTGCTAATGACAGAAAAGCTGCAATGGTGGGAAGAAAAAAACACAGAAAGATTGTAAACACTTCACAACAATTATCTTTGTCACAGTTTCAGGGTTAACTGCACCTTTTACACCCCACCCCTGATCTTCTTCAAGGGCACCTATTTAAAGGTTTCAGACTACCTAGCTATCACGTGTCTCAGGTGGAGACCTGTGTCTCTCTCCCTGGAGACCGGGGGCTTAGACTTACTGTCCCTCTAGATCTCACTCTGGTTTTCCCAGCAGGTCTGTCCAAGGTCCAGCACCTGTGATTAACTTTTCTCCAGGGGATACAACAGTGTGTACCAGTTACCAACCAGCCTTCACAAAGCAAAATATGTTTATTCTTAGGCAAAAGCATTACAAAGAAAACATATACAAAACCAGTAAATGTTCTTCCATTTATGCTAAAAGCTTACAGAAGTCACCAATCAGTCTTATGGGGTCCAAGTAAGCTAACCCTTCCACAAGTGTTGCATCTCAATAAAAGGTTGTGCCTGTTTTCTGAAACAAAAAGAAGGTCTAGTATCAGTTTAAACACATCCTTTGTTTGTCTCTGGAAACCTGGGTTGAATCCATATATACAAGCAACCTCCAGGGATGGTTCCTTTCTGGAGTTGTATACAGGTTCATTGATTAGTCTGTTTTTAGTTCCTAGAGGAACTGTATGTATGCTTATTTCCCTTCTCCCTCCCCTCTCCCCCCTCCCCCGAGGCCCCAAACAATCCCTGGTCCACAGTGATACAGAAACCATTCATAAACTTAATATAATATGGTCCCCCAAAGATACTGCATCCAGTTGCAATATGTTTCACAATCAGATCCGTCTAATATGTACTGAATCATGCCCAGCATACCATTGGATACTGTAAAAATAATAGCTGAAGTGAAAACTATGAATTTGGAAAAGCAGGTTGTGAGTTCTAAAAATATTAAAGTAAACCTCTCATGTCAATAAGTAAATTGGATCTAAAAATATATATAGTAAGACTTGACAATTTTTGAAGATACTTTTAACATCTTTAGATCTTTGTAAAATAAACCAGATGCCTTTATCCAATAGATCCTGAGAATCTGGCTAGCACATCCAAAATGTTATTTAGAATCACAAGTGAATTGCTTATTTCAAAAATTATGTGCTTTTCTACAAAAAAATGTCAAGTCTTAACATCTTCAGATCTCTGTAAAATAAACCAGATGCCTTCATCCGATTGATCCTGAGAATCTGGCTAGCACATCCAAAATGTTATTTAGAATCACAGATGAAGTGCCTATTTCCAAAAATTATATGCTTTTCTGTTTTTCAGTCACTGTTCATTTTGAGATGGAACACAAATGTTTATAGACTAGTCAAGTCCAGAAAGCTAGCAATTCACAAATCTAAAAATCCAGAGCTGATAGAACAATTGCTGCAGGAATTGTAGCGGAAAACAAATATATCAGTTAGTTTTCCCTCAAATTGTATTGTATCTGCCAATTGTTTGAAATAAGCCTCTTTTATGAACTGTTTAATTTTTACCATTACTCACAAGGCCTAGGGGCTGCTGTCTCTTTCCAAATCCCCTCACCAATATCCCAAAGAGAGTGGTTTATCAAATCTGTTTAACCGTATCCAATGTGAGTTCCAAAAAGGAAATTGCTGTTTTACAAATTTTTTGCCTGTAGGTTATTGCCTTCTGAGCCTTGTGACACTCTTTCTCTTCACCCAGATCAGTAACTGCAAGGATGCTTCTGGGAATGAACGGGGAGTGAGGCTTTCCTTCCCTCACTCGTTGCCATTACCTAATATCAAAAGCCACTTAGGCCCCAACCCTGCAGAGCACTAAAGTTAATGGGCGTCTGTACAGGTGCAAGGGGTCTCCATATGGACAAGGACCGGTCATCTAATCTACTGCATGAAACCAGAAAATATATATTAAGCACAGAAAAGTCATCCAATCCATCCCCTTTAGGGTTGTGCTTGTTTTGTTATGAGACCCTCAAACCCATCCTCTCCAGAACCTCGGTTATATTAATTTAATTCCCATTAAAAATTAAAAAGGAGTCACAATGGAATAGTTCACACAATTTCCACCTCTCTAAGCACGCCTGCCTGCTCAGCTTTGTGAGGTACAGATATATGAGACCACATCTTCCACAGTGCCAGATTATTTTGTCACTTTTACTTTACTGCTCCACTTCAGTCCTTTTCATTTTATTTGCAAAGGGAGAGTGGTGAAAGAAGGATGAAGAAGTACAATGACTGACAGGGAGTGAATTGGGGACTTCCAAAGCTAAAAGCATGAATTTCTACAGCTTGACATAACCAACCAGGCCCTGTAACAGACTCCAGTCCTCTGTGGATCAGGCACAGGGGGGACACAGCACACTGGCCAATGGGTGTGTATTTGCATTGCAGTACATTTCAACTCGCAACTGAATTCTTTTCTCTTACTCTCTTGAACATTATTTAACTTCTTTGATCTACTTCTCTTCTTTGTTTATCTCAGTTTCCTAATTTAATTGCTTTCTTCCTAATCTCTAGTGGCCACTCTCTCCGCTACCCTTTGTCGTAATCCTTTTGGCTACCCCTTTTTTCCCCTCTCATCTAATTTCTCAACCTTTGATCGGTTACTGTATCTGTACTCGAGGCGCTCCTACCCAGCCTCCCCTGCCTGCATAAACTGTGGACTAATGTGAAAGTGACAGATCTGGCTGAGTGCTTCGAAAAGATAATTAAATAATAGCCGAAGAGCTTGGTGGGGTTTCATTTGATATGGTGCTAGAATGAAAATCTATAGTAGTGCTAGTGATGAGGGCAGGAAATCTGCATTAAGTAATTCTGTATTTGTCAAATACAATACATGTCAAATGATTAGAATTTAAATTTCAGTAAAGCTTGTTTGGTTGCTTTTTTTAAATGGTGTTGCCCTGGCAGAGGGAAATGAGTGCAAAACAGGGCTGGGCTGGGGAAAGATGCAGATTAAGGAAAGAAAATATCTTACTAAAATGACATGCAAAGTCTGATACATAGAGACAGAGAGCCTGGATGAAACATGCTATTGTAAGAGCTAGATATTATTATTATTAGGCTTCATATATTAATTTTTGTGTGTAAGTGTGGGAGGGGCAGCGTAATGTGAAGTGATAGCCTTTTCCTCGCCCACAGAGTGGATAACTTAGTGGGGTGTCTTGAATGGATTCCGTGGCAGTTGGGGGGAGCCCAGAAGGTTCCATGGCAGTTGGGGGGAGCCCAGAAG
Organism: Mesoclemmys tuberculata; assembly: GCA_007922155.1. Lineage (NCBI taxonomy): Eukaryota > Metazoa > Chordata > Testudines > Chelidae > Mesoclemmys > Mesoclemmys tuberculata. The sequence goes on from ML675622.1 coordinate 22,802,906, forward strand.
GTTCCGTGGCAGTTGGGGGGGAGCCCAGAAGGTTCCGTGGCAGTTGGGGGGGAGCCCAGAAGGTTCCGTGGCAGTTGGAGAGCGCTGACGGGTCTGAAGAAGGTGCTGTAGCGGCAGCAGCAGGACCCCCTGAGGGGAGGAAAGTTAATAGCGGCCAGGTAAAGCGTGGGAGAAGAACTGAGCCAGGGGCACGGATGTGAGAGAAGGCAAGGGGAGGGTGAAAGGGGCAGCCAACCAAACCGGGCAGAGTGAGAGAAGAGAGAGATACTGAGAAGACGAGGAAGCAGCCCCTGCTGATCCTCTCAGTGCGGGGAGGGCATGGGGAGCTGGTTGAAGGAAAGCGCCAGGCAGGCAGCTACGCTTGATGCCCCTGCTGGAGGCAGGAGGGAGACAGTCCTCCTTTGTGCGGGCTGTAGCCCATGTGGAACAGCCTCTAGAGCCAGAGATGCAACATGGAGAAGGCCGTGGCAGTCATCGGAGAGATACAAGAAGTTATTGCCCTGCCAAGGGAGCAGCAGCAGGAGAAAATTGCTCTCAAGCACAGGTGATTCCTAGAGCCTCCAGAAGCTGCTGCTGCACACGAGAGGGCCACACCCAGAAGCAGCTCCAGGTAAACTCTGTGACATGTGGGTATTTTTCAACTCCGTTAACTGACAGGGTGGCCAGCTCCTGTGGTTTTATCATAAAACTCACAGTATTTCTTGTTTCACTCCAAGCCCTGGCTCCCGGAGCCAAGGGATTATGTAAGAATCTCAGCTTTCTTTTACCAAACCAATAAATAAAATCGAGCCCTCCTGATTGCAGAGGAAAGCTTACAAATGTGATCCGAGGGTATCCCAGAACTGAAAAACCAGAAAGCAAATGAAAATAATGCTTATATGATTCTTAAGCCAAGCTCAGGATTTTTTGGGGCCCTGGCTCATGACTTTGGAACATTTAGGCTGGCAATATTGAGCCTAATCAGAAGCCTTCAGGCTACCATACAAACAGCTCAAATGATCTTGGGTGTTAAGCTGTATGTACGGTCATTGAGAGGTTTTCCATTGAGTAACTTATTTGAAACATGCACCTTTTCCACCCATGTAGATATGGCCACACTATGTGTGGGGAGGCGTGAGTGTGGGTGTAAAGCGGGGCAGAAGGAGCTCTTTGACGAGTGATTCTGTCCTCTCTGCTAGAAAGTGTCCCCTCCTTTCCTCCTTTACCCACACCCCCATGCATTTGTTGTACTTTCTCTGAAAATTAGTAAAATTAGCTCTTATGTGTGAAAGGAGTTTGCACTGCACCTGACCCATCTCCACCAGGTGAGAATAAAAACTCTTTTTCACCTATCTTGGTCTCTAGTTAGGGGCAGAGAGGCAACGGAGTTGCTGCTGTGATCCCAAATCCTTTTGTCACCTAAACTTCTCAAAATCCAGCTCACAGAGTAGATGTTTCCAGGTTATCTAACCCTAATTACATGCGTCAGTGTGAGGCAGGGATTGGGTGTGTCTGACCAAGGACAGGGGGCGTGTGAATAAGGGAAATACTTGTAAAAGGATCCATGCGGATGCATAGCTTTCCACACACAGTGATTATTTTTGACAGGGGAAAGGAGGGAATGTTGACACTGAAAGGTTGTGCGGCCGTTGGGGGCCTACAGAGTTCTGTGGCAACGAGGGAGAAGAAAAGAATGGAATGACAGCAGCAGGAAAACCTGAGAGGAAGAGGCAGGGAACAGGCTAGTAGAGGAGTTTAATTGGGAGCTGAAGAAATGCCAGGGATACAAGTGGGAAAGGCGAAAAGAGGAGTGAAAGGACTCAACCAAACCTATGAGAATGAAAGAAGAAAGCAGTTTGGGTCCAGCATAAATAATCCACTTCTCAGTATGTACTATGTATCTCTCTCTGCCAGATCCACAGAGGATATGGGTCTGTTACAGATCTTCCCTTAAGATTCTGTGTCTTTAGCTAACACTGTAGATACTAAGGCTTTTAGCTCTGGAAGTCCCTGGTTCAACTTCTGAAGTCAGCAAATATGGTGGCTGTCACATGTGCACAGAGGCATCATGTCCTGGAGCATGAAAGACAGGGAGAGCTTCTAGCCATGGCAAAATATACCGCTATGTTCACACTCTACCCGCTATTGCAATAATGTTTGTACAAGGTATGCCTTATGAAGTATCACTTAAAAACTCATAATTTGCTGATCAATAATATCGTGTCAAAATGCACATAGCAGTATTATATGTGAAGTTATAAACATAAAATGAAATCATAACTAAAAGTATGTTTTCCAGACAAATGTGGGCAGTGGCAAAACCAGTTCCTCAGAGACAAAGGGCAAGCTGACACCTTAGCGAGATGTAAAAAAGGCTAATTGGCCATGACCTGCTAAGTGGCCATTCTTTGGCAGGAAAGGGGATATGGGCAAAAAAAACTATATTTAAGCAAAGAAATGGCATGGAGTTTCCTTCCAGACAGACTGCCTGTCTCCTTATTCCCAGCTGAAAATGTTTTTCAAGATGGGACTGAAACAATAAAAAGCAAGGGCAAACATCCCAAGACATCCCTCTCTCCATGCCCATTGCATTCACTGCATTTGAAGAGACGAAGGAAGCAACTTTTGAACTCTGGGGGTGTGGTCCTGAACTGAGGAGTTTGGTCAGTAAGACTGCTGAAAGCATATGGTGAGAAAACTTTGCTTTGAATCTTATATAGTTTGTTAATTTAGGCACTAGTAAGCATTTTATCTTTATTTTTCTTGTAACCATTTCTGACATGTCTCATTACTTATACTGACTAATTAACTACAAAGAAAGAGATTTTAAGCTTGTTTTATTTTATCTTATCCAATGTGTTTAAATTGAAGTGTCTAGGTAACTGCATTTGGGGTAACAAGTTGTGTGTATGTTATCCCTTTAAAGTCATAATGGGCTTAATATATTTGTACTGTCCAGCAGAGGGCATACATATGTCTTTTTGAGAAAAATCTGGGCCTGGGACAGTGTGGTAATTTTTAAAGCTGTTAAGAACCAAAACGTGGCTGGCTGGCTGCAACACACAGAGACGTAGCTGGGAGATACTTACATGCTGGAGGCTGTTTCAGAGCAGTCCAGGTTGGAGGCTACAACAGCGTGGCATTGTAAAGGGCACACTAGGTTACAAGGCAAGGGTGACACAGCTACTCATTGGTCTGGATTGCACCCTTGTATGTCACAGTGGCTATGGGACAGCCACGTGAGAAATATTGATTTCATTTCTAGGCTCCTTATTACCAGAAAGATATTGACAAATTTAAGGGCATTCAGACAAAAAGCATGGGGAAAGGGATTGATTTGTGAGGCAGGAATAAAAGAGTCACCCAAACTAGACAGATTTAAGTGAAGATAGAGTGAGCTTTAACAGTCTGCAAATATCTGAAAGTTGCCAATAGCAAAGAGGGAGATGGACAATTTGGTGGTACATGGCATTGCAGCTATAAGGAAAAGGATGGAATTAACAGCAGGAGAGTTACATCAGAGATATATCTCACTCACAGAAAGCTATCAGGCTGTAGAATTGTCTCCTAAGGAAACGGATGGAAAGCCCTATTACTTGGGATGTTAAAAACTAGTGGAGAAACAATTATTAATTTTACAATAGGTTACAATTCTGCATTGGTGCCTAGAGGAAGGGATAGGCTAGATAACCTAATAGCTCTTTTTCGTCTCTAACAATCTTATTGTTACTGTAAAGGAAAAGACTATAAAATAACCTTGAAAAAGGTCATTGAGCTCCTTGCTATTCTTTGTCATGCCAGGGAGTGGGCATGCAGGGTTTGAATTACAACTTGACCCATCTTTTGTTTAAAAAGGAAAATAAAACCCTTTTATTTTCTTTTGAGTAAGTTATTGTTGCTAGGGGCCAAATCCTGATCTTACCAAGCTTGTTGTCATATATAATATGCCCCAAATCTTAGCTAATGAAGAGTTAAGGTTGTCCATTAGTGCCTAGTGCCCTTCCAGAATGTGGAGAGTGGCTAAACTTAACTTTATATTTCCTGGTTTTCAGAGCTTCATGATACATGCCATCCTTGCAATGGAACTTTAACTCTGCCCCCTGGAACTGGCAAAACACTGGGAGTGGTTCAGTAAGGGCAGGGGATGCCATAATTAGTAGACATGAGGAAGTTCTAAGAGAATGTGCCATTGTTTGTGTTGTGTTCCACAGATTTGAATTCCAGCATTTACCTGCATGCATGCCAACTGTGTTCACTGTGTAAGCATAGCTGTATTGAATGGCAGAGGGATTAGTTAAGACTGAGCAGCTTGACAGAGCTGTTACTATAATATAACATGAGACGAATATGTACTTTAAATATGCTTGCAGTGTTGTTAAAGCTATGTTGTTCCCAGGCTATTAACGAGACAAGATGGGTGAGGTATTACCTTTTATTGGATAAATTTTGTTAGTGAAAGAGACAAGCTTTTGAGCTCCACAGAGCTCTTTTCCAGGTCTGAAGCAAAGAGAAGGTGTCAGACTTTGTCTCACAGTGTTTAAGTGCTCTGTTCCAAAGTGTTCTTAGCATCTGTAAGAGCTAAGTACTAGTATGTGTTATTGGCATGCTGGGGCATCATTCAAATGGCAGAAGTTAGTGGGGTGTTCTGTACCTTAATTTTGTATTTTCCTGGTTTTCAGATGCTTACATGTAGCCATTCTCCACATTCTAGAAGGCCCCTAGGCACCACTGGGGAATCTTAATTCTGTGTTGTTAAAGTTTTTGGACATTTAATTTTGTTGGTTTAAAAACAAATTCTCAGCTCCCTACACTGACTGTGGCTGAGTTTGTTCCAGTTCCCTGGTGCAGAGACATGAAAATGAGAGCTGCTTTGACAGTAGAGAAATAGGTGGCAATCACGCTCTGGAAATTTATAATCCCATATTACTATTTGTTGGTAGACAGTTTGCTATTGACAAGTCTATGGTAGGGACTGTTGTCATCCAGGTGTGCAAGGCAATTAAGCATGTCCTGCTGCACAGGATTATGACTCTGGGCAATGTCAGGGAATAACACTGATTCAATGCTATGGGCTTCCTGAACTACAGTGATGGGATAGATAGACCATATATCCCAGTTCTGAACCCTGCTCCAATTTGCTTCAGAGTATGTAAACAGAAAGGATATTTTTTCCATGGTTTTTTAAGTGTTCATGGATCACCAAAGTTGTTTTACTGACATTAACTTTGAGTGGTCTGGCAAGGTACATCATGCTCATGCAGCTTTTGAAAGCGTTCTGTGTTCCTAAAAGCATGTAGGGCCATTTTACTCTGACCAACACATTCATGTTGGCAGTAGTGAAATATCCACTGTAATTCCTAGGGACTCAATCTAGCCTTTGCTTCCCTGGCTCATTAAGTCACATAGCAGACCTCTGGACAGTAGTAAGGAAAGATTTATGTATTATTTGAACAAGTGCAGACTAACTGTTGAATATGCATTTGGTAGATTGAAGGGGCACTGGAGAAGTCTAATGAGTAAGCTTGATCTCACAAGCCAAACATTCCTATTGTTTTTGCTTCATGTTGTATCTTACATAATATTTGTGAAGCAAAGAGGGAGATGTTACCAGTAGTATTAGGGATGAGGGGGGACTAGAAAGATTGGCTGATTTTGAACAGCCAGACACAAGAGCAATTACAAGAGTACACTGAGGTGCTATACAGCTGACGAAGGCCTTGAGAACAAGTTTTGACAGTGCACTATAATCGCACAATGTGCTGTTTTGTATTATTTGTATCTCTTTAAGATTAAACTGTAATGTTCTTGTGTATGAACCATAACTGAATTGTCAGCATACTGTATGAATCTGCAGAGGGAATACTGGTTTGGTGGGCTGTTTTATGAATCAAAATCAATACATTTTATAGAACTGTTAGGAGAAACAAACAAATTTAAAAAAACATTTAAAACCATTTTCAAAAGTGCAAGGTGTTGTGCTTTCCTGCATTGGTCATAGGTCAGTGTAAGTACATTGATGGAAGTTATTGTTTTCCACTGTAAGGGTGAGTGGAAGGGATAGTGTGGCACACTATGCTGGCATCTTGGAGGTTATATCAGACAAGTTCCAGATACATAGTATTGTCTGTTCAGTGAAATGGCTGCTTGAGTGCAAGTCTTTTGGAGTTTTGTTCCATAATACTTTGCCATATTTGCATTTGCTCTCTCAGGAGCATTTGCTGGACTTTCTTACATACTTCTTGATCCTTCTACCTGTCAACAACATGTCTTATTCACTGTCTTATCTCATGGACCCTGAACTCAGGGATCCTGTAGAGATCTGAGAACATAACCATTTCTTCTTCTTCCTGACCAAGGACAGTCTTTAAACTGGTGTGGAAGGGATGCTTCTTAAGAATACCCCAAGGATACCAGTTGAGGCCACTGATAAACAAAATAGCAGATATTGTCAGATTTCAAAGCTTGCTGGAGATACAAAGTTGAAAACACCCTAAAAAAGTTCTCATGAAGTTATTAACAAAAGACTGAAGTGGGTCAAACTACCTTCAGGACAGCTAGCTTTAGTTCAACCAGTCCCAGTATGATGAGTATGTTCTGGGCACTGAGACACTTCAGTGCTAAGATAACAATTGAAAACCTGAAGTGTTGAGGGTGATCTGTCATCTGTATCAAGTAACAAATATTGAGAGATTGCAGTAAATATTGCCAAACTGATTACAGGCAGTAGTAATTCTGGCAGATATATTGCTCATGAAGTTGCAAGAGCTCAGAGAAGGCCATATACTTAGGGCCATATACTTTTGGCCTCTTCACAGTGATGGTGTTGCTAGATCTCATTGTGGAGTGTCATTGAAAGGTTTCCTATAGCAAGGCAAGAAGCAAAGGGGCCCTTCCAAGTAATTGCTGGGCAAAACTCAGAGTATCTGCTTAAAAACTTTATCAAGATTGTGCCAGATAACAAAAGAGACGTTTATAAAAAGATTAACACAAAACTCAGAAAGAGGGTGGTGGTTGCCACTGCCTATCCCTGATAGTCAATACAAAGCCAAGTGTCCCAAACTAGCATATGAGAGAGTGGAGGGTATTAGGTCCCTTTCGTGCCTTTGGCCCCCCCCTTCTGCCTCCAACTCAGCTGTCTGGGCTGGGGTAAAGTGGGCCAGCAGAGCAAACAGGAACAGCTGTCCCCCTAGCTGCAGGGTGCATATAACCCACCCAGGGAGAACCAAGGAGAGGCATGGCCAGGGAGGAGGGTAGAAGTTCTGCACTTTCAGTTTACCTCCTAGCTAAGAGAGGGTGAGTACCCCAAAGTCTCAGGGGCTAAGTGGGCCTGGTTTGGGAGTGGAGTCTGTACTTCTACATTGTAAATAAATAAGCATGGGTGACTATACTAGGTGAAGCCTGCAAGTCCTGTTACTGTGGAGGGGCAAGACCACTCAGAGGACCAGGAAAGGCAGGGGGTCTGTGGCAATAAGCTACACAGCAATAAATTGTCTCCAAAAGTCTATTTCTCCCCTGAATCAAAGCTTAGCATACAAATAACTTGTTTTTGACCTGGACTTTTGGACTGGAAACCCCCAAACACTATATATTCTGAAGTTCACAGTGTTTACAGAACATCTTTAGACCTATAAAAAAAATTGGTCTGAATGATTGCTTTTAAGGATTCTTTTAAATTTTCTATGTGTTTTCTTTGAAAGCTCAGGTTTGGGTTCTTTTGTGTTTCTTTCTGCTGGCAGTGCATGGATTTTCAGTTCCTAAAATTGTATTTGCCTTCCCTAGCTAAAGCTGTCAGCTGGGATTTTTTTTTTTTTTTTTTTTGGTCTTCTAGTACTATGTTTTTTGCCTGTGACTGCCCGTATCTATTGTTGTTCAAATAGACTGGCTGCATTGAAATGCAATTTTTGTTTTCTGCTTGTGTGCCTTTGACCACCAATTTGAAAGGGTCATGGAATTTTGGGGCCTGCACTTAATATTGAAAAGAAACAAAACAACAACCCCATTAAATAAAACAAATACCTAAACTCTCTTCCTCTGTGGATTTTTCCCTTCAAGCTGATCAGGGTCAGGTGGGGCTGGCTCTCAAAGGGTTCCTGGTTCTTCAGTGTCTGCATCTAGAGCCCCTCCATCTCCCCTCCATGATGAGCTCTGTATTGCTGGCCACTGCTGGTTCCTTCTTCTGTGTCTTGCAACGTGTCCACTGTTACGAATGGGGGTAATGGTGAAGTCCTCACCGAGTATGGCAGCTCCACATAGAAGCAGTATGTCTCAGAGACAGTCCCAGATTGTCTGCTGCTCCCCTTGCTTTCTGGTACAACTGTTCCAGTTGTTTCCTCTTCCTCTTTTAAAGGGGAGGTGGGCTTCCAGTCACAGTGATCACTGGGCAGCAGAAGTCAAACTTGTGACCACACCAGTCACTGTCATGAGGACAGGGGTATAGTAGGACTGTTGGTGGAAGATTATTTTTACGTGTACAGTGTCCACACATGCATTCTACCACTAGAACACTACCAATAGCGGACCAATGTCATTTGGGACAGTGATTTTCAGCTGTTGACAGAAAGTCAAGGTTTCAGGGGCAGGACTCAAAATTGAGTGTGGACACTTGCAACATCAAAATAAAGCAAGTTTTACTTGTAAAACTTCATAGTTTAGTATAGGCCTCAATTCTCCATGCGTAAAAATGGAGATAATAGTACTTCACTATCTGACAGGCATGTTGGGTGGATGCACACACTAAATATTTGTGAGGCACTCAGATAATACAGTGATAGGAACCATATAAATACCTAGCACTGATTGATGGATGTGAGAGTTTGGGGGGGGACACAGCTGAAGCTCTGCCACTGCACTGATCCCCTCCTTTCCACTCTTCCCTGCACTGCTTCAACATTTCCCCTCACTTCTCAGGCTCCTGTATTCTCCCCAGCTTCTCAAACTTCCCTACCATATCCACCATTCCCTCCATCATGCCCATTGCACTGAGTCCCTCCCCCTTGCTCATACCTCCTGCTACTCCAAGGCTCCCTGAGAATGCACACCATTTCATTCTTTTCCTTGCCACTCTGTGCCACAGATAAGCTTGGAGGAGTCATGGGGAGGAAGGAAGGTGGGAAGGCTGTGAGGAGTGCATATGCTAGCTGGAGACAAGAAGAGGCAGCAGACTAGAGCTGCTAAGTCCTTACTCTAAATCTGGTTCTAGGATATGGGGAAAAGGACTTAACACACGCATCTGCAGCATCTTAGTCTCAGAGAGAGATGAACTGCTCCATTCTTTTCAGTGGTGTTCTCATCTCTTCTCCCCTCCTCTGGTGTCAGTGCTTATGAGCCTGTGCCATGCACCAAGTATGCCTGTTCTCAATTCCTCACCCTGGTCTTAGTACTGTATGCTTGGTGGATGCACTGACCATATCTGTTCTCAGCTTTCTCACTTGGGGCAGAGAGCACAGTTCAGACCTGCACATGGGAGAGAGGCTTAGATCTCCTGAAGAGGCAGGACTTTACCAGATTGTGGCTAGCACATGGGGTTGGGAAAGATATTCAAACCCTCCCCTTGCACTCCCAGAGCTGGCTAGTACATACATGGGAGGGGAAAACATGAGGCTGACAGATGTCCCCAGTCCCTCTGCCACCCACCCCCATGTTCCCTGAGTGTCTGACCCCTCACCTTATAGCAGGAAGATCTGGATGATCTTGATGATTGAAGTAACAGAAATGGGATGAAATTCAATAGTACAAAGTGTCTTAGGCCCTGTCTACGCTTACTTTTGAGATTCAGCAGCAGTAGACTGGAGTTACGCAAGCTACGCAAAAAAATTGTGTAACTCCCGTCAACTTCTCTGCTTCTGTTCTGCGCGCCATCTTCACTGTGCTGCGTAGACGGGAACCACGTTCCCGTCAACGCAGCGCTACACCACTTGAGAAGGTGGTCTTAATATGTTGATTTCTGGATCGACTGAGTGGGTCTTTACTGACCGCTCAGTCAATCCAAAGAAATCAATCTGACGGTGGCAAATTTGCCCCCATCAGTGAAGACATAGCCTCAGGGTCTAATAATAAGTATTCTTGCTATCATTTCTGATGTCAGTGGAATTTAATAGCCTAAATACCTTTGTGGATTTGGGCATATGTCTATAAAAGTTTAGTAAACATTTGCTTTTAATCATCACCAAATAACATACAAATGGAAGTGGTATTAGGAATAATATCCCATTCACCACTTTCTAGAAAAAGCTGTGTTTGGGCTTAATGTAAAAGTCTTTGGCCAAGCGTGTTTGCCATATGCTTTCTAATTAAACAATGCAGTAAACTGGGTTAAGCAAATATGGTTATTCCTTTTTTTAAAAAAACAACAAAAAACCTTGCTTGTAGAAAAAAGCACTCTCTCATTTTACTAATTGCAATCTCAAGAAACTGTGGTGAAACAGGAGGTACATGTGAAAATAACCATCTGAAGAATCAATAGCCACTCATTAGTTATCTCTAAAAAAAGGACTTGTAGCTGTTGTGCTAATACACTCAACTAGCTTTTTATTCTTCTTTCTTATGCCTGGGGGTGGGGAGTAACATGCAACAAACATGGAAGAATGTGTGTTTGAGGGGAGGAATGGGAAGCTCCAGAAGAATCATGGTGACTGAAAATTTCAAGAATCCACAAATTAAGATGAAACGAACATACACGTGATCAGAAAGGGACTGATGATCTCAGGAAGACCAGGCGGATCCTAAATTATCCCATACATTTGTGGAAGGATACTGGATGAAGCCAGAGCAGAGGAAGAATATATGTGAACACAGAAGCATATGACTGTTTCAGTATATGCCTCTTCATGCTTATTTATGTATATACTCATAGAAACTGTGAAGACAAGTGGATTATAGAACTATTATTATTATAGGCAGGACTGGTAGTGGTTGCCTGTGCAACCTTAATTTGTTTCCCCCCATACTTGTGTGTATGTATTATGATGCAACTCAGCTTTCATTTAAGAAAAAAAGTAAGCAAATATGTGTAATTAAATATGTATTTATAGACTCATAGGTCAGAAGGGACCAATATGATCATCTAGTCTGACCTCCCGCACAAGGCAGGCCACAAAACCCTACCCATACACATTTATAACAACCCCGAACCCATGACTGAGTTATTGAAATCCTCAAAAATGAGATTTGAAGACCTCAAGCTGCAGGGAGTCCACCAGCAAGCGACCCATGCCCCATGCTGCAGAGGAAGGCGAAAAACCTCCGTGGCCCCTGCCAATCCAATTTCACAGTAGCAGAGACCTCTGTCAGAATAAGGGCACATTATCCTAGTGCTGTACAAGCATAAATGAGGACACAGTCCTTGCAAACTAAAGCTAGAGTTTATCAGAGTTGCTTATTAGTATTGTTGCTGAAAGTAACAATACTAATTAGTATTGAAAGACAAAGGAGACGACATTCCTCTGAGGAAAGGTCCAATGAATTGCAGGAAATGAGTGAATTCCAAACCCTTTTAGATTAGACTTTTTAAAAAAAAATCTAAAATACTCATTGCCATGATAAACTGCACAGCTGTTGCCAAAATGTAAATGAGGGATAGAGGACCTCATCTCATCTACAACATCCGAGAGACTCGCTAATCTGTCAAGAAACATTAAAGACAACTGGCACTGGGTTTGCTTCTAATGTAGGCTATGGTATGTTGAGAGATTTTTACCCACTCCAAAGGAATTAGTGTCAGATATCCTCCATCTGAATTGGCTAAATACCGTAATTACAGAAGCAAAAGGGTGAATTTGCCCCCTCCTTATCTTCCACCACAAGGGATTTTGACATCAAGGCCTAATTAGACCACTACATCAGCAGCAGTAACAAGCACCAAATCAAAGGAAAAAGAAATTGGGAGATGTTAAAAAATATTTTAGTTCTGTACTTTTGCTATCCTTCATTTCAGTATGGATTGCTTGCTCACTCATTCTCCAAAGGACTCTCCCTGTCACACAACTGAAGCTGGCAAGAGATTTCCTTCTTTGTTGGCATTTTTATTTTTAGCCCAGATTTCCCCTTAGTTGCTTCAGGAGGAGAAAGCAGGTGCCACTGAAGGCAAACTGGTTAGAAGAAGATGGCTGTCATTCTAGAGTGAAATCTCCCTTTCCTGACCGGGAAAGCTTGCAAAATATGTCTGTTTTGTTGACTGTTTGCTTTCTATTGCAAACCTTGTCTTTTGAGCAACCAACCAAAGACTGCTGGAGTTTTTCAAGGAAGTTTACTAGGAACTTCCCAAAACAGGATTTTTTTCTACTGAATAAACTGTCTTCTGGTATTTGTGGTTGGGGTTCTGTATTCAGGGCCTACTACACCAAACTTAGGTACTTCATTCCAGTGACTCAGCAAATACCTCTTAACAAGCACAGGGAGCAGAGATGAGTCCATAAGAAGAGTCCTACATTTCAGAACTGAAATAGCTAACTTTGATTCACCTATATATAGGGCTGGATTAAGGAACTGACACTATAGGCCTGCATGTAGGATCCTAGGTTTAGGTGGTTGGTCTGCTCAGGGTTGCAAGGCCTAAGGTGGTCACTTTTGAAAATGGAACTTTGCCATCCAAGTCACAAAGGCCCAGATTTTTTAAAGGTACTTAGGTGTTTTTGCAATCAGCTTTGTGATACTTAACTAATGTCGGAGCCTGAATTTCATTTTTAAAAATGAATTAGCCACTGAGGAGCCAAAATCCCACTGAAAGTTTTGAAAATGAGATTTAGGCTCCTAAATTAGTTAGGTGTTGCAACGCTGAGTGCAATAATGCTAAATACTTTTAAAAATCTGGGCCCTAACTTCTGACATCATGTAACTACTTCAGCTGTATTGGCAACCCCAAGCCAACAAATATTGATTTTAAAAATAATATTTTTGTTTAAATTATAACTTTTAGTTGTTTTTCTTTGCCTTTTTCTTTTGGAGCCATTACATGCTCTTCTTAGTCACATTTTCAAGCTTTTCTCCACAGCCAGAAGGATTGGAAACTTTTTTTCTTAAATGAAAGCTGAGATTTTTCTTATGTGATCCCATACCTTAGGAACTGGAACTTTGAAAGAGAGCCCAAATAGCAAGAGAGTTGACAACATTCCTTATTTTTAAAGTAACTTTTTAGTCTTTATGATAAAGAAAATCTAAAATGTGACCTGAGTGTTACAAAGATGCAGTGATGTCTGCCTGAATCTGCAGTGCACTTGAAACATTAGCTGTAAGAGAGATGAACTGTTCCATGAATTTTAATAGGGTGCTGACTCCATAGCTGTTCTAGGAGCCTCCCCCGCAGCAAAATATGTTGCAGGAGTGGAAAAAAGGCATGCACATAGATATGCCTTGACTGCTGAGTTAAGTACTGGAGCTCTCTCTGCTTCCATCTCTTTCTCTCTGGGAGAGAAAGGGGACACCTGCAGCTGTCCCTGCAGTTGTGTTGGGGAGAATTCCTGTGCTGCCAGTACTGGAGGGAGAAGAGTGGGACCTTGATGTTAAATCATTTTGTCTTTCTGCAGTGCTACCAATAAAGGAAACTTTGTTTATTCTGCTCTTAAGCAAGAATGTATCTCATCTTTGCTGTATATTTTCATTGCTTTAAGTAACATAATATTTCCTTGTTGTTGCATCCTAAGCTTCAGTTCATTTCTCCCTAAGACTTGCTTGTTTGAACAAGGTAATCTGCATCTTGACCTGACATTGATGGTGATATAATTATAAAATAATGTGGAGGGGCAACTGCAGCTGTTGGCAGTATTCTTCTAGCCCGTGTCTTTGAATTACTCAACATGTCTCAGTGCGAAATTAAAGCTATGGACAGTTTTTTATGGCAAGTAAGGAAATGTGTGCCTATCTATAGGGAAAAATCTTCGAAGTAGTGCAGAGAGCCTCTGCCTGTTACTTTGGCCTCTTCGTGTTATGCCTTGGCTTAGATAGCATACTGAGTGAGAGATCCCTTAGCACCACCATTCCATATTCTGCCATTATTGGTAATGTGATTTGCTGTTAATAATATATATATTCGTACACAGAAATCTCCTGATGATGGAAAGAACTTATCAGTGATTTACTGTTTAAAAAAAAAAGTACAATAATTTTTCATTACCGAAATGTCAGCAGGGGCCACTAGGCAGTGTCTGGGTTAGGTCTCTGCTTTTGGGGAGGGACTGCTGGGGCCTGGGCTGTACTCTGTGCCCCTCGGCAGGTTCCTCGCCCCTGTATCATGGGAATGCGATGAATGCAGTACGTAAGCCACCAGATCGCGCCTTGCAGGAAAGAGTTAAACAGAGGCCTGGCGAGCTAAGGCGGAGTCCCCCAGCTGCCCCGCCTCCAGGCCTTGTCTGGACAAGGGGCCGGGCGTGTCAGAGGCCCCGGCGGCTCCTCCCTCCCGCTGGCCGCGCTGTGTTCATGCGGCTGCTCGGGCTCGGAGTTTCTCTGTCCCGGCTGAGGATGGAGCAGTAGCCAGGCTTCTCTTTCCCCTCAGGACCCGTCTGCGGTGGTACTGGCCATGAGCTCGGCGCGCAGGGAGCTGGCGGCGCCCCGGGCTGACGGAGGTGGCTGCGCCTGTGGCCGCCGGGGCAGCGGCGGAGGCAGCTGGCGCCTCTTCCTGGGCTTCTTCGCTCTCTCGCTGGCGCTGCACCTCCTTACCCTGGGCTGCTACCTGGAGCTGCGTTCCGAGCTGCGCCGGGAGCGGGACCGCGAGCCCACCCCTTCTCCCCGGCACGGGGGTACCGCGGCCGTGCCGGGCTCTTCTGGCTCGGCCCGCCTTCATCGCCTCGCCGAGCCCACGGACCGCCGCCAGCAGGTGAGTGAGTCACAGGCACCGGGGAACAATGGGGGGGCCAGGAGTGGTGAGCACAGGGACGGGGGGGGGTGCCGGGGAGGTACAATGGGACAAGGGTCTGGACTCCTTAAACAGCGAGCGTTTTTCAGCTGCTCTTCAGGACTGATCGGTTCCGTCTGGGAGACAGGTGAGAGTGGCTGGGTACTAGGGAGAACATCCTGCTGCCGGACATGCTCCCTCCTCGGTCTCGGTGACAAATTCTCAGCCTTGAAGCGTTTCTCCGTCTCCCCAGCACGATGTTGATGTCACCTAATGCTAACGCTGGGGCTTCCGTTTCACCTACGAGAGTTTTAGGGCTTTTAGCACAGGCTTGGCACCACTTGTTGGAAAGGTGAGTCTGGTCCTTCTCTCCTTCCTCAAAGCAATAGACTTAAGAACATGATGGATTGTAGCTGCAGTTTTGGCATATCATTCATGCCTCAGGTCGGTGCATGTTTTCATGCTATCCAGATGGAGAACTATAAAGATAGTTTGACCAAACATTGCTGAGGTAGGGAATCATGGATGAGAGATCTTATTGCTGTCTTTTGCTAGTAGAAAGGAAAATAGTTGCATTTGTCACAAATTACAGAAATCCCAAGTGTCTTATAATGCTATATACGCAAACTCTTTAGCCTTGAAGGAGAGGTTTTGTACTTCAGATGTATGTTTAGAGCGACCTTTTCTTCCTCCCTTATTGTTGGTCAGTTTCTTTCCTGTGAATCTTGGTGATTTAGTACAATACAAGCCTGAAGGGGTGCTTCTATTGATAATTGTCCTGATAAACATTACAATCTTTCTTGATGGTCTGGGAACAACTTTCTTATCTCTCGCTCCTTCCAGACCCGGCAGTTTTTCAGTAATTCAGTGTTTATCACTCTGCCTTATAGCAAGCACTCAGTCTCATGAAAGTTGAATAGATTTTTTTTTTTTTTTTTTTTTTTTTTAAGTCTGATATCCTTCATAAAGGTCCTGATTACTTTTTTGGTTTTTACAACCCCTGCTACCTGTACTTTCAAATAAGTGATTGAAATATTGGGAGAAATAATTTTTTTCTGTTTTTCATACAGTTATTGATGTTAATCAAAGGGTCACTTATCTCTTAAATATAACCCATTTTTTAAAAAATGAGTTGAGAGTGGTTTCATAAACAACTGCTGTTGAACCCTCTGCTAACTTCTATGGCTTTAATTTACACTTTCCTATAACAATGTTTTCTCCACTGTCATCTGAAAGCTTCACAATAACATCTGGGAAAACTGAAACTATACAACTGACAAGACACAAAGCACTGTCAAACACACAGAGAAACCAAAGGTTTTTACTAACTTGTAAATTGCTGTAAATAGAGGTGTTAATTGTGCCAATAGCATGTATGTAATTATCAGACAGACTAAACATTCTGTAACTAATTGTTCTCAAAATTTAACTGCTTAATTTTAAGGTGGAGATTATATTTATGTAGTTCTCTTCTTCTCATGCCACTTTCCTGGTATCCATTTTTGTGTGCTGCTTTTTCCTCTTCTGTTTTGGGGTGTCTTTGCTTTTTCTCCCATACTGTCCCCAAAGTGGCTTTTGTTGGTCAATAATAAGGATGGGGGAAAGAGAAGCTGACTCTATGCTAGTAGCTGCTGGCTTAACTGGCTGAAAGGCTGAGAGGTGGCAGAGCCAAGGCCTAGGTTCAATAAACTGGATTCTTCTCTTCCTTTTCCATCCACTCTCAATTTTCATGCAACAACATTGGAGTAGATGGAGTCTGAAGCCATTCTTCCTACCCTGCCATAGGCTGAGCAGGAGTGTGGCTCGGGCTCCTGCTCCTCCTGTTCAGGTCATTTCCCCTTATGTGGAGCCACTCTGTAAACAATGGCTAGTAGGTAAGGTTGGGGGAAACATCCTGCTTTTGTTTAGAATAACTCAAACAGGCAGTGACTTGTCCTTGAAACTGACCATTCCTATGATTGGAGGCAGAATGGTGGTACCTGCTGAGCATGAACTTCAGTGACACATTCTCTGCCTGGGTGAAAAACACTATTGTGGTGAAGGGGTACTTGTAAAGGAAGCAATTGTGTACAAAGCACGAAGTCCTGCCTCAGCCCACATGGGAGATATTACAGTTGCTGCCCTCCTCATTAAAGAAAAAACAGAGTTGAAAAATCCATGAATTTGAAATCAGTTTCCATTACTTGGCAGCTGACCATCAGGCACCAATCTCATTGTTCAAGTCTTTACAAGTTTGTCGTTTTAATGTACTGTATAACTACAACTGACTATGGGAAACAGGTTTATTGTAGCTACAAACAGTAGAAATCTGAGTTCTAACAGTTTTTCATTCTTTATTTTAAGCCTTGTCTGTGTAAAATGAATTGAAACTGACTACTTGATATCTTAAGTCTTTAGATTGTGCTGTACTGTATTCAGCCATAGGATATTACTCCTGCATGCTTGAAGTTCCTCAGGGGCCTTCATGCGAAATGAGATGACTCTTACAAGCTATACTACTGAACAAGTGCACAATGAAATAATAAAACACAGTTATTCCATTTAGCCAGATTAAGTAGTTAAACCATGTGTGCTCAGTTGTGTATTGACTTTGGATAATTCATCAGTTTGGATACAGATTGAGGTAGTAATAGTAAGTAATAGTAAGTAGTAAGTAATAGTCTAAATATATTCATTCTTGTATAGCTAGGTAGTAAAACGTTAAAATGCTTGATTGTGATGGAAATATTCTAAGTAATAATGAGAACATGCAAACACCAATTTAATGGACAGTAGTCTACACTTTTGTCCTTAAAGTGCCTTGCTGTATAGAACTGAACTGAATGTGCATATTCAAAGTATGGTGCCTTTGGCCACATGTAATTGATAATATTCAGGAATACTGTACCCTATTTCTCACCTTTCTTTTTTCAAGCCTCTTGCAAAGACAAAGGATTACTTCAGTCTGTATGGGAAAATAGATACATTTTAAGGCATGTCTATTTATAAGACATAAACTATTGTGGTTAGAGCACCATGAATAAAATTTTTGGTAAATAGAGGTAACTAAAAATCAACATCAACTGTGCTAAGTAATACAAAATAGACAATAGACTTCTATGGTTAAGGTTTCCAGCTGCTTTATAAAACATAACATTAGCCCCATTTTATGAATATATTATGAATATATTATTATGAAACAATAATCCCAGATTATCAGAGGGATTGTAATACTTGTTGAAATTAAATACACTATATTTCATCTCTTTGGTATAGTATTTGTTGCTTACATTCTTTTCTGTATGTCCAGATACCAATAGTAGCTAGAAGTAAGCTGTGAATGCCATCTGAAGAAAATAAAATTGAGCAGGATATTTAAAAAAAAATAATTCCCAGTGTTTTAAAACATTATTCCACAGCATTTACAATAATCATGGATATCTGTCTCTAAACTAGTTTTAAATATGCATGGCTTTACTTCCAAGTTTCATAATGCTGATAAATTAACAGTGTACAATGAATATGCAAATATTTATAATCCTTCACACTACACTTACTAACAACTAAACAGAAATATTATTTCAGCACAAATCAAGAGTGGTTACTACTTGCATTAGGTTTTTGAAGTCATTCAATCTGCTGTAAATACATACTTGATTTTTTTTTAAAAAAGTTTATTTCTAAAAATTTCCTGCATTTTGGGGGATGGAATCTGCAGTGATGGTCAGTATAGATATCTTCATTGGACAGAACAGGCTTTTGGCAGGCACCCTGTTTGGCAGAACTCCAAAAAATGACCTCATGACAGAAGTGAGATTTGGCAGTTTGATAACATTCTGCTTTCCTATCTTACAGAGTAATCAAACATAACTGCATTTAATTTCAGATACAAGGACAGCTCTTTAGTGGCAAAGGTTGAGGAATTGCCATTCTTAACTTTGTCCCAGGAGGTCCACAGGAGGTGCTACTTTATCCTTGCTCTTAGATTGCTGTCATTTTTTTATGTTCCATAGTACGATTTGTTCAGTGAGGTCATGGCACTACACAGGTAGATGTCTGAGCTGAAATGGTACAATACACACAATCTGTTGAAATCAAATTGCTTGACTATAGAAATAGTTCAGCATCTATGCTGTATTAGTCATGAAGTGCTTGCCTAACTCAAAGTGCATTTTTGAAGAATGGACAGCAGATAGCACCACAGATATAGGCTTAAAATGCACTAGTTTCTTCAAATATCTTCTATCCAAATTACTTTCTACAATATTTCACTGTAATGAAATCATTAATGTGGCATTTGAGCCCTGCAGCATGTATTGAAGGCTTAAATTTTGAGTGGTATGTTGAGTTTTGCCTTTCTGATTCCTGCATTTGCTGACATGCACTGTAAAGTGCTAGAGTACAAATAGTTGCCTAAATCGGTTAAACATCACATTTAAAAAAAAGGATCAAATTGATACGTGCATTAATATATATGCATGTTTTGGATCACTATTTGACTGAATACAAATACAGTGCATTCCATTTATAAGAATCACATATAAGAATCAACTGCATATAGTGATCAAAACCTCTGGGACAAAATTATTCCTTTACTAACTAAAATACTCTGCTTGTCAGAATCAACCATTTATAAGAATCAAATCATCTGGGACAATGTAATTCTTATTAAAAAAAAAAAGGCACTGTATTCCCTGAGATATTATTTCTATAGAGTGCAAAAGGGTCTGGGAAACCTGGTATAACAGCAAGAGTCCTTTAATATAAAGAACCTCCAACTTACTTTTATGTGTTTCTGATAGGATCTTGACCATAGTTCTCATGAAGTCAGGCTATTATCTTATGAACATTTGACTGGGAAGGGACTGAGACTAGTGTAGCTTGTTTCTCAAGGCAATGTTTCTTGGGTATACTCTTCAATTAACTCCCTCTTGAAAAGTAGAATCCCATCTGTACTGCACTGTATAGACTGCAATGATTTAAACCACTTTGAAACCATTGTGGTAGCTTTTCTCTCTAAGAAATTACCTCAAGATAAGTCACTGGGTGAGAACTCTTTTAAAGAACTGTATCTCCACTAATTTTTTCCCCAAAGTAGTTCTGAAACTTGCTCTAGAGTCTATCATAAAAACTAAATTCACATTGAATCAGTCTGTTCTCTTGCCTATAATAAACTGAGCAATTCTTCTGAATAATTCTCTGCTGACATTTAGCAGATGATGGATTTGGAAGCCTTGCTTTCAACAAATGTAAGGTGAGACTATTGCCCACATGCGACTGCTATAGAAGAAACAAAAAGGTCTCAAAAGCATCCTATTTCTTGGAGTTAAATCAACTATCCATCAATTACAACACATCAGACGTTTTTCTGAGACATTCGGGCCTACCTAGTGAGACTTCTTAATATGTAGCTTAGTTGCTATTATTGCTTCATATGGAAAAAACACACACAAGCAACAATTTGGTCATCAGTATTTACTCTTATCAACATAGAGGATATCTTCCTCAGATATAGCCTTGGGATTAAAGGCCATCTTGCTTGTCCTTGGTGTATAAATGTATTTTACCAAGTTTTAAAAAATGTAGGGGCTGGTGGGGGGGGGGGAACGGGACATTGGCTGGGCATCCAGTTGGTATAAATGCTAAACAGGTATTCTCTCATGTCAGTATCTGCAAAGCTCTAAGGTAACTTGTTTTGTTTTCTCATTGTTTGCATCCAAACAGTTCTTCAGGTAGTAGACAGACTTATAAGAAATCAAAACTAGAGATAGGGCAAACCCTCCTCTTTTTATCACTGATGGGTACTATCGTAACAGTTATTGGGAGATCTATTAATACATAAGTGTGGTTTTTTTGCAACAGATCTGAAGTATCATTCAGGTTTTCAGCTATGCATTTTGTCTGTTTACTTGGTAGAGCAATGTAGGTGTAGGAATGAAACTTCTGGGTAATAAGAAGATTTGGCATATGTACTGCAGAATGTCACTTAGTAACATTGTAACAAATAGATGCATTGATGAAATACAACAGAAATAACTAGCCATGCTTGGAAAGGATTCCTTCACAGCAAGGAGCCTTGCTCTGTACCTTATGTCACTTTATTGTCTTAGCAGTAACGTGATCGTGAAGGATGCAAATTACTGATCAGATCAACTGGGGATGTAGTAGGGAATGATTACAGTAGACTAGCCTTTCTGCAGAAAAAAGGACCGTTGGTTATACAGAGTAGAAAGACTTGATATTGTTGTCCTCATACATAAAACTCAGTACCAATATGAATATATATCTTTAAATTCTGTGGTGGACAGCAATTTTTATTCAGATGTCTAAAACAATATTTTTAATTTGTATCCCAATCCTTTCGTCAACACATTTCTCTAATATTGTAGTATTTTCAGAGATCATCTGCATAAAACTGCCATATTGAGAGAGGAGCATTTTAAATATTTCATTACAATTTTGGTTTAACTAGTTATATAACAGTATTTGCCGACATCTAGAATTCTTCAGGTTGTGTTGTCCATATACGTTACTATTGTTTGGGGTGTGCCTCATGCTCTCAAGCTGCAGACTTCTGTTCAGCAGTGACTGTTGGAATGGCATGTGCACCCTGAGTGTCCTTGTGCTTAAAGGGTGGGGCCACCTCAACCATCCCCAGTTCTTTATCACCACTTGTGACTACAAGTTGGAGCTGCTCATTTCTAGAACACTTTGTAGCCTTCTATTCTGTAAATAGCTTGTAAATAACAGTAGATTAGGTTTAATATAGGATTTTTGTAAAACTTCCTTTTTCCTGTTGGGAAACCTATCTGTTTGTGTGTGTATGTACTTATTTTTTTGTTCCTGAAAGGTTTTTGGTATGATTTCAGTCACTGTGACCATAAGTTTCTGGGATTCAAAACCTATCCATTTTGTGAGGCAGTGATGCTATTAAATGATGGCTACACAAGATGTTTGATCTCTTGGTGAAGGGAATATTCTGAACAGATGCACCATTTGCAGATCATTTATGAGGAGGACTTGGTGAGCATGGGAGTCTTGCCTTAGGATGTTCCTCTTTGCGGAAAAAAAAATCAGTGCATCCTGTCTCTGACCAGTGCATCTGGCCTGTGACCCAAGACTCCTTGCAGAAGAAACTAAGGATGAGAGAAGTACTCCTAGAGTACTTTGAAGTGAGCAGACTGACGCTGCCATGTACCATCCAGTGGGTTTGAACAGTTTATACCCAACCAGTACCACATTGTTTGGTAGCGGCTGCCAATGAAGACCTCACTGCTATCATTTGGAGCAGATCTCTGCTGACAAGGAGCCAAAAAGGGTAGACTGAAGTTTTTCTTCAGTAGGACACATTCTTCTACCTCAAGACAAATGAAGGTTTCACATTACCAAGCTGCATTGGTCAAGTACAATTTTTATTAATTGGGAATTGATTAAAATTTATTGCTAAATTGCCTCAGGACTCCAAAGAGACTTTAAGTCCATCATAGTAGAAGTTCAGCTGGTAGTGAGTAATCTTTGGTGCCCCTGCAAGGGGGCCATGCACCCCATTTGGGAACCATTAGACTAGAGAGACAGAGTGGGAGTAAGTGTAGCCTGCTGGTTAGGGTGCCCACCTGGGAGATGGAAGGTCCAGGGTGCAATCTTGACTCCAGTGTGACTAACCATTTCCCACTGGGTAGTTCAGGTGACTTTCTTTCCGCATGCACTATATATGGAGCCTAAGACCTAACTCAAGGTTTGTGAATTGTAAAGTAGTCCCTTTGAATTTTTTTTTCCCCTAGGTGCCTGAAGATTAGGCATTACCATGCTGAGTGTCACAATGTCCAAGTCTCTTTATGAATCTGGGCCAAAGAGCCTACCTATTGACATAACTTACCTTAGATGGTGGGGCATCCAGATATTCATAGATTCCAAGGCCAAAAGGGGCCATTGTGATCTAGTCTGTGGCCCCCATATAGTACAAGCCATAGAACTTCCTCAAAATAATTGAGAGCATATTTCTTAGAAAAAACCCATCTTGATTTTAAAATTGTCAGATGGAGAATCCATTACAAATCTTGGTAAATTATTCCACTGATTAATTACTCTCACTGTTAACAATTTACGTTTTATTTAAAGTTTGAATTTGTCTAGTTTCTACTTCCAGCCATTGAATCATGCTATACCTTTTCTGTTAGATTGAAAAGCCCATAATTAAATATTTGTTCCCCATGTTGATACTCAGACTGTAATCAAGTCACTTGTTTATCTTCTCTTTGCTAAGCTAAATAGATTGAGCTCCTTGTGTTTATCGCTATAAGGCATGTTTTTAATCCTTTAATCATTCTTATAGTTCTTCTCTGAACTCTCTGCGATTTATCAACATCCTTCTTGAATTGTGGGCACCAGAATACCAGTATTCCAGCAGCCATTTCACCAGTGCCAAATACAGAGGTAAAACAACCTCTCTACTCCTACTTCGGATTCCATAGTTTATGTATCCCAGATTACAGTAGGTCTTTTGGCCTTGGTGTCATACTGGGAGCTCACGTTCATCAGATTATCCAGTATGACCCCCAAATATCTTTCTATATGCCAAGATAGAATCCCCTATCCTGTAAGTAAAACTACATTATTTATTTGTTTTTAGATGCATATAGTTACATTTAGCTATTTTAAAACCCACATTGTTTGCTTGTGCCTAGTTTACGAAGTGATCTAGATCAGTTTTAAAAAATTATAAATGGAGCCTCAACTCTCCCCCCATCCCCACTTTCAGAAAAAAAACAGGGCTTACACATATGTATAATCAATAAAGGCTGACATCTCACACAAAATTGAAAACAATAAAGCATTCTAACAGAATAATAATGTAAAGTGCCATGCTGCTTACCTGATTAGTGTGAGGGGTGCACTTGTTTTTTGCAGCAGAGATCAGTATTTGTTCTTAATGGAAGCCAAAGCAGAAAAGGCTGTTCTGCACAAGTAGATTGACGCAAAAGGTATTAAAACGTTTGTTAAATCTTCTGATAATGCAGGATACTCTGCAGCGACTGACAGCCAGATCTCACTTAACAGGGTTGAAGCAAACACTGTCTTCAGTGTTTGGTCACTTGACAAGTCCAGAAGGGCTTCATCAGCCTCAGGTGACAGATTGCTGATTGCAGTAGTTGCAAAGGGTTGACGAATCTAATCTTACTTATCAAGAGTTAAATCTTCAAAGTATTGCTTAAGATGGGTGCTGAGATTTGTGAGATGACCCCCAATTATTGTTTTCACAAGTTCAGATGCAAGTTGTTTTTCCTGTAAAAATTTGTCCAACCATGGAAACATATCAAAGTTGTCACTTTCCAGCCATTCCCTCCAGTGGTCAAGTTTCTTTAAAAAGCCATTGTTCTTGTTACTTAATGACACAATGTTGGTGTTGGGGACCCTGAAATGAGACATTTAGTTTTTCAAAAATATCTGCCAAGTATGCTAAATTTGATAGCCATTTAGAATCTGTGAAGTATTCTGCATATGATGATCTAGCACCAAGAAGAAAGAAACATAGCTCATCTCTCAGCTCAAACAAATGCATTAGGAATTTCCCTTGTGACAGCCATCACTCTTCTATATAAGAGCAGCAATTCATGTTTGGAATCCACTTATCTGCATACAATCCTGAAATTTTTGGGTCAAGAGTTTACAACTTTTACTGCCGTTTGCAGAACACAATTAAGTTCTGGTTCAAGTTTCTTAGAAGCTAGAGCTTCCCTGTTTATGACACAATGCATGAAAAGAACATGTGGTGCCACTTCCAGCACTTTTGCTTTTAATCCAGTCTTTTTCCCCATCATAGCATCAGCTCCATCTGTGCATACACCAACACAACATTCCCACTTCAAGCCTTCTTTGCGCATTATGTTGTCATTATTGCAAAATATTTCTTGTCCTGTTGTCTTTCTTGGCAGCAAGATGCAAAATAATAAATCCTTGTGTAGTTTCCCCTCTTAGCAATGTCTTATGATATTACGAGTAGCTGGGTTGAATCAGATATGTCTGTAGATTCGTCAGTTTGCAAGGCAAATTTGAGGCTCTGTTTAACACATTCAATAAGCTGAACCTTTATATCTATAGAAATACCTTCAATGTATCTTGCAATAGTGTCATTGGACAAAGGAACAGCTTCAAGTGGAGTTGCAAAATTTATCTCCATGAATAGTACGACACATTGCTACTGCAGCTGGAAGAACTAGCATTTCTCTGATTGTGTGTGGCTTTTTAGATTTAGCTATTAGGTATGAAACTGCATAGGATTCTCAAAGTGCTTTTATAGGTATTGTTTGCTCATTACATCCCATTGACCTTTCAGTTTTTGTTCTTTTCACTGAAAAAACTCAACTGGCTTGTCAGCATGTGTAGCAGGTTTAGAGAGCAAATGCCTCCTAAGGTTTCATGCTGTCTTGCACTAGCACCTCTGATCATAAGACACACTGTGGGTACTGCTCACCTTCAGTAAGCAAGTAGGTGAAGCCATGCTGAATATATTTGTCTCGATGTTTTCTCCATTTCACTTTCTGCGTCAGGGCTGTACTTTTATGCTTCACTGTAGGGGCCATTGACACACCTTCATGGCCATCCCTGTTTGTCTCTTCAGGTGGTTTGTTTTTTTTTTGTTCTATTTTGTTTCAGTGAGACAATGATCCATTTTATCAAAACCACAGGAGCAAACTTAACACAAATGTGTGAGGGTGGTGATGCTTCATGTAGATATGATACCATGCGGTAGGTGTTTGGACTTGAATGGTGCAACAAAGTCCAGGAGTCTGCAAAGTGGCAGTAGGCAGCAGCATGGGAAGCAGCGTCAGCGGTGGGGGGGGGAGCAGCGGTAGTAGCATGGGGAGTATGCCCAGCAGCAGTGAGGGGGGCTGGAGAGGGAAGCAGTTGTATAAAGTGTGGAACATGGACCTGGATCCGCTCTGTTCCCCACTCTGTGGGTAGCCATCCCACAGTACAACTAGCTGCGGAGGCTGTTGGGAAGATTTTCATCGTCCCATGATGCTACACTCCTTTCCCCTCCCGTCTTGCCCAAACAAATAAGAAACTGATTTTTCCCACCATTTGTTTATGCTCGCCATTGCTTATCCTGGATTATTTTCAAAGGTGAGAGAGAACCCGGAGCACAGACAACAGCAATGTCACCAGGGCTGCCCTGCTCCAAGTCATAGAGCAGAACAATTCCTGATTGCTGCAGGCTGTTACACGTCATGTGCAGTCCATGGAGTGCCAGTTCTGGTCCCAGGAAAAAAGTATAGACTGGTGGGACCATATTGTTATGAAGGTGTGGGATGATGACCAGTGGCTGCAGAACTTTTGTATGCAAAAGGCCACTTTCCTTGAACTTTGCATGGAGCTGTCCCTGGCTCTGAAGTGCATGAATACTCGCTTGAGACCAGCTCTGAAGATGGAGAAGCAAGTGGCCATCGCTCTGTGGAAGCTGGGAACCCCTCATTGTTACTGGTCAGTTGGGAATCAATTTGGAGTCGGTAAACCTACAGTGGGAACTGCTGTGATTCAAGTGTGCAGGGCCATCAGTAGACTTCTGCTACGAAGGGTAGTGAGTTTGGGAAATGTGCAGTACACAGTGGACGGGTTTGCTGATGGGGTTCCCAAATTGTGTGTGGGCTATTGATGGCATGCACATCTCTATCTTAGCGCCTGACCACCTTGCAACAGAGTACATAAACCATAAAGGGTACTTTCCAATGGTGTTGCAGGCCCTTGTAGGTCACAGGGGTCGTTTCACCGACTTCTGTGTGGGATGGTCTAGAAGGTGCATGAAGTGCATATTTAGGACTTCAGGTCTGTTCACAAACATGCAGGCAAGCACTTTCTTCCCAGACCGAAAAATTAACATTGGGGATGTGGAAATGCCAATAGTGATCCTGGGGGATCCTGTTTACCCGTTGCTCCCTTTGCTAAGGAAGCCGTACACCGGGCACCTCGACATCGACAAGGAGTGTTTTAATAATAGGCTCAGTGCTTGCAGAATGGTGGTGGAATGTGCGTTTGGGCGTTCAAAGGCCAAATGGAGATGTCTCCTTTCTAGGCTGGACATGAGTGGGGGAAAAAAAATCCCATCAGTTATCTCTGCATGCTGTGTTCTTCATAATGTGTGAGAAGCGGAGGGGGAAAAGTTGCCCCAGGGTTGAACTGTGGAGGCAGAAAGTCTCGTTGCAAATTTTGAGCAGCCAGATGGCAGCAATACACTCAGAGCCAACTGCAGAGTGCTTCACCTTCGGGAAGCATTGAAAAACCAGTTCTGCAATGACCTGCAGTAATGTTTTCTGTATGTTTTTTGTGCCTTTCTTTCCTATCTCCCCACCATTGATATCAGCATCCTCAAAATCCCTGTGCAAACAAGCTATGAATTAATAAAGACACATGTATTGAAACACTGCAAAGTTTTATTTATGAATATTCCAGTGGGTGGGAGGCGTTTGTTAATTCACAGTTTAAAGTGATACTCAGCAACGGTAGTTGCTTGCACTACAGTTCTCAACAGGGCCACTGCATCTTTCTGTTTGCCTCCACCGGGGTGGACTGCACCATGTACTGCAGTCTGCCCAGTCTCCTCCTAGGCCGCTTGATGGTGGGAGAGGGCAACAAAGCGATAGGTGGAGGAGCATTCTGGAAGGGCTGCAGAGGGACTGTCCTGCGAACACTCTTCTTATAGCTCCACAAGGCGCCTAAGCATGTCAGCTTGATCCTGCATTATTTGCAGCATCTCCTGCTGCATACTGTGCTCCTGCTCCTGTGCAGATCGCCTATGCTCTGTCCATGTCCAGCTTCTGGGACAAGGACATTCTCCGTGCTCGGAGCGCTCCCTCTGAGGCCGTGGAGGCGTTCATGAACTCACCAAATGTCATCCCACTATTTTTTTTTTCCTCTTTCTGATCTGGGAAAGTCTTGCTGCAGCAGTTCTGGTGGGGGGCCAAGGTCGAGGGGTCTACAGAAAGATAATAAATGCACAACGTTGCCATTGTTAGCAGACTCAAAGAACTGAAGCAACTGCTAAAATGTAAAAAATACTCGCCTTCCTGTGCAGGAGGCTAAGCCAGACCCGCATTCCATTTTGAACATCTCAGAAGGGTTGGGTTGCTCTGCTGTTAAAGAGATGATAAACCAGGGGCCCTTTAATCTGTTAGAGAGAGGCTTAATTAGTGGTAAAAACCACAGTTGAAATCTAATGTATGAGAGGGTTGACCGGGCACCCCGGTTATATTCAGAGGAATGGTTTGGGAGGAGATGGGGCAGAGTTGATCAGAGGACACCGCGGATTAATTGTATAGACAGTACCTTTGGACAGTTATTGAACTGACTCAGTATGCACGTAGAAAGGGGACTAGAGGAGTAAAGGGTATTGACTGTATAGCTTGGGTACTTGGGTCTT
Organism: Mesoclemmys tuberculata; assembly: GCA_007922155.1. Taxonomy (NCBI): domain Eukaryota; kingdom Metazoa; phylum Chordata; order Testudines; family Chelidae; genus Mesoclemmys; species Mesoclemmys tuberculata. Next base: position 22,831,102 of record ML675622.1, read on the forward strand.
TCCTAGGTGACAATGAACGATATCTGTATCCTAAGGGTAATGCTGTAGGAAAGGGAAGATTTGCTGCATGCAGCAGGGTCCAGGCCTGGTTCTTATGCTGTGTTGCGCAATAATGCTGGCTCATTTGATTGCAGCGCAGCATGGAAAAGTATCCTCCATGGTGGAAGAAACAAGGCTGCTCTCCCCCGAAACCTTGTGCAAAGGGTAACACATAACCTGCATGAGAGTTTCCTGGAGATATCGACTGGTGATTCTCAGAGGATACCTCTGCACATAAATAATCTGTTCCAGGAGTAACCTTGTAGTCAAGGCTGTTAACATCCAGAAATCCCCTTCCCCCTGATTAAAAAGGCCATTTTAGACATCGGATCAAGGACATACCCACTAAGAAGAAAAAAACTCACCAGATGTGCCTTCCCTGGGATCCTGATCATTATTGCTATGCTGTGTGTTGCTGGACTGCACTGGGGTCAGGAATAGGTCCTGGCTGTCTGGGAGAATGGGCCTCCTGCACCCTGCTTTCCTCCTCCTCCTCAACAGAGTCCTCGTCATTATCCCTGGACTGGGATCCAGTGGATGTATTGTTGCTGCATGGCGACACTGTGATGGGCTTGCCGTCAAGAATTGCATGTAGCTCCACATAGAAGCGGCATGTTTTGGGCGAGGAGCCCTAGTTTCCCTAGCTTTCTGATATGCCTGCTGTAGCTCTCTGATCTTCACGCAGCAGAGTTACCGCAGCCCCACTGATAGGAGACTGCTGCCAATAGGTGAGACTCAGGGGTGGCAGTGGGGGGAGTTACCATACCATACTAGTTAAATGGAAATTAAAAGGAACAGCCAGAAGGGTGAAATGCCTGCAAACTGCATGGAGACGATTTTAAAACACCATAATACCTTCTCATACTAAATGTATACTTCAAATAAAACAAAAACAAAACAAATAAAAAACCAGAAGGTAAGATAGCCATGGTGGCATTTTTTGGCTAAGTAGCACACTGACAGGCATTTTAGAGTTTCTTTTTTTCCCTTTAAAAAAAAAAAAAAAGGGGCAAACTCTGGGTAGTAAAATGTAAAAGTATAAGGCAGGCCAAGAAAGAATTTGAAGAGCAACTAGGTAAAGACACACAAACTAACAAATATTTTTAAAGCATATCAGAAGCAGGAAGTCTGCAGTCAGTGAGACCACTGGATGATTGAGGTGCTAAAGGGGCACTTAAGGATGATGAGGCCATTGATGAGAAGCTAAATTAAATCTCCACTGCAGAGGATATGAGGGAGAGCCTCACACCCGAGTCCTCTCTTTTTAGGTCATAAATCTGAAGAATTTTCCTAGCTTGAGTGTCAGTAGAGGAGGTTTTAGAACAAATTGATAAATTAAACAGTAATAAGTCACCAGGACCAGATGGTATTCACCCAAGAGTTCTAAAGAAACTGAAATATGAAACTTCAGGACACGAACTTTGGTATGTAACCTATTGTTTAAATCTTCCTCTGTACCAAACAACTGAATGATAGCTAGTATAACTCCAAATTTTTAAAAAGGCTCCAGGGGCAATCCTGGCAATTACAGGCTGGTAAGTTTAGATTCAGTCCCAGGCAAATTGATTGAAATTATAGTAAAGAACAGAATTATTGGGGACGCAGAGCAGGCAATCAACAAGTGATCCATCCTGTTGTCCCAGTTTGTGGCAAACAAACCGTTACTTGCTTCTAGTGATGTGTAGCAGAAGCCCTAATGGGGACAGATGACTGCGTAGTACTGGTATAATGAAATCCTTCAAAATTTGCAGATTTTGCTTGACCAGCTCTCTTTGTGTTACTTAAAGAACAAAACTAAGAATTAGGAAACCTAAATTCTGTTCCCAACTTTGCCCCAGCCCTTCTGTGGGAAAGGGGGCAAATCATTAAATTTATCTTCAGTTTTCCCATTTGTAAAATGAAGATAACCTTAGGTACTTTACACTAGCAGTGATGATGGCTAATTACCTGTTTGCAACACGTAAGTCACCATAATAGAGTATTGTAAAGGAACTAATACTTTACAAAAAACTTATGTGGTTCTTGGCATCTACTTCATACCTATGGGCTCAATAAAATTAATCCAGGACATAATTTTGGAATTAACATTTTTCCTAAACCCTCCAAAGATGCTGCTGAGACTGCCAGCCATTACCTATGTCCAATGAAAAAGGTTAAATCATTAATATAATACCTCAAACTGTCATGGTGACACCTCCGTTGCCATTATAACATTAAAACTGACTTTGCTTCATACAAATGAGAATTTGTATAATGTAAACACAGAATGAATAATTTAAATCCTGTTTTGTATGAAATTGGAAACAATTTCCATTGTAGATGAGGATTTTATGGTGATTTGATCAAAACTGAAATCACTAGAATTATGGGATGTCTATCCAAAACAGATTGTAAGAATGTTTGTTTGATTTTTTCCTCCCTGTCAGACTTTATTGTAAAGGAGACCAACCTAGATAACTTACATCAACACAAATTACTGAATGAACCTCTGTAAGTGTGTGTGTGTGTGTGTGTGTGTGTGGTAGGGATAATATGGGGGGGACGGGGTAAATGTGTAGTAGAAAAACTGATTTTTTTAACTATAACTGTCACTACCACTCCATCTATAATAATATGCTAAATTAATCTTTGTCCAGAGCCTTTGAGTTAAGTGTGGATTTGTTGCTTGCTTGCTAACTTTTGTTGGTATATTTTAATACCTATAGAGCACCTGCTAATGCTGGTTCTGAGACAACAGGTGATGGTGAAATACATCAGGCTAGCACTCCATAAGATAGCAGAATTTAACCTGCTGCTCTCCCCGCTCAGTTTATTTTGCAGTATAAACCAGTGGCCAGGTATCAAACCCTGAGGGTAAAATTTTCAAAATTGCCTAATTCATACTGAGAGTTGTTAAGACTTAAAAACTTAAGTGCCCAAGTCACTCCTGAGAGTAGGACTTAGGTTCCTAAGTATCTTATGGGTAGTGCCTGGTCTCTAACATCATATTGTGTATCACAGTTGTACACCAATAAGTGCAGAGAACTAGGAAGCTTAGAGTGAATTGACACCAGTCCAGAGTTCAAATTTTTTTTCTTGTCATTGCCTCAAGTGATATTTAAATCACATTTGTGTTTCATGTTACTGGTATGTGTGCATTTTTTTTTAAATGTGCCTTTTTGCTTTGTTAGTCTTACAGGCTAAAGTTTAAAATATTTTCCTGTATATTTTCAAACTTTATCTGTAATATCAATTAACCGGTGTCTTTTTTTTTTTTTTTTTTTTTTTTGTCTTGCATCAACAAAACAAGCTTCATTAGCAATGAGCTAGCATATTAAGGTTTAATGGCCTGATCCAAATCCCATTCAAGTGAATGGAAAAATTTCAATCAACTTCAAAGGGAACCGAATTGGACCTCTTATGTCTCTGTAAACTCTTAGCTTTGTTGTGCAAACATTTGGCTATAGTAGAAGGAAAGGAGATTTCTATTCTTAAATTATGGTAAAAGGCAAACTTTACAGTCAGCTCTGCTCATGCTCTGAACTGCATATCATTCCAAGTTCTGCAGCTGGAGGATTCCTCAGATGACTGTTGCTACTTGTGTACACCACCAGAACTGACATAAAGGGCCTATGTGTAACTAAATATCAAAGCTGTAGTTTCTTCACTGCTGCTGGGTCAATTGATGCTTTAGAAAATGTTTTAAGCACTTTAGCTTGGTAGTGGTTTTCACTGCCGTGCAGGGGGCCAAGACTTGATTCACCATTTGCAAAGCAGTTTTATGTCTCCTTCATTGGTGTGTTCCCAGTCTGCACCATATCAATGGCATATGGAACCTTCAGAGGTGATTCCAGGACAAAGGGGTATTCTGTGTGTGTGGCCATGGGAGTCTTGTATTCTAGCTGTTCCCCAGCTTCTGGAAGGCAAAGAAGGTTCGTGTAGCCAGGATCCTTCTCACCTGCAGTGGAAGTAGAAGTTAAGACCGCTCTTGGGTTGAGGAGGACGCAAGCTGCCTTCATCTAGTTCCTGTTTGGGCTTCCATTCCCAGTGCAAGGATGAATCATTGTTACTTTGTGCCTTCCTTTTGGTGACTTCCTCAGAGTCCTGGCTGATTCAAACAAAAGCCATGGCTTCTTTTAACATGTTGCTAACAATATCCTCTACTGATACAATGGTGTAAATCCATCCATTCTCTCAGAAGTGATGCTAGTGCTGCATTCTGTCAGATGTGAGTGGCTGGGGACTAAGAAATATTAGAAGGGGCTGCCTGGAAAATAATTTTTTGTTTCATGAAAATCTTCACAGTTTCAAAATCTGTTTTTGTTCTATATTGGAATGAAAATGAGGTCTCTTACAATTTTTTCTAAAATGTCTCCCATGAAACACACAGATACCCACCCTGCCTGATTGGAGCAGGGATTTGAACCTGGGCATCTCACATCCGGGCAAGTGGCCTAATCCCCAGGCTACTGGCTATGCTGGGTGGGCGTTACACGCTTTCTCTGGTTGTGACCAGAAACTTCTTTCTGGACCTGAAAAACCTTCCAGACAAAAGTTTTTTGTCAAAATATAAATTCTTCTTGGACAGTTTGCAGATGTCTATTCCACTAATGTGTGTATGTACCCAGTGCACTGAAGCGGCAGAGCTTTTCCTAGCAGTACCTATAGGGCAGCACTTGTGCCCTGTGGGCCTAGTTCCTTCCCTGGCTATAAAAGGGCAGCCTGCAGCCACCTTCAGAGTTGTTAAGTGAGGTTGCTCTGGGTTTGAATTCTGACACCTCCCCGAAGAGGGATTATTTGCCTTCATCTGGTCTTCGGAGAAAGAGATTCCACAAGTTGAATCAGGGCTACTCAAAGACTTGGGGAAATTGCTCTTCATCATTTAAGAGGAGTGACTGATACCATAGTTCCTCTGACATGTGGGATGGAGCTGTTCCATCTAACGACTCCGTGATACTGCACTGTGACCAATGGGAGACACTAAAGTCGGCTCTGGTCCTGACCATGGGGTGTCTGTTGAGTCTGGTAACAATAATTGTCTCCATGCCACTGGCATACTGGTCTATGTCAGACCTGCTTCTCCAGTCCTGATTTCCCCAATTGTTCAGGGGCATTCAGCTGCTATGGCTTTGACCACTTAATTGTTTGTCGTGCCCCTGGCACTATTTGTTCTGGTTGCGGAGCTGTCTGGTTTGTTAGCACTGCATTCTGCATCTTCTAGGTCCCAGATTTCGGAGTTGCAGCCAGAATCTTCTGTGGGACTGAGTGGTTTGTTGGCACTGAAGTGGTCTTTGGCACAATTGTCATTGGTACCACAGACACCATCATCAATAGGGATAAGACTATCATGGAGGTCACGGAAGTCACGTATTCCTTTTCAGCTTCTGGGGGCTTCAGAGCTCTGTGGGGTGGCAGTTCTCAGCAGCTGCAGGGATCCTCTGCTCTAAGCTCCTCAGCTTCTGGGCTGGTGGTGGGGATGCCATGGCTTTGAGCCCTCAGCAGCAGCAGTGACACTACTCCTGCTGCAGTAGCCCAGGGTGAGTGGTGTGGAGCCAGGGCAGGCAGCAGGGACTCAGTGGCAGGGAGCAGCAGGGACCCCCCGGAGCTTAAGCCCGGGGCCTCGCAGCTCCAAGCTATGGGTAGCAGGGAGACGTCAGAGACCCGAGGTCCCTCCGCTGCCTGCAGCGGCCCAGAGCTCCAGGGTACTCACCACTTTTGACAGCTGACCCAGCCTGGACCCTCCTAGTCCCCCCTCCCAAGCTCCCAGTTTTACCTCCTGCTCTCCCCTGGGCAGCTCCCAGCTTATACCATGATGTTTTTAATAAGTCATGAACAGTTCATGGCTTCCATGAATTTTTGTGTATTGCCCATAACCTATCCGTGACTTTTACTAAAAATAACAATGACAAGATCTTAACCTTAATTTATCAATCTTAGTACCAGCCCTGGTCTTAGCACAGCTGTTTCCCAGGTTCCGATGGGAATTGCAATGTCCTTTCCAGTATCAATGGTGTTGGCTTCTCATTCATCTTCACCGCATTCTGCTTCTTCATCACTCGATCACTCCATGGTACTGAAATCTGCTTTTCCTGTGCCTTAAGAATGTAAGGTATAAAATTGTAGGGCTGGAAGGGACCTCAAGTTCTGTTTTATAGCATATCAGGACCTCCTGAGACGTACGGCCTTGGGCATGCGGCTGAGCTTGTACAGGAGAATATATATAAATTGTTGGATATTCTCCAATCATCAGCTCTAGGAAGGGTTGCTCTCTTGATAAACAAAGGTCTCTTGGAGCCTGCCAATTCCGTATGGAATACTCCAGCTTCATTGCTTCCTACAGTGAAGCATTCTAAGAAACGTTCTCGTGCAAGGCTACGAGTGCTTCAATTCCCTCCCAACTCCTAACTCTCTTGTAGTGATTGCAATAAACAACAGATCATAGCAGAGGAGGTATAATAAGTCCATGCTAAGGACAAAATGTCCAAGAGGCTGGACTTGATGGGAAGAAAAAATTATACAGCTCTGTATGAAACTTGACATATAGAAAAAGCTTCCATGAGACGGTGAATGGGAATCATGGCCCTAGGTTCAGGGCTGAAAAGTGAGGCTTCGCTGACATAGTTACCTGGCAATCTGATCACAGGAAACTGTGCTATCCACAACACTATACTCTAGGCCTTTGAGCAGAAGTGAAATCGGTGGCAAGTAGGAAAAACTGGAATTTTAGGATGTCGGTTACTGAAACTATCCAGAGTAAAGTAGTATCACAAAATAATGGTTCATTTAATTGTATTCTTATTACATGCTGATGTTTCTTGGCATTTAATGGTTGTTGGCTGCCAGCAATTTAAAACTATAATTAGATAACATTTGTTTTGCTTTATTATCTAGAACTAGTTGTTGAAAGAAAATGTTGACTTCATATTTTTGACTGAAAATACATTAAAGCCAGACCTGAAAAAAGAGTGAAAGGTGACTTTAAAGTAGGAGCTAGGGAAGCCTTTGTTGGACAATAAAAGACAAATAATGTAAGTTTGAAGCAGAGGTACAAGGAGGGAAAGAGTGAGAAACACTATAAAGTACTTCATATCTTTCATTCCAGATAATGGCACAATGCAGAATTCAATATCACAAGACGTACTTTTGGGTTGGTTAATGTAGACAGAAAGCTTTTATAATAACCAAATTAATCAAATGCTTGTTTGTGTTTAATTTTTTGTCAGGACTGGACTTTTTCCAAGACTTTCTGTGAGGATGGCATACATAATAAATGGACTCCTGCACAGAATGATATAATAAATTATCATTTATAGCCTGCAGTCTTTAATGTCTGCATTTCAGTTTATAAAACTGCTGTTTTGGGATGAAACGAAAGTAATGTCTAGTTTAAAAACACACACAATGTTTATAAAGTGAGGTCTTAATCCTTTTGCCATTAATCTGTGGAAATTTTACCATTGATTTTAGCAGAAGCAGAGTTGGGAGCAGAACTGGGTCTTAAAGCACTCAAAATTGTTTGTAAAGTAATAGTGAAATGGAGAAAAAGACAATATGGAAAACTTTGTAAAATGAAGTTAGATTCAAGCCACATGCAAGATGCCTAATTATGTGCAAAAATACAAGATGAGTTCTAAGAATGAGCTACCTTAAACTTCATATAGAAGTTAACATAAATTTATAATGACCTTAACATTGCTGCAGGAAGAAGTGTTTTATAATGTGTGTAAACTGTTTTAGAAATCTTGAATATTTACATAGTATTAATCTGTAACTGGAGGACAAGTGGTACTGCTCATATTGCTAACATCAATCAAGAGTAAGGGTCAAGTCTCCAAAATGAAAAAGGAATTACAGCTGTTATGTTCTCCCAGAATTTCTTACCATTCCTGTTTTCATCACTCTTCCCCACCTACAAAAGCACTCAACAAACTAATATCTGTTTGTTTATGTGCATTTAAAATGTGCCTAGTACTACAGCATCTAGCATGAAAGTAAAAATATAGATTTCAACAGTTCTTTGAAGAGTGCACTCTGAGTAAAATAGTGCCATTATTGAACAGATCTGTAAGGCCACTGTGTTCTCTATCCCTCTCTCAAGGTTTATATATCACCACCCATCGCTGTAGTGAGTGTCTACCACATAGAATCAATAGCAAAAGTGAGCTTTGTAGTGGACTTTCTGGAATCTCTAGCACTTCTCTCTTTTTGGTCCCAAAACTTTACTTAGGGTATGGTGTGGGGTATTTCAGAAGATGATGGTGGTTGATATGGATTTGGGTTTAGAAAGGGGTTTTCATTGTTGTAGTTCAGAGCAACTACACCTATATTCTTTCTCTGTGGTCCACCAAGGATATACCCACTTTTAGGCTCCTGGCTTCTCAGCTGTCACCAGGGCCTGCTCCAACAGTGGTGCACCAGTGGCTGCTACAGTTGCAGCGTGTCAGCAGATTACATCAAGGGGAAAGCCTTCAATGATCTCACCATTGTCTTTGTCGCCTGATTGGCAACCAGTCTCCCTGGTACCATCAGGGTCAGCTCTCCTGCGGCCATAGAAAGCAGACTCGTCGTCCTCTTCAGATTTTGAGGTCAGATCTTATGTCTCCAGACTGGAACAACCCCAGCAATCCCAATGGGGTGTCTACCCATCTTGGTCCAGATCTCCACCTCAATGGCCAGCACACAGCTAGGTCCCACCATCGTACCAGTAGCTCTTCTGGTCCCATACTGGCAGAGAAGGAGTTGGTTACTCCAGATTCTCCTGTGCAAGAATTAGACAAGGGCCACTCTCAATAATCACTGGCCTTGTTGTTGCTGGATGAGGTGGTATTCATGGAGTCTACCTTGCCCCTGCCAGTCATCTTCAGAGCCTACCAGGATTTGTTTGAAAGAGTGGCGTTGCCTCTGGATATCCAGCTAGAGGAGATGTAAGAAAAGTCACAACAGATTGGTGGACATATTGACCTCTGCTGGGCCTTTTAGTGTCAATGAAAATGAGGGTATCCTAGAGCTTGTGGCAGATCTCATTCTTCCTTCATCCCATGGCTAAAAGGGTGAAATGGAGATTAAATGTCCCTTCCCAGGGTTATCTATATTGTTATAGTCACCTGCCTCTGTATTTCCTGGTAACGTCTGTTGTGAATGAAAAGGAGAGGGAGGGATACCAGGCCTCAATCCCAAAGGGAAAGGAAGCAAGGAAGCTAGACCTCTTTGGCAGGAAAATGTATTCCATAGGAGGGTTACAACTGAGAATCACAAACCAGCAGGCTTTGCTTGGTTGGTATGATGCCCGAGGGAGCTTTTCTGCCTGCAACAGTCCCAGCGGTTTCAACCATTTATGCCCCGTAGCCAAAATCTATCAAAAAAGAGGGCAGACGTTATAAGAGACTGCCTGCTCCTCCCTCCTCTACAGTGCCTGTTTCATCCAGGCAGACTGGTTCCTCAAAATATGCATTTTGACATGTTGGTCAAGAGCATCCTATCATTTCCTGGGGTATCATCATTCCCTTCCCCTATTTTTGCCAGTTATCTATCCCACTTTCTAAATGCATGGTCCTGCATCACCGTGGATCAGTGGGTCCTAAGCAATGTGGAACTGAGTTAGTCCCTCCAGTTTACTTCTTCCTTCCCACCCCCTTCCCAGTCTCTCTTCAGGGGCTAGTCTCAGGAGAGTGTGATGCTTCAGGAGGTCCATTCTCACTTCATCATGGGGGCCATAGAGGAAGTTCTCATGCTTTTCCAAGGAAAGCGATTCTATTCCCAATACTTCCTAATTCCAAAGGCAGGCTTCAGGCCTATTTTGGATTGAAGGCAACTGAACAATTTTCTAAAGAAAACAAAATTCCAGGTGGTTATTCTTGTTTCTGTTATCCCTTTCTTAGAGATCAGGGACTGATACACTGCTTTCAGCTTAAAGGATGCTTTCATGTGGCAGTTCACCACAGCTACAGAAAGTTCCTCGGATTTTTGGGCAGTGTGTCACGCTACCAGTTTCCAGTTCTCCCCTTCACCCTTGCAGCAGCCCCTCATTTGTTTACAAAATGCGTGGCAGTAGTGGCAGCTTTCCTGTGCAGGTCGGGAATCCATGTGTTCCCTTACCTGGACGACTAGCTAGTGAGGAGCAGATTCAGATCTGAGATGTTGTCCAGCATAGCTGCTATAGAGTCAGCCTTTCACATGTTCGGGCTCCTAATCAATACAGAAAAATCGATCCTGACACCGATTCAGAGAACAGAGTTCATTGGGGGCAGTGCTAGACTCCATGCATTCCTGCTGCAAAAAAGGTTGGAGGTGCTGTGATCGTTGCTCTACATCTACAGGCACATTGTCTCTCAGTGGTTCAAAAGTGCCTCAGACTTCTAGAGCACATGGCATTGCACCTACACGGGCCAGCATACCAAACTGCATTTCAGGTAGTTGCAGTGTCCAGTCCACTGCCCTATGACAGGGTAGATCAGGTACCAGCTCGAGTCTTGTCCTCTCTGGACTGATGGACAGACTCATCATCGAATGTTTGCACAGGAGTTCCCTTTGTTCCTCCTCAGCAAATACTCAACTTAATGAAGAATTCATCAGATTTAGATTTGGGAGCTCATGTTGGCCCCACTGAGACTCGAGAGTTTTGGTCATCCCAGAACCTCGTTCTCCATAAAAATATCAAAGAACTTCCAGTCATCTATTTGGTTTGTATGGCATTCCTCGCCTATGTGAGAGGGTAGTGTTGGTTAGTACTCATAATTGTACCCATTAGTGAAGCACTCCTGGAACTAGCCAACCTCTTATGGCAGACCCCAGCCTGTATCCCGCCCTGATGCAAACATGCATATAGAAAATATTATGTGCCATCAAAAAATGCTGAGTTTTTGTTCTCCCATCCTACTCCAAACTGCCTGGTGGTTAATGCTGTGCACAAGTTGAACAGCCCATACCAATCCCAATCTTCTCGTTCTGACTGGGACTGGAAGCAACTTGACTTATTTGGAAGAAAGTCCTATTCTTCTGCAACACTCCAGTTTAGGATCTCTAACTATGAGGCCCTCACGTCCAAATGCAACTACAAGAATTACTCTAAACTGGAGTAGTTATGCCAGGACCTCCCACAGGCCAAAAAAGAACAATTTCTGCCTGTGATAGCGGAAGGCCATTTCATAGCCCACATAGTGCCACAAGCCTCCCTGGATTCAGCCAGTAGGACAGCTAGATCCCTTGCTACTGCTGTAGTTATGGAACATGCAACCTGGTTACACCTCTCAGGATTCCCTCCCCCAAAAATACAAATGACAGTCAAAGATCTACCATTTGAAGGGCAAAAATTCTTTTTGAAGTGCACAGATAACTCATTACATTCTCTGAAGGACTCCAGAGCCACATTAAGATCTTTGAGCATATATACTCAACAACCAAAGAGAAGGTTAGGGAAATACCAGTTTCCTTCTGAGACCCAGGCCTCAACCATACTACCCACAAAGGCAATTCGACAACCAATGCTACAATCAACGTCTTCCTGATAATCATAGATAGCCTGCTGCATAAGGGGCTACATCTTGTGCACCTTGGATGGGTGATTCTATGCAAATAGAATTCTGTGCAAATAGACTCTGATTCCACATCCAATTGGAACTGCTTGTCAGTCACCTACAGTGGAATGGACGTGCAATCACTCAAAAAAGAAAAAATGGTTATGTGCCTTTCCCTAACTGTTGCACATGTCCAGTCCTCTCTATCGGAGTCTCTCCAGTAGGAAGGAAGTGAGGGGAATCGGGTAATGAGGGCCTTTATACCCACATACAGTGGCATGAGGCACCAGAGTGCTCTCCAGCTGCCCCAATGGGTACTGCTGAGGAAAAATCTTCCACAATTATACAAGAGGCATATATGTACCTGCAGTGGAATGGACACGTGCAACACCTCTTGAACAACGGTTATGGAAAGATAGATCACTATTTTTTGCAGGTATCCATGCAGGTCCCCACAGATGAAGGCTTGATGAGGGAAGGGGAGCAGTTACCCATCACCATTCTGAGCTCTGCAGGAGAGGAACAATCGGAGCTATTATAGTGCTGGGCTGTCTACTTCTGTGTCAAAGGCTGCAGAGAGGTCCAGCAGTATGAGCATGGAGCACTTAGCTCTTCATGGCCTGGGGCAGAGATGGCCTGGCCAGAACAGCCTCTGAGTAGTAGTGTCTTGGTCCAAACCCAGATTGTGAGGCGTCCAGGATGTTGGCTGGACTAGTGTCACAGGTTGTCAGAGCTTGGTGGTTACTACTTTTTCAATTATTTTGCCAGGAAAGGGAGGCTGGAGATGGGATCATTGTTGGAGAGATCTTTAGTGTTGAGTGTTGGATTCTTGAGGATTGGATGAACTATTGCATTTTTTAAAAGAGTTTGGCAAGTGTGCTTCTCTGAAGAGGAATTAACTATTTCCAGTAGGAGTAGGCATAGTTCTTCACAGGCTTCTACTAGCCAAAAGGGACGTGGATCAGTTTCACGGGATGTGGTGCTACTATTTTTCAGAGCTTTTTGACCTTCACTTGTTCAGGATGGGGTGGAGGCAGAGAATATAATCAGGCTAGGTGAGGAAATTTCTTTCCCAGTTAACTCCACATGTATGTTTGTTTGATCTTATCAGTGAAGTATACAGATAGTGCTTCATAGCCTATAATGCTTGTGTCTAGGTTATGTAGTCTGGGTTGATTAGTGGTCTTACTGTGCAAGATAGCTCTGCTGCATTGATGTTAGAGAAGTAGAAGGTTTGCTTTGCTCGTTTGTCTGAAGATTCTGATGTGATGTCTGTAAAACGTCTGCCAATTGATGGCTAGGTTCAGTAGCTGTTGGGGACAATTGACTCAAGATAAACTACAAGGAATTTGTAGCACATAGGTGCCAAATCTGATTTAGCTGTGGGGCATTACAGTGTGCTGGGGATACCAGACTAGGATTATTTTGGGGATTCTAGGTGAGAGGAACATATCTCTAGTATGGAAGCTGTGCCCTTGTGATTTCAGGGGAAGGCTGACAACCAGTGATGATATCCAACCGGTTCACACGAACCGGTTCTTAAAATAGAAAAAATGCAGCGAACCGGTTCTTAGCGCCGGGAGATTCAATGAAAAGGTGGGGCAGCGAACCAGTTGTTAGCGGCGGGAGAGTCAATTTCCCGGCAGCGAGTGTCTCCCCCTATTCTCCCTGCCGCCGAAATTGACCAGGGAGGGTCAATTTCAGTGCGGGGAGTCTGTCCTGTGATTCTCCCCGCTGCCGAAATTGACCAGGGAGGGTCAATTTCACGACGGAGGGTGCCCTGAAGTTCTGGGTGCTGGGTTGTTGGGGTGCAGAGTGTCGGGTGTTGCGTGCATGATGTTTAAGAACCTATTAACAATAGGTTCTTAAATATCACCTGCCTTTATAGAACTGGTTATTGGAAATTTGGGATATCATCACTGCTGACACCACTTCCTGTTTGGATTGTCCAACAAGGTGTTTTCATTGTGCAGTTTTGGCCTTGGAGTAGGTTGCCATTCCACCCTATTATCTTGTAGGGGACACTGTTTGTAACTGTTTAAAATGGGAAGGAACTTGTGGATTAAGTGAAAACAAAATAGTGGTCTCTTGGAATGAAGAGCTGTGGGAGTAGCCTAAGCATCTATCTTGACAAGGCTTCTGGGAAAGTCCATCTAAATTAATTGATGATGGAGGCCATGCAGGGGTTCAATGTGGTTTAACTAATCCAGTTTTAAATTCCTTCCCCTTAGTTAATCCAGATTACCTCTCCTAAGTGTCCCTGTGTGGACAAGTCCTTAGATGACTCTCATACTCCTTCATTTCAAGAGAATGCTGTTTTGTTTTCTTGCAAGTTCTGTCCCATGTAGACAAGTCCTAACAGTTTATCTGGACCAAATCTTTGGTTAGAACTAGTTTTAGAAGTAGAACCCACACATCAACACTTGATAGTTAACTATTCTTTTCCACCCATTTTTATACTGATCACTCATTTTTATCCAGGGCTTTCAATTAATTCACTTGAATAGAGTATGCGCAGCCACTCAGGCTTTACAGCTGATTTTAAAAGGGTAAAATGGATTGTACATTTCTAAATTTAGTTTTCAATTCAAAGTAGCGTTAGCTTCCTGTAAGCATCCTAACTAACTTTGATCTTTCTTGGACTACAAAAAGCAGTGTTGCCAACTCCCTCAAATTTAACACGAGAAATGTGATTTTGGCCTTTGTAGCAGGCAATCTCACGATGACTAAAAAAGCTGAAAGCTTCATATGATTTTTGGGAAGCAAAATGAGAGAGACAGTTTCCCTGTAGCCTAGGGGAAGGTCTTCCGCTGACTGCTTGTTAATATATGTTCCTTTATAATGAGCCAAGGAGTCATTTTCAAGGTATGAATATCATTCACCAATTTCACAAATGAGATAATTGACATCTTCAATCAGAGGTGGAAATAGAATCTAGATCTCTCTAACAGAGGCAAATCTCAGCTACTCTGAAAGACTTGCAGAAGGAACATTCCAACGATGCCAACACTAACAATGTAGGTCTCTGTCACCCTCTTGTTGCTATACTACATATAAATTGCTACTACTTCCATGTTAAAGGATTTTATTCTTTTATGTCCAGAAGTCCAGGCTCAGTCCCTGCAGATGACTCTGTTCTGAGCACGGTTACATTTGAATGATGCTACCTACCCAGTAGACTTAGTGTATCCTGAGAGCCACAAAGGGAAAAAAACTAAGAATCATGATGCTCAGAGTATTCGCTGCTGTCTCAGAAATACATGTATAACCTACTGGGAATGTGTGCTGTTTCCTGGCATGAAATGGTCTACCCAGAGGGTAACTTCATGCTTTTCCTTCACTAGTTACTCAGATAACTGACTGCTAGAAGTCTTTGCTTTGTGTTTGAAGGTTGTGGGTTCAAATCCTGATGATAACTCATGTGAGTCTAAAGAAATGCATATTTATAAAAATTAAAGGTACCTGGGGTAATTGTTGGAATTATTTTATATTCAAAAACATTGTGTTAAGAAGTAAATGTGGATGTTTTATTGAAGCTTTATTATATGTACTTGGTTAATAGGAACCGTGCTGTCCTCTTAAAAATAATGTGGCAGGCTTAGAGTGTGTATGAGAGTGAACAAAATGTAGGAAATTTTGTCCATGTATTCAGAGTGTGGAAAACCCAGTTTGAGTAAGCTTCAAAAAGGTCAAAATTTATTAAACAAACTTAACTTTCCAGAAGGCAGCCCCATTCTCAAAGGTGCAACGCTAGTGCTTATGGGGGACTGGACACCTCCAGAATATTGATAATAGATCTGGTCAGGGATTTTCTGTCAATGATTTTCTGACTGAAAATACAGTTTCTGCAAAATGAGTTTTGCACAGTTTTAATTTTCTAGAAATTTTGACTTTTGTTCTGGGGGAAATGTATAAATGAGTGTGGTTTGGGATGATTCAACCCAAATTGTAGTATTTTCAGTTGTTGAACTGACACAAAATGTTTTATTTAAAATCATTTCAACAAACATGAAACTGCATTTCCCTGTCAGTGCACTGGTTTGTGAGAGTTGTAGTTTGGGCCTCTGTTCTCTCCAATGGACCAGTCTACTGTCTGGACTACATCTCCTGTAACACAATGTGGATTTCTTTAACTATAGTTGCATGGTGCATCATGTGAGATGTAGTCCAGCTGGCAAACAGCTCCACAGGGAAGGATATGTATCAGGCTTCCAAGCTACAGTTCCCATGAGGCAGTGCACCACTCCACTGACTGAATCAAAATGAAGGGTTTTAGGTTGGTTCAAAAAATTGAAATGACACATTTCAATTTTGGGAATGTCACTGTTTCATTTCGATCAGAAATGTTTCAACATTTCGATCAGAAATGTTTCAACATTTCTGAATAAATTTTTCAGAATTTTCCATCCTGCAAAAAATTGTGAAATTTCAACTTTTTATCCTGATGTGGGACGAAAACATAATTTGAAATGTCAGAATTTTGCTTGCTTCAAATTGCTAATGAGCTACAGAGCATTTCACCTATAGGTCATCAGTTTTAATCCCTCATGCACTAGACAGGATTCAAAATTGTTTCCACCTAGCAGATATGTGGTGAGTCTCAGTTCCAGCTTTCGTGTCATAAACACACCACTGTGCTTTGCACTAAGATTGTAAACTCTAGGGTATTTATTATTTGTTGTCTTCGATGGAATAGAGTTGTTTGGGCTGGGCATTGAATGAGTATAGACTGAGATCAGGTGTTGGGTTTCAGGTGACTCATGCAGCATGTTGCTGACTCAGTAGGAAATAATACTGATGTGGCACAATGTCCTGCTGTCCCTACCTTGTTTTAATTTCTGCAAGCGACTGCTGGCATTACTGTGTACCTAAGAGTAGAACAGAGTTGGAATAAAGATACCAACAAAAGCTGCAAGAATGAAACAGTGTGGGAGAACTGCAGCTAAATTAATATTTAAAGCACACATCCCTTCACCAGGATGAAACTGAAAAAGGGGTGGTGTCTGTACTACTAGCATTGTGTTACCAGTTCCATTGAAAGATGTTGGTGTTAAGAACATAAAAATTGCCATACCAGATCATTTTAGTGCTCCATCTAGTCCAGTAGCTTCACTGAGAGTACCAAATGATACAGAAGAGGCAGCAAAAGATCTGATGTGGGCAATTATGGAATAACTTATCCATAGAGAGAGCTTCTTCCTGACCCCCTCAATTAGAGGTTGACTTATGTCCTGAAGCAGAAGAGCTTATATCTCTTCCAAACTTTTTTTATTAACCAATTAAATGTATATTCCTTTTTCTTTAATTGTTCTAAGGGCTTATCCTCAATGATATATCTAGTAGCACTGAATTCACAAGGTAAATTGGGTGGTGACCCTAGGCCCGCTGTATTTACACACTACATGCCACTAGGAGAATATTTGTACAAAATATTCTTTTGAGGTGTCATATGAAAGCCAAAAACATGCTGGTTATTAATATTGTAAATGCATGTTTAACATTGTATGTAAAGTTATGAATTCCATTGTATGATGTTACTGGAACATGTTTAAGACAAGACAGTTTAGTGTAGGTAAAGGTGATAAGCAAGTCAGTTTCTCATGCACATCTTTCCATGTGTCTAATTATTTGTCATATATCTCTAAACACCCTTATATGTTTACCATACCCTTCTTGGAATTATGTGATCAGTAATGAACATTATAGTCCACTACAGTTATACTGTTGACTTGTATAATGGAATTATATTCAGCATTCCTGCCTCTTAGCATTCTTGTTTGCTTTTTTGACATATTGAGTGGTGATTTCCACTGAATGGTCTATAATGAAACCTATATTTTTTCCTGAGTGTTTACAGTTAATTTAAAATCGGCAATCAAAATGTCAATGACCAATATGTTGTTTTTTTTCAAAAGTAGGGTGAGGGTGGGGGCGAATTGATAAAATTCAAAAAGCCATACTCGATTGGGTTTTTTAGGGACTGGGGGAGAGACATGGGGTTTTCACAGTCTTGTGAGACTGCTTTGAACAATATCTATTAATTTCATTGCTCCTGTCTGGATTGATACAGAACTTGTAGAAACTGAATTACTAGTAAGAAATTAACCTTTATATGCTAATTTGTCATGAACCAAGAGGATAATGTGCTCCTAAATCTGTCATTGCTAGTTTAACCCATGGAGCTATTTATGGAGGTGGCCTTCAGTAAAAGGCTGTTTGTGATTATATGAATTAAATATTTTGGAAACTAGCTTTCCTTTCAAGTTTTAGAACAGGCAGCACTGTACTTTAAATAAATTACATTCTATAATAAGTCATCCCACACATACCAGAAAATTCTTTATAACTGTTCCAGATATATATGGTCCATGCTGCTGGGCCTATGCAATTGTGTAGCAGTTAGTGCAAAAATGTTGCATTGAATTTGGGTGGCTATTGTGAACAAATTATGCCTTTTTCCCTTCCGAATCATTCCCTGTTTGTGAATTGTGCCACATTATAACTGAGGTAACTGGCACAAACCGTCAAATTAGTGTAATGACCTCCTGATGTTAATGAAGAGATGTAACCACATAAAGAAAATGTCCTCTGAAGAGCAAGCATAGTGTGCCCACAACCATTGACCTTAATAACCTTGCTGTCTGCGTCAATTTACTTGCAGTAAACTTGCAGTAATTTGGAGCAGCGTTCGGATTATGAGCGGTAGTGATGATGCTGAGTTTGTCTTTTCACTGCTCAATTTAGAGTCTTTGAGGTTTGGATTAAAAAACTTCAATGAAGCCACAAGAAAGACATGGGATGAATAATTGAACAGGTGGAACAAATTTGTTAAATCTGTTATTAGGAAAACAGCAACTTGCTTTTCAAATAGTAAATCAATCTGCAGTTTTAGTATTCTGTCATGGGGAGGGGAATATGAGAATCTAAAAATATCTATAAAATACAAGCAAAAACTCTAAAAGAACTGATCCAAATTGCATGTCTATTTTTTGTTTATCTTGCTGATGTCTATTATAAATATCTATTTTTTATATTAAGTATATTAAAGTTTATTTACATTGCCACTGGTGATACAAATCTGACTGTAAGAGCCAGTACATTGCATTTAGATTAGTCCATTTTTTATTTATATGATAATTAGTCATTATTTATATTGCAGTAGCTTTTAAAGAAATCAGTCAGAATTGGGGCCCCATTCTGCAGATTGCAGTTAGGAACACATAGTAACACACCTGCCCCCAGAACACACCTGCCCCCAGACCTTTGCAACCTAATTAGCACATGTTTAATCATTAATACAATGATGCTTACCCACTTGGAAGTAGCTGAAAATTGAGTAGAGAAAAATTAGCATTTGTTCCCTCTTCATGAAATGGATTGGCTGCTGTGTTGGTTGCCAGTCCCATCCATCCTTTGCTCAGGCTGGTGCTGGCTGTTTTCATTTAGCATTCATCATTGTTTTCTATGAAGCAGTAAAAAGCAAGGCTTTCTTTCCTCATCTGCTAGACAAGATTCTTCATGGGTCTCATCTTTATAAAATAAGACAGTTTGTCTAGGTGATATAGAATGTATGAAATGGAATATCCAGGAGATGCAATATATATATTGTTCCTGCCACTATATTTCCTAGTGCTTTCTCTAATCTAGTTTCAAATATCACAGCTTCTCTTGGAAAGCTATTCCACAGCCTAATACATCTCGTTGGGTTCTTCCTAATATTTAGCCTGGATTGTCCCTTATGTAATGCCATCTGATTACTTCTATTTATGCCAAGCTAAATAAGTCTTCAGCCTTGGTATTTACAGATTTTAAACTCTATAGATTTGCCATATATCTCATTCCTTATTGAAGCTATGCATATTTTGCTTTCCAGATTTTACTAAGTCATTCTCTTCAGCTCTTCAATGGCTTTTATTTCTCCTTTCAAGTTCAGTATTTTTCTGGTACTGAACATCCAGAACTGAATGCAATATTCCAAATTTTGCATCAGAGCTGCGCAGAGAAGTGGTACATTACTGATCTGTAATTTGATTTTTTGCACATTTTGACATATCACTTTGCAACCTGATGATCTAATTTGATGTCCGCTGTGTCTCAATATTAGTTCATGTTTTTCACTACCATTGAGTATAGTAATTTGGGTAAATTTCCTTCAGAGGGTACTGGTTTTTGTTTCTCCATGTTAATATAAATTTGCTGTCTTCTCTTGTCTCCACCCTCTCAGACTGTTTGTCCTTTTCACTGTTGTATTTACATCATTTTTCAATTTAAAAAATCTGTTCAAATGGGAGTAATCTGGAAGAGAGAAAAGACCCTGTTAAAAAAGATGTTAATTTCTTCATGTTGCTGTTCCATTTTGCTGAAACTTGTGATTCCTTTACTGTAAGATAACTGAATAACTTCCCTCCTTAAATCCTGTCTTAAAACATTATCTGAATAGTGGGGATGGGGAAGAATTGGATCTGTGCAATTGTGTTCCTTCTGCACCTCTGTAGCACTTCACTGTAGTTGCTACTTATGCCGACAGGAGGACTTCTCCCATCACAGAAGGTAATCTACCTCCTCAAGAGGTGGTAGGTAGGTCAACAGAAGGATTCTTCCATTGACCTTGCGCTGTCTACATGGGGACTTAGGACGACTTAACTATGCTGCTGAGGATTGTGGATTTTTTACACCCTGACCAACATAGTTAAACCACCTAATTTTCTAGTGTAGACCAGGCCTTAGAAATACAAGGAATATCAAGTATGGTGCTCTTTTCTGTTCTGTAAGTCTCCCATGGAGGATCCAAAGTTTTTGGGTTTTGGGGAACTTTCTCAGCCCTTAATTGAAAGGACTGGAAGTTGGATCTTTTAACAAAACACTTCTCTTGACAGTAATTAAGCATTTGGGTTAAATAGGTGTTAACAAAAACAGTGAGTCTGAATAAGAAAATCCTTTCCTGTTTGGAATAGGTTCCACTCTCTTGATATGTCAAATTCCAGTTGCTCATAGTCTTCCAGGAAAAGCAGAGTAAATAAGACCTGATTTTTCCTAAAGTGAAAATATAAATTGGAAGCCTCCCCCAATCTTTTTGTGCTTCCATTTTTATATCAAAGAGATTTTATATTTCAGCTTTCCTTTTTTCTTTGCTTGTCTTTTGTATCTTCTTTTCCCTTTTTGACCAAGTCACTATAACTAGCTATTATACTTTCCTCTTTCAGTAGAGAATTTTAATTTACTTTGTATACTTGGAGAAGCTGATCTGTCTTGGTATTTATATAGCCCTCATCACTGTAGGATCAGAGGACCTCAGTCATGAATGTATTTTATCCGTGAGACGGGTGTGGGGATCAGAAGAGTATAACCCCATTTTGCACATGGAGAACTGCGGCAGAGGGTAGCTTAAGTGACCTGTACAAGGTCACACCTGAAGTGTTAGGAACTGAGTCCTGGTCTTTCAAGTTCAAGTCCGGTCTGCTATCCATTAGACCATTTTTGCTACTGCTTCTAACCAAACCTGTGACTGCCTTCTAATCTGAAAACAGTTCACTGACTTTTAAAATTCAGATGAAAGGCCAAATACAGTGAAAACACGTGAATTGTGTTTTTATTTTTAAAATCTACATTAACTTGTCAGATCAATGAGTTGATGTCTCTTACTCTGTATGTAAAAGGAATAAGCCAAAGCCATTAGTGTGCCAGATGGTGGATTGTTAAAATCTCTATTCTTCATAACATAGTTTGAATGGAGAACGTTTGTTGTTTGCTCAGACTTCCTTTTCATATGCAAGTAAAATAATCCAGGAGATATCTTTGGTCGTTAGCTGGAACTATCCTGGGTGATCTTCTGCTCAGTAATAAATTTTTCCTGTTTCAGCCAATGCATGAGCCAAAACAGATAGGAAGCTCTAAGTCAGAAGCAAGTATCTGATATCTGCAAATCAACCTGTTAGTTAAAAAGCAGCTCTTCAATATTCATCAGGTGGTCTCTTCCTTAGCTGTGTGTTTCTCAAACAGAACCCATCATGGATTGATTGATTGATTGATTGAATTTATTAGATCTCAAGATGATTGCATATGGTGTCATCATAATCTTAATTCTGTCTTTTTTTAGGTATGCAAGATTGTGCAACTTTAACACTAACATTTTCTGTTTTATGAATCATTGGCTATGTAAGGTGTCTGCTTTTTTTGTATATTGCAGGCAGGTTAGATGCAAGGCCCAAGCATAATTTTTTTGGGCCCAGTACAAACTTGAAAAAAACCAACAAAACCAACCCTCAGTTTATCGTTTCAAGAGCCCTTTACTGACTCTCATAAAAACACTTTTTACTACGCTGGGAAAACTAATTTGCACTGTCCATTGTAACAACAGTGTAAAATGTTTATGCAAAAGTCCGGATAGAAATTCAGTTTATAGGCGCTGATTTCAATAGCAGTAAAATAAACTCCTTGATTTTTTTCTCTAAATTTTTTTTCCTCCTTTGGCAAGAAAGTGATTAGCATAATTTAAATTTGAGGAACACTCTCAACTCTGAATGACTTCTTTAATGTGAAAAATGTATTATAAACCGTCAAAGAGGGAGGGGGGGAACTGAATTTCTGCTATTGAAATTCAATAGAAATAAAACTTAAATTTCCTTTTTGAGTGATTGTCCACATGGATTCTACTCCTGGTGTACATGTGCCTCATGTGCACAAAATAGGATTCTGTCCATTGGGGCCACACCTGTGTTGTCAATGTTTTTCTGCCTTCTACCTGAGGCATAAAGGGTAGAGTGGACCCAATCATTCTCTAGTTTCTTGTTACTGCCTGTGACAGCGAGAGGGAACTTTGACAGTGTCTACCTGCTTTTCTGTGATTTGTTAGTGATGATTTAGTGTAGTTGTTGGGTAGGTAGTTAACTTGTAGTTTGCTTACTGGCTTGAGAAATTCCTATCTTTTTTTTTTTTAAGGTAGTAGGAACACTTGGAGAATCTCTTCTTATTTTCCCATCCTTTGGCAACTTTCTTTTTTTCAGAGAAAACTGGACTGGACCAGAGAGTCCAAGAGATTTGACAACAGCAGGTATTGCATACAATTCTGGTCCCTTCCTACTACTCTCCCCACTTTTCTTTTGAGATAATATTGAAGCAAGAAATGCTCTCTTCTGCATCTCAGAGCAGTGGAAGAGGTGCCCTTAGAACTCAGGTGTAGAGGGTTTTAATTCCATTATCTTATTTTCTCATTCCGAAGAAGAATGAAGTGGCTGGCATTCTATTCTGGACCTTCAACATCTCAACAGGTTCATCTGTTTCACATTCAGGATAGTGACTCTGGTCTTCATAACTCCTTCATTAGATTCTCAAGACTGATTTGCTGCTCTTGACCTTCAAGATGCCTGTTTTCCAATATCCATACATCCAGCTCCCAGGAAGTAACTCTGACTTTCAGGAGGAGCATCTCACTAACCATACATAATCCTGTCCTTGATCTTTCCAGGGCACTAAGTATGTTCATGAAGTGGTTGCCAGTTGTAGCAGCTAGTTTATGTACTCTAGGGATCCAGGTCTACCTATATCTCAGTAACTGGTTGATCTGGGAAAGATCACCCTAGCAGGTGACTAAATACTTCCAAGTAAACTTTAATGGTCTCTGCTACACTGGGCCTCAAAATCAACAGAGAAAAATCACACTTACTTCAATTCAAAGAAAAGAGTTCATGGGAGTCATATTATCTTGCAGGTCAGCGAGAGTTTATCATCCATAAGAGATTCCAGACTATAATGGACCTCATCAATGAACTTAAAGTTCACCCAAAGACATCTGTGAAAGCATTCCTTAAATTTCTAGGACATGCAATGTCATGCACCTATGCGATGCACTTTGCCAGGCATTATTTACACTCCATGCAAAGGTGTTTTTAAATCATTGTATTAACCTGTATATACCACATGAACATGTTGGTCATGATACCACAAGAAATCTTCTGTTTGCTAAACTGGTGGAAAGACCCACTTCAGGTGTGCAAGGGAATATGTTTGGATGCCCCTCTTTCTACCAAAACTCTGGTGACCGATGCTTCTACTCAGAGATCTGTGGGCTCATCTAAATTACCTTCAGACTTGGGGCTTATGGCCCCCTCAAGAAGTTTGTCCACAGATAAGTATTCTGGAATGCAGTGTTATCCCATCTGGCATGCAAAGTATTCTTGCCTGTACTCCAGGAATGCTCAATCCAAGAGTGACAAACAATACTAGAGGTATGCATTATGTCAACCGAAAAGGAGGAGTCTGTTTGGAGCCCTGTCAGGAGGCCATTTGGCTTTTAAGTTGGCAAAGCTGGCACGTTCATTTAATCATACTGCTTTCTGTATCTTCCATACATTCAGAATTTTCTAGCAGATAATGTTAGCAGGCAGTTCTTAAAAAAAGATGAGCGATAAGTCGAAGACTCAGTGTTTTAGAGAATCTTCACAAGTTGAAAAGTTTCCAGAGGGATAGCCATGTTACAGCAAAAACAATGAGAGTCCTGTAGCACTTTAAAGACTAACAAATTTAATTTCTGCAGGCATAAGCTTTCGTGGGCTTTCGAAGTGGGTTGCAGCCCACAAAAGCTTATGCATGCAGAAATTAAATTTGTTAGTCTTTAAAGTGCTACAGGACTCTCGCTGTCTTTTTCACAAGTTGGGATTTTCAACAATAGACCTATTTAGCAGTTGTTCTGATCTGGTTTGTAGCAGGTGTTCCATTCCAGAAGCAATTCTGATACAGATGCTGTCAGATGCATTTTTCACCCTGGGATCAAGGCATGCGTTCTTACTGATCTCCATGATATTGCAAGTCCTGAGGAAGCTACAGCAAGGCGCAGGATCCGTGATCAGAATAGCCCCAGCATGGGCCAGATACTTCTGGTATTTGGATCTGGTGAACCTCTTCATGCAGTCCCCCAATCACATTATCTGTTCTGCCCTACATGGTGTCTCAGAACAGTTGTCAGATCCTGCATGCAGACCCATTATCATTGCATTGGAGGGTTCATGTCCACCAAAATAAGCAGTTCAAGAATGGAAGGTCATTGCAAAATCTCCAAAAAACCAGTAGGTTTTGCATCTCAAGGAGAATGAGCTAACAGAAGGGGAGCAGAAGCCTATCTCCCTCCTCCACTGTGGTACAAAAGGAGGCTTTGGTGAGCTGTCTGACACAGATGGACTAGTTTCCAAAATGTATTTCACTTCTAACATAGAAAAGAAAGGTGTGAGTTCTTAGGGCAAAGAAAGTTGAAAATAAGGAAAATCTAAGCTTGTCTCTCCTGTTTCCAAATTACTGGAGAAAATGGTAGCATCGGAATGATCAATGCAAAAAAACCAAAACCAAAAACAAAAAAACATCCCCCCACTGGCAATAGGAATTCCCTCTTGCTGTAAAATATGCAGGAATATTGAATTTGCAAAATTTTTTGATTCCTAAAAGTGACTTGTTAACATTCCAGTAAGCTCACCAGTAAGTTTTCTTAATTATGGTTATTAGAATAAGAATTTTCAAAGGTTGTTGAGAGGAGTGATCACTTAATTTGAGCCCTCTACTGTTTGGGTTTTATGGGTTTTATTATGTAGCTATAAATAAATTTGCATTGTCTAGGACTAAAGCGTGGATTCATCCTGGTATTGAGCCTGATGCTGGGATTTAAGAGGGGAAGCAATATTTCTAGGCTACTGTGGCCTGGTGAAGCTCCTGTCACAGATTACAGCAGCCTCAAGACCTAATTTGTGCCCAACAGCCTATGGTCCCTATGAGCCACCATGGCTTCCAAGGAAGCTGGGACATAGGTATGCCAACCATTCACCACCAATCCCCAACGCACCTCACATATCTCCTGAGGGTGGTAATGCAGAACTGGCTACACCAGGGGTTTTCCTTGGGGATGGTTTAGAGCTGTAGAGCAGGGATGCCTCTCTTGCTCTTCCTTCCCCCTCTCCCCGACACACTCTCCAATAAAACAAAGCAGGATGGCTTACTGGTTGATTTCAGAAGATCTAGGTTCAATTCTTGGCTCGAGTGCAGCCTTCCTGTATTAATCTGAGTAAATCAATTTAATCCCTCATTCCACTTTACAAAAATGATCTCATCACTATCCAATCCATCAGATAAATATTATATCCATTTTAAAAATGGAGTTATTGGGCTTGACAGTCTAGATTTTGAGTGAGTCAGTATAGTCAAGTTAGAGCTATGCAGTTCCTGGTTCTCAAACTTAAGTCACTGGTGTATATGCCACATTTTTCTCAAATTGAGTTTAGTCTACCTGTTTTACCATATTTAAGTATTTTTGGAAAATAATTTAGACTTGAAACTAGGTATCCACTTTGAGGCCTTGATCCTGAGAACAGTTGAATATATGCTTATCTCAAAGCATGTGAGTAATCCCTTTGTAGTTCCACTGATGGGTGCCTAAATAGTTGATCTGTTAATAAACATCTGAAATTAGTTTGTCTATATAGTAAAATGACTTGCATTGTGAACTCTTACTGCAGGTCTCATGCATCTGCAAAAGGGTTAGGGCAAAATGGAAGAAGGAAACTGAGGTGAAATTTTAAGTAAGTGTTCAGTGGCATTTTGTAAATAGATCTCAGGAGAATTAGTCTTATATGGAAAATGTGTTAAGCTGCATTTCTCTTGAAAGAAAAACTGGCATAAGAGTTCAAATATGTGGCCAAAGGTAGAAACCTGATTGCATTTGCAAGTGCTATATTTCTTACGGTAAAGGGTCAGACAGCTCAGTTGGCACTAGCTGTAAATTTGAGGAGCTGCAACTGGGTAGAGACAAAGTGTGACCCGAGGATACACGAATGGTAAACTTAAATGGATACAGACTCAGTTTAGTTTTAATTCATCTCCTCTTTCTCTGTGTGAAAGACCTTGGGAGCTGACTATCCAGAGGAAGTAGTGAAAGTCACTGAACACACAGTACTTTCAACGAAGTAAACTGAAATAGATAAATATTTCTCTAATCGGTTAGCTAGAGTAGTCAGTTGTCAACATAACAATAGATAAACATTCTAGCAGAATTGTACGGGATATTTTTATAGGTGACTGTCTTCTTAAAGCCTAGTAATGTTAAACTGGCGAGTCTGAGATGTCCCAGTTTTACAAGTGAAAGGTTATTGAGTTGTTAATTTCTTCCATAGACCACTAAAATAATTCACTACTGTTTTCAATAGTGGTCCATTTTCTTTGATGCATTATTGACCCTTTACCAAAATAGTTGATAGAATCATGGCTTATTTTACATTATTAGAAAGTCAAGGCTTGCATGCATTGTTGTGCTGGCTGTTAAGTCCTGCAGTTAACACACATGAAATCAGGCCTGTGAATTAGAAATGTTTTCCCAGTGAACTACTGATTTCAATCCCTCCTATAAATTTACATGGACAACCTGTAATTTATCAGGTTATTCCGTTATTGGTTGGCTTCCCTATTCTGGCTTCCTCCTTTAGAAAATAACCAATCAAAGTTTTCTGCATTTGCTGTGAGGCTACCTTCTCCCATTTAGCACTTGAAGCACCCAGTGCTCCTGCCTTTGTTCATGCCTAATCATTCCCCTGTTCCAATCTCAAGTGTTACTGAGGCATGGCCTATGCTAGAAAGTTGCACTGGTTTAACTGATTTGTTTATACTATTGCAAAAGACTATCTACATGCTCTTAAACTGAAATAAGAAAGTCCACATTGCCTTTTGCACAGTTTTAAATAAATTTTGCTTAGAATTAAAGCAAAACTTATTAAACTGTCTAATATAGACAGGGTTGGAGATAGCAGCAGCAAAGTGCCAGCCACAGTAAAAAGGAACAGCTCACACAACCCATTTTCTATAAGCAAAAGTCTGGAGAGTTCACAGATAGTATGAGATTCATAACTTGTACAAAAAGACTGAAGATAAGCTGAACGTTCATAGCTTTTTGAACTATGAGTCTTCATACTCTGGTAAAATGGCTAGCAATTTTATTTGATACGAATAGTATGTTATATGCATTATAACTTATAACGAAAGTATTGCCAGTCCATTACCTAGGGCACAGAACTGAAAAATGTAGAACATGTTACTACAGTAGAACCTCAATTTTTATGAATACCAGTCTGATGAATGACCAGTTGTAGAAGACAATTCTCCCTCCTTGTCAAGAACATTTCACATAATGAAAGTGATGTTGATGAAGAACAGGTCAACATCCCTTTATATTCTGATGCTTTCAGTGTATTCAAATTGCTCTGTAGTGGTTTGAAGGACAAAAAGGAGGATGCAGTATATCGACCATACTGCAATTTATGTACCTTTCCTATTGTAATTTTGAGATGTTCTGTTTTTAATAATCTGTCAATCCCCAATTAGTTTGTTAAATAGGGTATTACTGTAACTTGAGTTTTCCTTATGTGGTGGTTTTGCTTTACGAAAAGGTAACTTACCTGTAATACTTACATCTTAAGCAATAAGTCCAGTTGTGATAAACTGAAACCTCCTGTTATATGCAAGGGGAGGTTAAATAATACAGATAGTGTTCTAGTCTTTTACTGTCCTTATTGTCTTATGATTCAAATATTCTCTAGAACTTTAAAAGTTCTTGATTTATCTCCCCCAAAATAAACATTTTATCCCACTGTTAACTTCAGTTTTGCTGAATATAACTGAAATTGCTACCTCCATTTTGAGCTACTCTTTTCTTGATTAATTTTCATCTGATATGATGAGGCTAAATTCTTGGAAGAACAGTAGAACAGTTTAGCTTTGGGGTAAGTAATATCCCTTTTTTTTCTCAACAGCTTGAAGGAATCTGTTTCACCAGCCATATTTGTGTCTTTTGGACTTCTCATGGGAGCTCTAATGCAACTGCCAACATGTATTGATTCTTTTCTAAATCAACATCCATAATTGCAACAGCTTTTCAACTAAGGTGATGGCTTCAGAGTCCACATGGGCTCCAAGAAGTCAAATATTTTGCAGCATTATTGATTCTCTACTTTAGCCCACTCTCCATAGCAATTGTACCTGTTTTTGGTATTGGTTTGTTCTCCTCCATTTGGATCTTTTCAGTTTAGCTTTTATTGTGCTCATATGAGTTGTAAGTCTTACAACTCGTTTCTCGTTATTTTAGAAACGCTATTTTTTCTCAGATATTGACATTTGCAATTTATCTATGTTAATGTGAAGGGATTGTCAGCTCACACAAAGAGCTTCCCTTTCAAAGCTTGCAGTGTTCTATTATCAGTCTTATTCTTTCCTTTAGACACTGTGTATAGGTAGTGTTATCTCTCCCCAAATTTACTGAGTTTTATTGCTGTTCAGAACTGAATTCCAATGATTGTAGACTCTGCTGTAGGAGCTCTTGCTAAACATATGACTTACAGCTGGCTAATTGCATCCCCACCTGCAACTTGCATACATTTATTAGAACTAGTTTTGAAAACTTCTTGAAACTACATTACTCCCTAGTTTTCAGTTTGTGAGTGTGTAAAGGGTAGACCTTTTTCTCTTTTCCCATGTACGTGTGCAGACCTACTGCTAGTAGGTACTAAAGACTACAGATGTCAATATAGGTTACAAAAGGTAACTTTAAACTATTAAAATTATATCCATTAACCAATATAAATTTGTGTTCCCACCCCCCCATACCTCACCTCCTCCCCTCAACCCCCAGGTGGAGTTCCCAGCCCAGCTCCATGGGGAGCCCCCATCTCGGACCCATGAGCCCCAGTGTTCCGCAGTGGAGTGCTCTGCAGCACCTGCACCAATGCCTCAGCTCCCTGGGCGGCAGCAGCAGCTGCTCACTGTGGCTGGCCGCCATCCCCACGAGCTCGCGTTGTCTGTTAACGGAGTATGAGTAGTCTGACCATTGACTACTGTTTATCATCTACATCCCTGCTTAAGACTCTAAAGTAAGAGGATTTGTGTCTGTCCTTCTTAGTCAAACATCTGTTTTATAAATACCCTATAAGTGAAGATACCCACTGAATGGCATTTTGAGAAGCAGGCTTCTTTGCCCCTTTTTATATTAAGGGTGCTCAAACTTAGCAATGAAGCATTGCACCTACTTTGCACGTGGAGTCTTAAACATATCTGTCTTCTTTTGCCCCAGGGGATGAGATTTAGAATCATTTATTCTTTTACATCTACACACAGATAAAATGCTTCTCCAAATTTAAAAGATCCTCTTTTCCTTTTTATTCCTCCCTTCCTCCCCTGTCATTTTATGTCCACTGAATTTTTTCTAACTTTTCTCTTTCCTTTTTTCTCTTTCTCCCACCCATTGCCATCTCTCCTTCTGCTCATAGTATCCTGCACAGCATTGCATTTTAGGCCAGGGCTCTGTTTCTACCAGAGTATTAAAATTGAAGATCCTCTCCACTGCATGAGAGGCCTATAATAATTTTTTTAAACAAAAGGAGAATGTAAATTAAAGGAAGCCTCTGTGTTAGTCTTTGCAATTTTTTCTCTACAACTGTTTCATGAGTTTGGATGATGAGGTATGCTATAACTTGTTTATCCCATTTTTAATCAAGTAATGTAATTTTAAAATGTTGGAAAAAAAACAAAGAATTAGTTTTGTACTTGTCTGAATAGGCAGGCAGTTGAAACAAAGAGGACAGACTGAAAACAACCAGCACCATACCAGCCCAAGGCTACAAAAAGATCTTGTTACAGGGGCTTGTTTCTTAATATTGAGAAGGATTTTCCAAGCCAAAAATACTGATTGCGAGGTATGAATACAGATTTTTCATTTTTATTGGATGGCCTGATTTGCATTTTTAAGTACATAGAGCCCTACTCAATGTTGAAAGCTGATATCTTCCTGAATCAGTTTTCAAGAAAAGGACTTGAGATATGGAACTAGCTGTTAAGATACTGTAATCTAGAATTCATAACATTAATCTGTTTTCAAAAAAAAAAATTATCCTGTTTTGCTCAGCACTATGTTATGAAAGTTCTTAAATAGGAACCTGATTTTTGGTCAGGAATAAGCTGAAATATTTGAGAATTGAAAACATAGATTCCAGTAAAATTTTTCATTATGAAGTTCTAACCTTAGTATCTTTGCAACTTGGTATCAAGCTAAAAGTCAACTTATCCTAGCCAAAGCTCCCAACAGCTCTCATAATAATAGTTATTCTGCATCCACATAAGTGCATGCATTTACTTCTATGGCAGGAATGGAGGATGGCTTCTATGTATCATTAAGCAGGTGCAAAGGCAGCAAGTAATAGTAGTAGTAGTAGTAGTAGGGTAACATATACTTAGTATGGTGCTCTGTCCCCCTCTAGTGATGGCTGGATTGCATGAAGGTTGAGACTGCGATATCTTTGAGCTAATAGAGCAGAGTCTATTAGCTCAGACAGGAGAAGTTCATTGTTTCAGAGTCAGAAGTCCTGGGTTCAGTCCCCACTGGTAATGACCTATCCATGGGCCCCATGTTACACATATATATTGCATAAAATATTTTCAGTGCCATCTTAAGTATGTGCTTAACACTTGGTTGTATAAGTAATGTGTTGATCCCTTCACACACAGCTAGTGAAAATGAAATTTGGGAGTGGGTTAGTGACTGTAAATATACTATCTAAATATTATTCAAATCCCAAACATTTCTTTCCTAATTGCTCCCCCTTCCTCTACCTGGTTTAACTCCCCAAATCCATCCATGTTTAACCCAGTAAGGATTTTTTTTTTTTTTTTTTTTTTTTTTTTTTTTAAGAAAAAGGGCTCCTACACCAGTGGTCTGTTGGCTGGGAGGCCATAGCCATACAGCTTTGAATGCCAGTTGAGAGAGGGAGACAGGCAGCTGAATGGTATGTACTTCACTGCCATTGTAGAGAATTAGGCTGGGCCAGAGGAGCAATAGAGAAGGAAAGCTTAAATGAAGAATCAGCTGCTTTCCTTGCTATCCAGTGTGTGATCAATCTAATAGGAGATTACTCTTTCTTTAAGTCACTTTATTGATGATTAACAGAATTTTTGATAGTGTGAGTTATCCTCTTTTCATACTAAGAGAGTTGGGAAGGCAACAGAACTGAGGCAGTATAGGGTTGAGTTTCACAAGAGGATTACTTAAAGCAGTAGGCTACCAGCACTGGGATTTAGAGCTTGCTACTGGCTTTACTATTTGTGCTGCTCCCCTTCTGACAAGTTTGAATAGCTTAAAGTTAAACAATCCCTATTTTCCTATAGCCCAGCCACTGAATACTTACATATCATAGAAAAACGTAATGAAAAATGCGTTAAAGTTAAGGTTTTTTTACATTTTGGGAAGCTTTTAATGAAAAGAGTAAGTGACTTTCAACTGTATGTGTTTGGGAGTATTATGTAGATCAAGAGCACCCGAAGCGTATTGTACTATGATAAAAATCACTGACAACTTTCATTCAGTGTTCTTCTTGATGCTTGCATAGTATTCTGTACCTGTATCAGTATAATTTCAAGCATAGCTCATGGCCAGACACACAGCAACTAATCCATTAAAAGATTTACAGCAAACCTTTTGCTGCTTGCTGCTTTGCATAATTCAGCAGAACAGGATGTGTCAACACTCAGGTGTTTGAAAATGAGCCACTTTAGGGTGTGTGGGTGAAATGGTAAACCGAGACTGATTAGGTAGATGTTAGGACATGCTGATAGGTATCACGTCTGCATAAAAAAGCTACTTTTAAATATACCTAATCTGACTATTAATAGAAATTTACAGAAGAAAGTAAAGTCCAGGATCTGCAGTATAAAGTTTGTCTTTAATTGAAGCATAATTGATTTCTTAAAGCAAATCAACTAACATCTAGAACTCTGCATCTGTGCTCCCGAGGATGTTCTTAGTTTGTCATCCTATCCATACGTCCTTTCTCTCCTATGATAATGAAAATACTTCTAAAAATTAGAATATTATGGTTCTCTATCATCTAGGAGCCAATTCAGATATTAGCTCTTTACATCCTTTCCACAGTAATTTGTTCTTTGGCTGAGAATTCATTGCTTTTTCGCTTGATGTGCTTTTATATTATACACATATAGCTTTTCAAATATCCCCTTCAGCCTTTCTAATCAATAGTTCTCATGAGACAAAATTATGAAACACTCCAATTAATATATTACTGCCTTCATACCATTTATATGAATAGCCTAATGGGATACAGTAAACTTTTCAAACTCTGCAAGTCAAAATATATGTATATAGACAAGATTCATGGTTTCAGTTTCCCAGTGTGTATTTTATAAAATGTTTAAAACAAGAAATTACATGAGATGAACAGAACTTGCAATTACTACTATGGAAAACAGATTAACTGGTTATTATTGCTTATTTACTGAGCACCCTCCACATGCTAAGCACTGTTCAAACTGAAGGCCAAAATAATGAATGTGAAACTATATGCCCTTGTTCTCAAGAAATAATCATTGATATTACTCCAAAAAACATACAATCTGAATATCCTCATGAAGCCTATTCAACCCTAATTAAAACTCATGTTTTGGCTTTCTTTATTATGATTTGTTCACACTAGTGACAATAAAGATATAAGCAACAAAAGTGTTCTGTATTCAGTTTCATTTATAGACATGTCTGACGCTGGTATTATTGATTGCTGCTTTGAATACAGAATGCAATATTTGTTAATCTGAAAAAAAGGAATTAATGGGTTTATTAGATGCATACTTATAATTTTTCCTTCATTAGCTTTCTAGTTGAATCCTGTAGCAGTATTGCTGACATTTACTTTGCTGTTTTACCAGAACTACAAATATGAATTGTGTCCAAATCTTCGAAAGCACAAGCTTTTGCTGCACACTTTGCATCGGATTACAGGGCATACTTTGAATAGGCACTATTGACTGTTTCATTAACTGACTCATGATTCATGTTTTTTTTGACATTCCTGCTCGTATATTGCATAAATCCAATAGGGACGGGCCTGATCAATGAAGATGAGAGCCAGATCTGGATTTCCCAAAAATGCAGTAAAGTTTAAAGTTACTCTTCAGTTCAGACCCTTTCTAATGGTAAATAATCACATAACTAATATTGCAAGAAAAACCATTTAGTGTGAGTCACTTTAAATGTTGTAAATTTCAGCCAGGTTCTTTTTAGTGACACATGCTTATTCACACTTTCTCCTACCTCTCTGAAGGAGGAGCTAATTAAAACCTTTTGCACGCAGTAGGTATTACTTGTCACATATGTCAATATTCACAAAAATTGGTATGACTATTAAGAAACCCTCAGGATCTCTTGCAGAAAATGACTTTAGACTCTGGAATAATAGGAAGAGAACAGAGGAAAAACTACATATAAAAAAATCACATTTTTGATGTAATCCAGACTTTGATTCTCTCCATTTCTGTTTTAGCTTTCCAGGTGAGATGGGAGATATGTTTCTGTGTTAATGCTGCTTTTTTCTCTCTCTCCATTATCTGTTGTGTCAAGGAATCTAGACACACTGAACCAGCAAATGATTGTCTTGCTGCTTGTTTGTAAAAATGCATTTTTCCTGATTTTTATTTATTGCAGTATTAATTAAGTGATTATCATTCCTGCACATTAGTTGTGGATTTTTGCAAGATAAGCTGGTGACCGCTCTAATCGTGTGCAGGCAAAACTGACATGTAAACCTCAGAGCCACTACATAGTATTGGGTAAAGATCACATTGTGTTTAACTCAGTCTTGAAGTGCCTTCCCTGTGTTTTTGGTCAAACTAAACAAGACAGTGACCCACTGATCTAAAATCATGCTAGAATAGGTGTTCAGATACTTTTGTGATTGGGGACCATATAAGAACCTAGATAGGGTATTTGTAGTCTTTTCCATTAATCACAGTTTTCATAGTCATGTGTTCCCCAACTCCATGGCAACTGGGAACAGATAAGATCTTTGCTATCTGTCTGGGCTTAGGGCCATCCCTCAGGAAGAACTCCCCAGAATTTTCTGCCTCCAGGCAGCACACTCAACAGACTCTATATCTCCTTTGTAGGAGAGGTTTCATGTTGTTTTAAAAAGGTTTTTAACTGTCTTTCTTCATTGACTTTTTAGTCTTGCTTTTGGTTGGGTTTTTTTCCTCCTCAACACTGCTAAACTTTTCTTTTGGCTTTCTGAGGAGCGTTTGAAGGACAGTATTTTCCCCTTTCCCCACTACCTCCTGCCCCTCAGAAATGGTAGTTAGCAAACTGCAATGAAACTAGCTCCCAACAAGCATATGGACAAATCCACACCATGACACTTGGCTGAAGAACTCTTCCATGTGACCTGCTGAGACCAGGCCAAGATCAGCAGAATGGAAGCTGGAGGTATAAGTGTTTTTGGGGAGGGGGGGGGGTTCCCCTCAAATTCTTCCCTGGGGCATGAGACCCATGTTCCCAGTTAGTAGAGCAGGTAGGAAAGTGTCACTGACTCGTAAAGCTCAGAGGAAGG
Source organism: Mesoclemmys tuberculata (assembly GCA_007922155.1). Taxonomy (NCBI): domain Eukaryota; kingdom Metazoa; phylum Chordata; order Testudines; family Chelidae; genus Mesoclemmys; species Mesoclemmys tuberculata. Next base: position 22,866,035 of record ML675622.1, read on the forward strand.
CAAAGTGCCAAACCCTCCCAGTAGCATCCAGGAGGAAGAAATTCTATTCTTTCAAGTGATTGCGTATGCCCATTCTGCCATAGATGTTTGTGCATGCCTCATGCAGTTGTTGGAGAACTTTTTACTTGAATTGAGCGGCCCTGACAGGTACCAGAGCCCTCTGTCGTCATGCCAGTGCTTGCATGTCTAAGAGGTTGGGGCTGGTTTTATTCAACATTTTAATTAATAATCTGGAGGATGGGATGGATTGCACCCCCAGCAAGTTTGTAGATGGCCTGAAGTTGGGGGAGGGGAAAGAGTGGTAGATATGCTGGAGGGTAAGCATAGAATACAAAGTGACTTAGACAAATTGGAGGATTGGGCCCAAAAAAATCTGATGCGGTTCAACAAGGATAAGTGCAGAATCCTGGACATAGGATGGAAGAATCCCATGCTACAGACTGGGGGCCAACAGGCTAGGCAGCAGTTCTGCAGAAAAGGACCTGGGGGTTACAGTGGGCAAGAAGCTGGATATGAGTTAACAGTGCCCTTATTGCCAAGAAAGCTAATGGCATATTGAGCTGCATTAGTAGGAGCATTGCCAGCCGATGGAGGAAAGTGATTATTCCCCTCTATTCAGCACTTTTGAGGCCACATTTGGAGTATTATCCAGCTTTCGGTCTCCCACTACAGAAAGATGTGGACAAGTTGGAGGTGAAGGGTGAAATAGTTCATCTCCTACACATTGGAAAGATAGAACTAGTTCCACAGAGAGAGAGATATTTCGGTAAGGGCACAGGATTCTTTGTGGTAGGAAGAGAAACAATGACATGCAGTCAATGTTAGATCTCTGGTCTGAAGTCCATGAGGAGATCAATATTCCAGATGGAAAAACTGAAATCCATCATTTCAGCATTATCATCCAAAAACTTCAGAATATGAAAATAAACCATCTGAAAACATGATCAGGGAGAGTCATCTGGACATATTTTAATTTCTGCTAAAATGAGAAGCATTTTCCATATAGAATACTCCCTTTTTTTCACTCAACTTCTACATAGGTATTCACAAATACCATCTCATTGCTCCCTCAAGTAAAAGAGATATTCATCTATCCTTGTCTGACAACCTATATGTTATATAGGGCCCAGAAGCCTTCAGTAACATGGCTTTAATTGATCAAGTTGAAGGATCGATTACAGCCCTCACAGAACTCTAACATCTACGTTCTTATCCAAGACCATCTTTATTTCTGAAGAGAGATGGAGATAACGTCTGATTTGCCAGATATTAACATACCTGTCCTAAGATAAAATATGATTCAGTTTCAAGGCTAGTAAGTCTCAGATACCAGATCTCATGTAGGGGGAACGTATCTGGACTCCAGTATTACTTGGCAAGCGATAAAGAGGTGGCCCAAGCAGGAGACAGAGCATAATCAGTCTCATGTTATGGACCATCAAGCTCACCTTTTCCGTAGTTCTTTAGAAACAGGTGACGTGGCAATTTCCTGCAATATCCTTGAAAGTCTTATTGTATTAACCTTATTTATATATTATTGTGGGCCTAGATTGTGTGATCTCTCTGGGGTGCTAAGTGAATTTCCTGGGAGTTCCCTAGGGAGAGGGTAAAGAAAATTACCCAACACCAGTTAGACTCCAGTTGAAGCTATGCTCAGATAACCCTTGCCTCAGCTGGCTGACTGTTACAGAAGCTAGAGATCAAAGGCCCTAACTATATAAAGAAACTACTGATCTGCCCAACGTTTTGTTCTGCTTCTGAATCTAGGATGGATATGAACTTATAACCATAGTGTTTGCTTTTGAAGGATCAAAACATACCAGAGCTGTAGGTTGGCAATGATAGTGACTTCTGGTAAGCTTTTTGGGTTGTATGTTTTAGAATACACTTTGTTTTATTGTTTTAATATGTTTTCATCTTAAGAATAAACATGTTGCTTTGAAGGAGCTGTGTGGTAACTTATAACTTCAGGCAATACACTAGTCTGTGCCTTTGGAGAGAAAGCAAAGCATAGTCACTGCCTTGTTTAGGCAGTCTGGCTTGTTCGGGATATCATAGTATAATCCTGGGAGCTGTGCAACCTTAAAACACTCAGTCAGGAGGGAGAGACATGGGTCTCTGTCCAAGAGAAGTGACAGCTGGGAGCTGAAAACTTTAAGTGGATGCCCTTGCTGGGCTATGGAGGGGGAAACAGTTGCAGTTGCCCTGAATCTCTGACACAAGGTGTGTGTATCTAACTGCTAAGAAGGCAGAAAACTTTCAGTACTGCTTAAAAAAGTAGCCGCATGCATGTCCTGGACAGCTCTTGCTCTGTTCTTCAGGGTTCTACGCCAAAGGAAAGTCAAGGTCACTTGGTTCAGCAAGACACATTTAGATCTGAGGGAATGCAGTCTAGACCATCTAGCCATTCAGTGTATTGCAAATCAGATCAAAAGTCTACTAGTGAACCTATTTGTATACAAGTTCAGTTGAAAATCAAAACAGTTACTATGTGACCATGTCAGAGGAAATTCATAAGTGATGTCTGTGTATCATTTGAGGTTTACATGCTTGGTATTACAAAGGACACTCATCAAGGCAAAGCCAACTGAAGCAAAGGACATTCTAGTGTTTTTGACCAAATGGCCTGAGCTTGAGGGTCAAGGCCAACTCTTCTTGGAAAGACAAGTCAGAAACTGCTGATACATTGCATTGTAAGAAACGCATGAGAATCTCTCATTACTGTCATTGCATAAACAATTCCCAGAACCCATCACTCCTACAGTCCTTTAGCAATATGCAGATTTCTGTCAGGATCTTGATCTTTCTGTACTCCAAGCCCTAATAACCAAGTTCAAATGAAAACAAAATGTCAAATTCAGTCTTCCATTTCTCACTGAAAATACCTTTTCTACTCACCATCTCTTTGTTCAAGGGAGCTTCAGAGTTTGGTGTGCTCTCAGGGAACCTCAGTTACTTGTTCTATTAAAGATGGTAGTTCTGTGAACTAACCCAGGCCTCCATCTCCAAGGTTATCACAGTCTTTCTCCTAAAAAATGGTGTTACTCTCATTTTTGGATGAATCCAAACTCCTAAGGAAGTAAAAAGCATGTTAGATATGAACAGAGCACAGAGCAGAATAAATGTGTGTGTATAGTGGAGGCATTCAAACCCGTCTGCCCCCAGGTACAACTTCTCTCATGCCAAGCACTCTGTGAAAAGAGTAGTGACTTTATGGGCAGAGAGCTCACACACAACTTACGAGGAGGTCCATAAGGCTACTGTAGGTTCCTCCATCCATAGGTTCTCAAACAGCTCAGACTCAACAATGTCATCCCTGCTGGATCTTGCCCACATTCTCAGGGTCTAACTTATCTCCGTATTTAGGGTCAGGAAGGAATTTTCCCCTAGGTCAGATTGGCAGAGACCCTGGGAATTTTTCACCTTCCTCTGCAGCCTGGGTCACAGGTCATTTGCAGATTTAAACTAGTGAGAATGATGGGTAAAGTTCTGCAGCCTGCAATGTGCAGGAGGTCAGACTAGATGATCATGATAGCCCCCTCTAGCCTTAAAGTCTATGAGAAGCTAGTTGAAACACAGAATACTATCAGCAGTGTATTTTTTAGAATTTCTTGTTTGATGGTTACTTACACAGAGTTGGTAGCTGTGATAGTTTTATTGCAATTTTTCCAATATTTGGTGGGTTTGTTTCTCATGATCTCTGTTGCTGACATAAAAATGTGAAATATGTCGTTCCTCACTAATTTCTGTGCAATGAAAGCCGCAAGCTGCTTCTAGTCAAGATATCCTCTATTTTCCTCATCCTTTTGTTTGTGGAAATGAAGATGACCTTAGTAAAGATAGCTATGACTTCCTGGGTTCTTTTGTTAGGAAACTGGACAGGAAAATAAGGGGAAACACAAAGGAATGTTGAGCAGGATGAGAGAATTAAATCGGGTAGGAGGAGACAGGGAAATGGTGATAAAGAGGGAAAATGAAGGGCATGATATAAGGGTAAAAGGATGAAAAATGTGGAGGGGCAAGAGGTTAGGGCAATGTGAAGGGTAAATGTGTGTGGAGCAGGATGCGCAACAAGGAAAGAAGACAAACAGGAGGATGAGGGAGGAGAACGAAAAATATAAAATGGCAGTGCTCCACATCCTTAGAGAATAAGTGGAATCCACCTCAGAGCAGCCAATAGGAAGGCTTGTATTTTTAGGTGTTCTCTTGAAATTTAAATGATCAGGCACAAATCAGTGGTAGGTAGTATGCTTGAAAGGCTTAAACAGATTGCAATTTAAAAAAATATCTTGTTTATTTAAATCCATATTTTTAATTTAATTTAATTTAATTTATTAAATCTGGAGCTGGCAATAGTTTATGTATTTAAAACAAACAAACAACTTTCATGTGACCTGTCCTTTCGCTTCCTCAGAGTTTAGTTAATCTTTCTGCACCTCAGTTTTCCCTCTCTGTAAAATGAAGTCAGTTACCACTTGCGTGTTCAGAGGATTAATTAACTAACTCTTAGTCCTGCAGATCTGATATACCTATCCAGTTGAAGGGCAGGGTCCTAAATATTTGTATATGTTGATAAACTGAAATGGAACGTGTTACATGAAATATTTTGCATTTCTGTATCACAAAGTAAAAATCTTTAAATGAGAAAAAAGAAACTTAGTCACATCCAGTTTTTCTGGAAATGAACATTTCTCCAGTGATTTTATCATGCAAAATAGTTTGTTAAAAACATCTGTCAAACAGCTGTGCACCATCTGGATTGCAATGGCTGAGGAGAAACATCTGGCTATTCTATCATAGTGCATCTTCATGTACTAAGAAGTTGCCCAGGATGAAGTTTATTAGTACTATGCAACATCTTGCCTAACACTATATTTGCTTGTTTGACACGATAAAATATATAGTTTGTCCTCCTACAGAAAAAGTAGCCCTTGTCTCAGAAAAGGTGAAGGAAGAGAGTTATACTATTATTGCTCCTTGCACCCACAGACAAAGGCTGCATGTTTTATTGTAGAGGAACCTCGATTTTGATAGTTTAACTCAAACGGGTGATCTCAAAATGCAGTTGCTGATGTTATATCAAACCATGAATTTGTGCTTAGCGGATGTTCAAATTAAGACAGTTGTCCGGTGGTCATGTTTATAAAAAAAAAAAGAATTTGGGATCACTTAGCTTTAAGGAACAGTTGTGAAAAATTTACTGAAAGAATGCACACTGTTGGAGATATGAATGATATTTGTATAAGACTAGTGTCAATTTAGAAGCAAATTTGCTGCAGAGGATTGGGTTAGCTAGGCAGTAGTATATTGTATCTTGAACAGGTAATTAGCTAAATGTAATTTGTAGCAATGGTCATCCTCTACAAAATCATGAACTTTGTTCCCATTGGCATGGGAATTGGCATTAAAAATAGCAGGATCTAGCTAAAGAGAATCTCTCATCAAATTCATTAAACATGAAGGTTGTGAACTATCTAGTGAACTCCTTCTAAACATACTTTGGTCAATTTAGAGTTCCAAAACAAATTTATTTGGAAATTTTGTAATCCACATTTTTTTAGTAGAGTCCTACTGTAGAAGACGAACCAACTAAAGAACTATGCACATATCTTGCTACACTTCTCGTGGTTTACTCTAGTGTCACTCTGTGTGTATAAATGTTAATTGAGACAAGTCTTGAACACGAAAAATATTTAATGTGTAAGCAATACATTAATTATTTGGGATTAATTTCCAGTTATTATGGCATATTGAGCTTTTCGCTGTTTTCACGCAGTCTTATCACAGTAACACCATTCATGTCCTTTTCAACTGGACTAAGTTATTGGACGAAGAATCTCCCAGAGAGAGCTTGCAAGGGTTCATCTGACTGGAAACCTGCTTTCCCAGTCTTGTTCTTTCAGTAGGAATGAAAAATCCTTGTACCAAAGTAAAGATGCACACAGTCTTTACAGCCATTTTTTATGGAGAGGAAAAGGTGGTGTTTTCAATGTGGCAGTATGGATGCCTACACAGACTTTCAGCAACTCAAACAAGAATGTTTAGTGCAAATTACTTGCAAAAATCCTTCATTAATGTAGAGTTAAGGTGGTTTGTGTTCAGTACTACCCTGTGCTCCTCATGTACTTGTAAGACATGAGTATAAGTCCCAAAATTCAACACTGGCAAACCAGGAAATGCAGAGTTAAGGCCACGCTTCCCATAAGCGCTGCAACACAACCATAGCTTTGGTTTCTGCCCTAATTATTATAGTGTTTTACACCTCCCTCAGCCTTTTCCAATCAGCAGCAAGTACTCCCCAGATCAGTGATACTTCACAGAGCCTTGTGGGGATCCATTAGACTGTGTGACTTGTGTTGATTTAGAGTTGTATTTTGCAAAGGGAAAATAGCTTATTTGATTTACGAAGGTTAAGGTATTCTAAGTACCTATTGTCTTCCCCATGAGGACAGAGTCAGAGTTCCGTGGAAAGAATCACCTTACCTCTGTATTTCTTGATTTTCCAATGTGCTGCAAAGGACATCCCATAATTTGCTGCTTTAGGAATCAGTTTTAGGAAATGAGATTTCTTCTCATCCCTTATCTCAGAATGTTATATTTTTAAAATAATTATATGCAGATATAGGAGCCATACTCTCTCTAGTAACCTCAAAGCATCATCTCATTATTTTCTTCAAGTAGTTTTGTAATTCCTGCAAAGAAAGATGGATTTTATCTTCTTTCAGTCTATATTACTAATGGAAACAAGATTCAGAAAACAAAATATTTTGTAACTAATTCAAGAAATATCACCTTTTTATCACCTCTATGCTTCATTGATTTCAGGAATTCTACCTTACATTTCCCATTAGATCTGATAACTTTTATCACTCTCAAGTTCAGCAACTCAAGTAATTCTAACTTATTCATATCTGGCATCAAAATTGATGGTCTTGGACCCCAGCTGAAGGAAGAAGATATTTCCATCTTTATTATCTATTTCTGAAAATGTACATTAAAGAAACTTATCTCCATGTAGTCTGGAAACTGTGACAGTGTTTATTCCTTATTTAGACAAAACAAGACCTCTTTGACATTACCTCTCAGTTTTTTATCCATCTTGGAGTCAGTTTTTATTTTGCCTGGTAATGCTACCATTATTCCAATATCTAAAAATCTTGTTTTTAATCCCCTCCCACCCCACTCCTGTGTTCTGCCCACATTGTAGTCTCCCAATATCTGTAGTTCATATGCCTGTGGCAGCCAAATTGCCTCTTTTGTTGTAGAATGTTCATGAATACTGTCCAGGTAATAAAAGCCCTCCATTATGAGAATTAAAAATTGCAGCTAAGAAAACACAATAAAAATAAAAGCTTATTGCATGGAAAGAGAGAACCACTATCCCTACTTCTTATTTGATGAGTCCATAAAAAAAATTGAGGAAGTTAGTGGTATTTCTTTGTATATACATAAAACTGCAAAGATTAAGATGTAGTGAAAATATGAAGTTTGTAGAGTCTAGACTGCTTGTTAATTATTAACATGCTGTGCATGTTTATAAAGCTGCCTTGTTTTATTAAGAGTATTAATAGGAAGAAAAAATACTATTCATTCAGGTTTTTTTAAAGTTATATTTGACATTCTGAAAAGGAGACTTCTAAGAACAAATAATAGAAGCCATAGATGACTTTATGTATGATGAGAAACAAGGAGAAGGAAGGATTCTTGGGCTTAATCTATGAATTTCTACAATTCTGATACTTTCTCTAACAGTGGAAAGTGATGAGCATAAGAGATATTGGCTATTTGGAAACCATTTGAAAAAATTACCACTGCACACTATCATAATATTCCCTAAAGAACGAGACCTATAACTTGCTGATCTCCCCTCCTTTCTGCCAATATAAATACATTCAAACTAATTTGGTGCCTAATTCTGCAAAGCAATGTGTGGTGCACATCACACTGCAGGATTTAGGCCTAAGAATGGAAGATTCACTTTTGGATCTCTTTCCAGGTGTGCCTAGGAGCAATTCCAGAATGGGTTCTTTTGCCCAGATCTGGTCTGATATGCAAGCCACTACCCTCAAAATTGGCAATATGATGAAAAAGTCAAAGCCATTGACAAAATATCTTCCTGTATTTTAGCATTGCATATTTTTGTTTTTCAACTCATGTTTTGATGAAAAGTTCACAATATTTGGTGGTCCTCCTAAAGCCATATTCCTGGGGATATATGAATACACAAGAATCTTGGTTTTCACTTTCAAATAAGGTAATTGTCTAGTCCTCCTGGTTGCAGAGAAAAGACCAGAAACGTCACCCAAGTGCACCCAAAGGCTCAGAAATCAGAAGATTAATAAAAAGAACTTTAGTTTTTAAAAAATCTCATTATTTTGGGGGGGAGGGGCTGGCTTATAATTTGAGTGCTTGGTGTTGGCAATACCACATTCCAGAAAGAGGATCCATCAGGCGAACTCAAATATCTACACCACACAACCTGACTCATTTGGTCTCCAGTCTTCAGTGGGATTTGTTGGTGCTTGGAACTTCTGAAAATTTGTCTGCTTGTGTTTAGATGCTTAAACATGCACATAAGGGTTTGAGGTGTATAGATTCAGTGACTGGTAGTTACCATTGTAGGGTATCAGTGGTATATTTAAAGTGACCTGCAAATAAATAAATAAAATAAATAAATATATGGAATATGCACATTTATCCTCCACCCCCTCGCGCCCCCCCCCCCAAATACATAGGAAGGGGCCAGGGGAGAGGTTTATTTTTTGCCCCCTGCCGCTCCCTGTTTCTTGTATAAAATTTTTTTTTTTTTGGGGCCCGCCCCCCCCCCCCCCTCCCAGGAGTTTCTGTAGACAATTGGGGAAATATTAGAGATTACTGAATCACAGGTATAAAGTAGAGTAAATTAAACTAAATTGAGAAGGGAAGTGATCTTAATTCACTGATCAAAATGTTCAGGTTTTTTTAACCTATTTAGGAGGACATAGTCAATTTAATAATCACACTTACGTTTGAATTTTACCTACTGTTACAGGCAACATCTAAAAATGGTGAAACAGAAGAGAGGGGGAAGCAGTTAAGGTTGTAGTTGGCAGAAGGTATTTTCTTTTGTTTATCTCTTGGTGGTTTCTGATCATGGGAGCCACAGGAAATGGCAATATATGCTAAGAGCATGAGTTTGGTGCTTTTTAACTTTTTCAGATTAATATAAATATACAACTATAGTCTACAGAGCACATTTTTGTCCGAGGAGCTCTAGCTGGTCACGTGTTAGTGGATCCTCTGTTACTAGGTGCCTTCCTGACACTCAAGTTTGTGAGTCCCTGATCTTTTAATTTAATGGGACTGCTTGGGCTTAAAGTTGAGTTTATACTTAAGCTCTTTGCTGAAACAATAGCTTAACTGCAGGAGCTTTTTAAAGTTTTGTAAATTTGACTTTACTTCCAAAGACAATGGAAAGAATTAATCGTATGGCTCCTTGCCTTGCAGTGATCTTGGTGCTGCTACCATTCAACTAATAAGTTGCCTGGAAAGCGCTCTCTAGTTTAGTGCAGTTCCATTGCACCTATAAAAGAAAAAACGGTGGCAGGAGCACGCTTGTTGAAAAATCAAATGAGTTATCTTTCATGCTAAAGCTAGCTCTTATTTGATCTAGCTTAGCTAACATTTGTTTCTCTACTTTCCCCTCCCAGTGCCAAAAGGTGCAAAAGATTGAGAAGTTCAGCATTAGCCTGATGCATTAATTAATACCTCCGTCACACTTCCATCTAGTTTGGGTGTCAATAGTCTGATCCTTTGTGAGTAAAGTACATAACTTTTTTTTCTTTAGGAGTCTCTACGCTGCCATATTCTCGCTGCCATATTCTCAGTTTCCTCAAGAAGCAAATTAATTTGCTTCAGTTGCTTTCAGTTACAAAAGAGCTAAAAATGTTTTGTTTGTGGCAGGTGGTCTCTCATCAGTACTTTGTATTCTTGTTCCTTTTGAAATTGGTGCCTCCAGAACTTTTTCTCTACTTTCTCAGGTTTCTTAATTCAACCTGATGAGCACTGCGTTTTATCCCAATCTATCCATGCCTCACTGCAAAGTCCTTGATTGGGTGTTTTGTGATGTTTCTGGTTGGGCTAGTCGCCTGACTTGGAGTCTTCTACTTCTACATTAAACTAGGGATTAATCTACAGGAGTATAATCATCAAGCCCAATTCACCCTCCGCTGTGCCCCTACCTTACTGGTAGTGGAAATCTCTGGTCCTGGAAAACTCTGGTCCTTCAAAATTCCAGGTTTTGTGGTGTTGCTCTGTACCAGGGTGTCTATAGGTATGGCTTGGGCTATAGGCACTTGAGTTTTTGTCCCCAATGATCATAGAACCATACAAGATTAAAGTTGGACGGGACCTCAGGAGGTCATCTAGTCCAACCCCCTGCTCAAAGCAGGACTAACCTCAGCGAAATCATCCCAGCCAGGGCTTTGTCAAGCCGCAGTTTAAAAACCTCTAAAAATGGAGATTCAGCCACCTCCCAAGGTAACCCATTCCAGTGCTTCACCACCATCTTAGTGACAAACTGTTTCCTAATGTCCAACCTAGCCCTCCCCCACTGCAATTTGAGACCATTGCTCCTTGTTCTGTCATCTACTACCACTGAGAACAGCCTAGCTCCATCCTCCCTGGAACCCCCTTTCAGGTAGTTAAAGGCTGCTATCAAATCCCCCCTCATTCTTCTCTTCTGCAGACTAAACAGGCCTAGTTCTTTCAGCCTCTCCTCATAAGTCTTGTGCTCCAGCCCCCTAATCATTTTTGTTGCCCTCCGTTGGGCGCTCTCCAACTTGTCCACATCCTTTTTGTAGTGGGGGACCCAAAACTGGACACAATACTCCAAATGCGGCCTCACCAATGCCGAATAGAGAGGAATAATCACTTCCCGCAATCTGCTGGCAATGCTCCTACTAATGCAGCCCAATATGCTATTAGCCTTCTTGACAACCAGAGCACACTGCTGACTCATATCCAGCTTCTTATCCACTGTAACCCCCAGGTTCTTTTCTGAAGAACTGCCTAGCTCGTTGGTCCCCAGTCTGTGATATCAGTGTAGCTCTGTCAGCAGATGCCAGAAGGGCTCTGTCGGTAAATAGGCTCCTACTTTGCTTTCTACTACCAGTGGAGTGACCCCAATGATAGAGCAATCTAACAACATCTAGAAATAAGAAATATCTGCCTAGGCATCAGTATAGCTCAGATAACAGCATTGTTTGCCCCCAGGCCAGAACAACGTCAAAGCACTCAAGTTGGCAGAACAGGATTTGCACTTGCTTCCTAATCCAGTGCAAGGATACCACTAGCACTAGTTCTTTGCTAGAGGCAATTAGAAAGGGTTACTATAGCAGCAGGTATTCTGTTTTCTTCTGTCAAGGTGGATTCTAGTCAGGTGTTACTGCTGTAGACTTGAAGCACTTGAACCTGGTTGCTATGACAGGAGTCACATTAGTCTATTTTATGATTAAGGCAGGGATACATAGGGACAAAGCTGATGCCAGTCTGAAATTAAGTGTGAACAGCTCCTCTTACTCCTTTCTTCCATGCATAGACAAGGTTGTGTTGTGTTTCTGAAGCCAGTTAAATTCATGGTGAGAACTGGGATTGTGCCAGCCAGATGGGATCATATTGATGCACTGAAGAAGAACTGAACACTGGTGAACACACAGAACCACAGTTCGCTTGGCAAAGAGAGTGGCAGTTCCAACAGTGATAGTGTTGGTATAATGATGTAATGATTTATCAAATAGAAAAGTAATGCAGCAACTTTCCCTCAAAAATAGAATAAATTGGTTCATTAAACCTGTGTTTATATATTTCAGCATTCAGAAATATCTTTAAATAAATTCTTAATTTAATCTGGAAATATTGACCTTTCTTCCATCTGATTGTGTGTCCATTTAGGATGATGCACACTGTGATACTAGATTATAATCTCAAATATGTGGATGTAGCTCATCACTACATGTTGTGAAAAACCTGATACTATAGACCACAGACGTGGTTGGCTATCTTAAAGTCCAGCCTTATTTGAGCCTTATTGTGTGGATTTATAGGTTGATGGTTTATAAGTATGAACAAATGAATTTGAAATCCCAACAGTATGGTCTCCTATATTTTGAAACTAGAGTAGAATGCCTGTGTTAAAAGAATGGCTATTTGGTTACTTATTTAATAAACCAAGCTTTCTCTAGATTTCTGGAACATACCTGCAAAACATGGATATACTGACCAGGTAAACAAAATCTTAATCATACGGAAGACCCAAGGTAGAGAGAGGAAAAATACCTTGAAACAGTATCGTCTTGCTATGCAGGATTTTTACTTGGCACTTCAGATTCTGATATAACATGTTATTTCACTAGTTGCAGCTGTCATCCATATGTATGCAACTGGGCTAAATGTTTGCAAATATGTTTGTGCAAAATAACCCTACCCATGTGTTAGAGAAATATTTAAATATTTTTTTTGGTGAGCTTAAAGTACAGATGCAAGTATAATTGTTTCCTTACATCTGTGAATGATCTTAAGCTAAATTTTCCTAATGTCTTCTTCGTATCCTGTAACATTTCTTATAAGTCAGCGTAAATAGTGAGCTGTCCTGAAGACTAAAGTAGAGTTAGAACTTTCAAATTAAATATTTAAACAAATGTCAGATAAAGGGCTACTAATTCTTTCCATTAATATTATGCTGTGAATCATTTCTATGAGACTGTCTTGGCATTTTTTTATACCAACTAATGTATCATGGCCTTGGATTATTTAGCAGCTTCTTTCCAGTGCCTTGCTGCATAGTAGCCTAGCACACAATCCTGGTCTTTAAGTTCCAACACAGTTCTCAAGGGCAAAGAGAGTCTATCATAACAGTGCTAGACACCCCTGATCAGGCATGGTGAAAATGGGGCTATAGCTTGCTTCCCAGCAGCCAGCATGAGGAAGGAGCATATGCTGCATCCTGTTAAACGATGTCGTAGCTTCTGCTGCTGTATGTGGTCTCCTAATGTTCTCTGATGCGTTGTCTATCTCAGCCACGATATTTCTAGGTGCTATCATTAAGGGCAGTAACCTTTATCTCCCAAGCACATGCCAGCAGTGGTCTGAAGCCACAGTCTAAACTATTTTTCTATCTGAAATGGAAGCCTGAAATGGAAATATTTCTGTTCTGAACTTTTTCCTTAATTGTATGTGCACTTAGGTGTTTTCTTATAGGATTTCTTGTGAGTACTGATAGTGTTGTGTGTAGGCATTTGGGGGGCTTTAAGATTTCAAACACGAGTTTGGTGTGGGATGGGGGGACTGTCCTTTCACATATTTATTTTTTTTTTTAAAATACAGACTGAAGAGATGTCCTAACTTCACCCTAACATTTCAACTGCAGGTGAGTTTGTAATATAACTGAAATGCAGAAGATGTGGTCTCATTGAGCTGGGACAGTACAAATAAGAAAAGGTAGTGTTATCTAAATGCATTAGGATTCCAGTCACAGCTCCTGGAAATCCAACACAGAGCAGTTCATACCTTATATCTAAGTTAGACGCTCAGTTTATAATAAGCAAATTGGATATGCAAGATGTCCATTATTAGCTCAGCTATGCATTACAGTAATATGTAAAAGTATAATGATTTTATGTGAGATGCTGGGCACAAACCCCTATCTTGGGGAAAGTATCAGGAGACAATTTTCATCTCTGTGTGTCTGATTCTCTCTAACATTGTATTGTAAGAATATAATGAAAACCAAAATATGGAAGTAATTCAAAGAATTGGACTTTTATTGGAGTCCTATTGCTGTTTAATAAACTGTTAAAATGTTTTTAAAATAGACTGTATGGGTTAGGAACAAAACATGTTGTGGTGGCAAGTTTCATGTGTTTGGCTCAAGAATAAATTTTGAAATTTTTCTGCATGTATGGGAAAGCTGTGCCACCATCAGTTATCTTATCACCACTACTTCAAACTCCACCTCACTTCAGAATATGATATGAAACCCTGATGTTACTTTACTGTCTGGCATATATACAAAGAGAGTAGAATAAGTCAGGAGAGAAAAACATCTTAAGTTTGGAATGTGAAAGATTGTGTGCCATATGTAAAGGAAAAAAATTAATTACACAATAAGTGGAGAGCTGGACTAGTAAGAAAATTTAGATATATTTTTGTGTTGAGGCTACTTCTTATATCCTTAACCAAAGAAATGGCTCTATACAAGGAATGAAAAGCCAAAATGACCATGGACATCTATGAAGCCATCATGATCAGTGGAGCGTGAGAGTGACATTTCCTGAGCCGGTCCTTAAAGTAGTCTTAAGACTAAGATGTGGGATGCTGTGTTTATGGGGAATTCTAAGGCTTAATACACGGTTACCGGGAAATTTGGTGGCACTCAACGGGAGTTACACAAGCTACGCAGAGTAGCTTGTGTAATGCCCATCGACCTCCTAACTTGCCTTGAGCATGCCATCTCTGCTGCACTGATGGAAAATGTGTTCCTGTTGACGCAGCGCTACATTTTTTGAGGAGGTAGTTTAATTGAATCGACTTCCGGATCGATTTGAGTGGGTCTTCACTGCCACTCAATTGATCTGGATAGATCGGGTCAGTGTGTACATACCCTAATTATCCAGATTAAATAACAAAATCAGCTAAATATATGTGAACAAAAGGTAACTTTATAATGTACAAAGTAAAGATTCCCACAGAAACATTCCTAGATCATCTTCCTACTCAGGGCTTAAATTCAACCAGAGTTGTCCAAAGTAGAGTTCCAGTAAATATTTTCAAACCCATGGGGCTGGAGCCCCAAGACCCGGAACTTAGAGAAATACGGTATGAGAATTTAACCCCTGTTCTTACTGATATGAACAGGCTGATTTGATTATAGCTGGTTGGAAAACTGAATTTCACTAAAATAGTGATAAGTAAAAGAGTAAAATAGTTACAGTAATAGTAAAATAGTTGTCTATATCACTATTGGTAACTAGGGATCCTAGAAATCGGTTTGCCATGGAAAAATATGGAATTTGCATTTTTACAGAGAATCTTTAGTTTTAGTCTAATGATGGCGCAGATAAACATGGTTCTTCTGTATATCAGTAAAACATTTTGTTCAACTGATATCTATATATATTGTAGCTAGGCAAACTAAAGTTCAGCGTTTCATTTTAATCACGGAAAAACATGGATTTTTGTCTATTTTATCAGAGAATTTGGGATTTTTATTATCACTGAAAACTAGGATCCCTGTTAATAATCCATTTAGTCACTCCATAAGACTTTCACTTCTATCTCCAATAAATACCAAAACCAGTACATACCCCCTAGCTTCTTCAAATTTGTTTTCTAGTGCAAAACCTTAATAGTGACCTCAGCAGTATCAAAAAAGAATAACTTTCCAAATACATGAAGCATGTGACAATCAAATTTTATATCTGTTGTTTTAATTAATATACCGTAAAAGCATAGGATGTTGGTATGGTTTGATGGAGTTAGATGTACGTACTACTTTTTAGTGTCTGTTGGAGGTGGAAGTGAAAGCTTTGTGGAGTGATAATCTATGGTGTAGGAAATATGAAGATGCAGAGGAATGCACAAGTCTTTCCACATATGTCCATTCCTTTAGAATTTTGGGTGGATGGAATCCTGCTGCAACAGTAACTGCAACTGAACATAGGTTTTGTTTGCTAATTGTTTTTAATACCTGAATCAAGTAGCAGGAAGGCATGCTGCCTTGGAAAAATGAGTTACTAGGTTTCTTTCCTCTGTGCAGGGGGAGAGGGCTGAAATCATGAACCTCCACAAGGCTAAAAAAAGACTACAAATAAACAGGGCCCAAAACACATTATGTTTAAAATCACTTGAGTTTGGCAATATTTCAGCTGTCCAACTTGAGATAAAAAGTGATCCTTGGAACATGGCAGTACTGATGTATATGAAGATTTGGCAGTTATCCAAGAGTTGGGGTTACAACTAGAGTGATTTCATTGGGACTATTCAACTGCTTAAAGTTGAGCACATATGCAGTGGGGATGAAATCTTGACCCTATTAATGTCAGTAGGAATTTTGCCATTTACTTCATCAGTTCAGGATTTTACACAAAGTGTTCACAGAATTGAAGCCTGTTAGGCTCCTATTTTTGAAAATTTTGGACTGTGTATTTAAAAAAAAAAAAGTTCACGATAACTTTCATAATAGTCTTTCATTGTTAACACTGAAGCAATTTTGTTTTAAAATAACAAAAATTTTATGCCACTGAGAGGAATGTTTTTAATAAAAGTAGTTTTAGCCCTGTGATACAAACAATTATTTATGCACAGGCTTAATTTTAAGGACGGGAGTCCAGTTGAAGTCAATGAAATTATTCTTGGGAGTAAAATTACATAGTTGCACAAACTGTGTACTTGCTTGTTTGCAGAATGAGGGTTTTAATTTTCAGTATTTTGTTTTTTTCCTACAGCAGTTTTGTAATTTAGTTCATAATAATTTTAATTTTAAATTACAATGGCACAAACTTTCAAATTAGTTGTACAAATTCTCAGCCTGATTTAAATTATTTTTTTTAAAATCAAGTGAATGTAGTCACCTTGATTTAAATTGCTTCCCTTGCAATCATAACTTTGGATGTTCTAATATCCACATACTGTAAAAAGCTTTTCTTTTATCTGTCTTAAATGTGTTGCTTTTTAATTTAATTATATATCTTTGTTGTATTATGAGGATAAATGAGCTCCCAATTTATCTTCCCTATCTCGTTTTGCGTAGTCTTACATTAGATGGACAAGTAGCCACTTTTACATGTCGTTCATTTTGAGATAAGTTTCTTTAGAAGTAATTTTCTTATAAGAATTATGGGTCTTATTTTGTTAAAAGGAAAACAAAACCCTCTACACCCAACTTATTACTATTTTTTTCAGGGATGCTAATTTTGCTTCCTTCTATAACATGTCACTGCAATAAAGAGCCATTTAACATTCGTAGAATCAAAATAAAATATCAGGAATTGTGAAGACTAGATTTGAGCTTTTCTTTGTGAACAGGTAAAAGTTGATAAGAATAATTTAAATTGTACCTTGGATTGCAGTGTCCTTTGCTCTAATCCAGGGTTTTCTGATTCCTTTCCCTGTCGTAGTGCTTTGTCTTCTATTAGAGAGCAATGTTTTTCCGCATATCTGCTAATTTAGATATTACACTTTGAGGCAGGTGGGGGGATAATAAGTAAAATCTGGGGTGGAGTGACCCCCCTCAGGGATCACACATTCCTAAGTAGTGAAGTATCTTATTCTTTTCAAAATCTTACACTGGCTTCAACACCTGTGTAATGAGTTTATAGCCCATGCACAATAAATCATAATCTTGGCTGTTAGAAAGACAGTCATGGGTGCCAAATAGATCTTTTTACTATCTTATCATACAGCTGTTGGAGACCACTTCAATATGAGCTTCAATATACCTTCTGTATCAGATATTCTTAACTTGTCCTCTGTGAAAATATATGTGGGAATTCATGTTATAAAGATATAAACTTTACTTAATTAATCTTGAAGATTTGGGATGGAAGCATAGATATCAGAGTTTATTTTTTCCTGTGTTTGCTCTGTTATCTTTCAGTTGATAACCAGGCACTTGCACAGACTTAACCAATTCAGTGGAGTTCTTACCACTCCTGTAGTCGGACTTGCTGTCAGTATGGGTGGCCTGTGTTGAGGTGATCTTAGGTGGATTTCATTTACTGTGGCTGAGCTGGTAGGAACGGTGCTAAACTAATCTGAGTTGTGAATCATCTGCCCCAGAAGTGAGTCAGTAGGAGTAGTGCTGAGCTGGTCTCAGATGGAAGTCACTCTGTAGATCCTATGTTAATCTACTAGAATTCTCTCAGATTCATACATATTAAAGAGAGAAGGGACCATTATGATGATTTTGTCTGACCTCCTGCATAACACAGGCCTTAGAATTTCACCTAATAATTCCTGGAGGGAATTTATTCTTCCCTTCTATCTAAATGAACCCAGTGTCTTTTCCTGTGCAGGTCAGTAACAGATTTGGTACACTTCAGTGTTGTGTTTGTGTCCTGTGTAGTTATTTCTCAATACTCTTCCCAAGTTACAAATAAAATGTTTTTGTTTTATATCTACATAAAATATAAAGACTGCTTCTGTCCACTGTGTGAATGAGAGGATTGGAATAAATGACAAGTCAAAGGATTATTTTGAATGTTTGGTTCCTATATCATCTGTATTTCTTGGAGATCAATATTTTTCAAGAAGAAGAGATGCTTGGAGGAAATGGTACCAAGTTATGGACATACTACCTTTTCTTGGAGTACCTAGAATGACTGAGATGGAGGTTCTGAATGCAAGGGACACAACATAACTTACAATGAGGAGAGTAACTTTGAATTGTGAAAAATAATTATTTACTAACTACTAATTATTACATTTTGAATGTGAAAAGTATTTTATATGAATTGTTGGTTACTACAGAAAACTTTTTCTGAGCTAGTCTGAATCAGATTATAAAGATCTTCCTCCTTGAGGTATATGGTGGTGGTCATGTTATATTGGATTTAAAGGCCCATGAAGATGTCTGAATGCAAGTGCGACTTTCAGGAGAGAGAGAGACACACACTTCTTGACACCGCTGCAGGCTTATCACAGATGCATGAATTCTCTGTCTGTGTCTTCCTGCAGGAAGGCTCTAGGAGGGTTGCCAGCCCGATGCAAAGGGGAGGCCCCAGGGTGTGAGAAGGGTTGCATTAACCCTGAAGCAGCAGCTCCTATGTCTGCAAGGCTGGGCCTGGTTCCATGTTCTATGCGTTGTGCACAGGTCACAGCACCACTCACTCAAATTTGGCTCCACCACCTCTTTTCCCCCATGTTATGATTGGTGGGCTGCAGAGACGAACCTAAGCAAATGGCACTGTGACCCCATGTGCCAGGTTGCAATGTCTGGAGTGGATAGCTGGGCCCAGTCCTGCAGGACACAAGAGCAACTATTCCCCAAGCTTGCTTTCTAGCCTCTCCTCTCTCAGGGCTTCACCAGAGCAGATTAGAGTTGCAGTGCTGGGATGGAGGGTTTTGCTGCAGGTAGTCATTGCCCCCTCATTTGTCCAGGAATTTTTTTATCAAAAATCACAGAGCAATCACTAACCCCATGACTTTTACTACTTTTACCAGGATTCCTTGATGATTTAAAAAAAATGTAAATGCTATGATAAATCTGCAGCCCTAACAATAAATAAGTAAAGGGCAAATGAAGAAGCTTAATAAATTAGCAAGTGAATAACAAGTTCTTCAGAGAGTAATTAGAAATGACTGCATCAGTTATCTTTAGTTTCAGTTAATTATCTCCAAAAAATCTCCATGTGCTCCTACCTAACCTTATTACATAATATCAGAAAGTTCTGTGGTGTAAAGAATTAGCATGGCAAACTTTCGTTTTTACTTGTTAGGGTTTTTTTTAAGATTGCAGGTGGCTTGAAATATTCTAATGTAAAAGGGAACTTAGGTTTATTTGTGAAAATGAGGTCCAAGTAATGGACGCAAAATTCTTTAAAGATTTCAAAACCTCTTTTGTGGTAATAGATTTGTATCTTGACATTTGACATGGCATTCTCTTGAACTTTCTAATGACGTAAAGGTCAGATATCATGCTGTGAATAGGGAGTCTGTATTTGCCTTAGAGTTGAGACACATTGCTTTTTATTCTAAATTTTCTCATTTTCATTACAAATATTGAAATTTCACATTTTAGGCTGTAGAACAAGCACAGATCAATTTTCACTTAGCAACATGTACATTGGATGCCATTGTGTGTAATGTGCCAATAATACACATATTGCCAGTATTAATCCTGTTTGAAGAGTTTACATTTTTATTCTCTGGCTTGTAAATAAATGTATATGTTGATTGTTATATATTATGATAGTCTTTAATTGCATGATCATAGACTATTTTTCAGCATTCTGCATTTTGCCTCGTTCACTGAATAAGATGGATGGTGGTTAGCAAAGAATCACAAGTTGTATACTGAATGAGAGTATTGTCTATAGAACTTCTACCACATTTTTTTACAGAAGTTGGAAGGCGTGTAGTGAAAGAGGCACAGATTGCAAGATTAAGCATGGCCTTGTGGTTACAGTAAATGAATGCCACTCGAGAACTAGATTCTATCAGTGTGTCTTTGCCACAAACAGCTTCCTATGTGAATCTGGACATGTCACTTAAACCAACTTTTTCACACATTGTCAAGGTACCCTCAATGAAGGTAGATATGCCTGAGTTTCCTCATTTTACAGATAGCATAGAAAAATACTTACATTTGGCAAACTCTTTCCAAAAGGTAGTGTGGCTAAGTGGCCTACACTTCTTACCTCTCAGTAAGGTATAAGGTCTCTCTTAGTATTAAGGGATGTAAAAGGCACAGAATTACTAAGCCCAGTTAATAGGAGAGGTGAATATAAGAATCATAGTCTCCTGATTTGCAGCACATCGTACCTTCCCATGGGCCAGTGGGTATTTTGATGGAGGGTAGTACCAGGGAGGAGGAGATGAAGCATCCCTTTGTTTCCTGTCAGGGGCTCAGTTGCATGTAATGTGTTGAGATGAGATGTGGGGGCATGGTATGCACAGTGCTGATAAATATATTATGCGATTTTTAGCAGTCAACCTATAGCAAGTGCTACGGGCAAAACACAGACAGAAAATGGTGATTTTCAGCATGTTATAGCTCAGTCCAGTCTAAATGGATTTTCAGGGGAGAGCAAAAGGCACCTCTTTAACTCTAGAACAATCCTGTTGACAAAATTCGAAGTACTGCTGCAAACCATGTAAACATTAGAGCTCTTAAAATAAAAAAAGTTTTATAATGGAAAGTGCTGGGTAACCTAAATATCGGGTCACTACCATTCCCCATGTAATAAATTTATATACTGCAGCATTTAAAATCCTCAAAGCACTGTGCAAACATGGTCTAATTAATCTCACTTTTGCAAGATAGAGAAATGTTATCCATCATTTACAAATAGGGAAATAAAGTGACTTTGACCAGCATAATGCTAAGTCATTTGACAGAACTGACATTAAAATCTTGACTCCTCATTCTCAGGATACCCTGTTCTCTCATCACAGGCATACAGGAGTACTCTTTACATAGGAAATTCATGTACTATATAAGTTTGACATGTGACGGACCAAAAAAACTGAAATTCTGTAGCATCTCAATACACTGGTTATGGGTACATCAGAAATCCACAGGTAGCAGGCTAGTATTTTATGCTGTTCTTCATGGAATTGGGAAGTTGTTGATATCAAGACTGAGATCTCTGCTGAAGATGTAGAGTTCAGTCAGTTTGACAGTGATAATTTGTTGCTAAAGAAACCTCAACTTCTTGTTCTTACTGTTCCAGCTGGCCTTGCTGAATTTCTTCCTCCCTGAAGAAAAGTTGCATTTTGAAGAAGAAAGTAGGCATGTCCGCCGAAACAAAAGGAGTAAAAGTAGTGAAGGACCTGATGGTGAGTTTCTGCCTTTATTCCTTACCAGTTGCATTTCTCATTTTCACAGGCAAATGAGGGGCAAGAAGGTTTTTTCAGGTAATGACTATATACTGTATTGTGTAAATTAACAAGGGGAGTTCCTATGTCTCATGTAGTGCCTCCCTGAACTTGCTTGGCATCCAGATCATTAATTCCATAAATACCTATTCCCACGCTACACCAGTCTAGTAAATGATATTAAAATTAATATCCTAGCCAATCGTTATTTGCCCCAACTGCAATGATTTTTATAATCATCATTGACTCAGTAAGGGGCATCTTCTTGTCTAACATTGAGAACTTTGGCTTGCTTACTGATATGATTTGTTCATATACTTCCTGTGCTCCCCACTTTCTTAAAATCCATGTTCGATGGGTTGTTGTGCAGGCTAAACAGCTGTGAATAGTGCTGTCCTACAGAATGGAAATGTGTTGTAACTGGGACCCTCTGTGTGGTTGTAGAATAGATGTGTCCAAGCTCCACACTGTTTACCCCCTAAATACGTAGTGCTCTTTGAGTGTTTGTGCACATATATATTCTACTTCAGGTATGTGTGCACTCAGCGCACTTGAACCAGATACTTTTGGTCAGAAATACCCATTGGGGCAGCACATACGTCCTGAGTGTCCTGCTTCCAACCAAGTCAGAAAGAGTTGGAGCCACCCCAGTTCCTTGTCAGTTTCTTTTCAGTTCACAGCTTGATGCCTCACAACTCACTGTTGTTCAGCACTTATCAGAATGCTTGTATATAGTTAGCTTTGTTTTATATAGTAATTAGTCAGTAGTTTGATAGTAATAAGTTTTCTGATAATTTCCTTTTTTCTCTCAATTTTGAAAGAATTTTCTCATTTTTATTCTGGGTTGGTATATAAGTTCAGTTGTTGTTCTGTCTTTGTTTGGGGTATCAGTTAGAAAATCCCTTGGTTTTAAAATTTGTCTGTCCTGTCAGGCAGCCATACCTGTAAACAATGGGCACACAGTGTGATTTTTGTTTAGGAGAAGGCTCCATTTCAGAGAGATGCACTGTATGTAGATCCTTCTGTAGATGAACAAAGAAACCTAGAAGAGCAGACTGAGAATGTACCTCATGGAAAATGCCACATACCCAACCTTGGATCTGAACACCCAGATCATGTTTCACTGAGGAGTGCTGCATAAGCCTTGGTACCTTAAGTACCCTCTCCGATTCTGAAGACATCATCCTGTGAAACAGGGAGAAATCCTCAGAAATCAACTACAGAGAAGAGGCATCAGTCACAGTCTCTAGAGCCATCGTCT
Source organism: Mesoclemmys tuberculata (assembly GCA_007922155.1). NCBI lineage: Eukaryota > Metazoa > Chordata > Testudines > Chelidae > Mesoclemmys > Mesoclemmys tuberculata. Next base: position 22,888,869 of record ML675622.1, read on the forward strand.
AAAGCTCTTACACTTCAAGGGGGAGAAAAAGTATAGCTCAAAATCCAGGACAGACTTATTGACCAACCATTCAGCCCATAAATGTGAGTCCTCAGTACCAGATGAGAACTTATTGCAATCTGGCTCTGAGCAGATGTCATTGAAGGACCTGATACCACTATCTTCTACTGCAGTGGTTCAATTTTTTCCAGTATAGATAACCACAGTACCACTGATTTTGATACCAACTAGGTCAATGCTGATTACTCTCTCAGCACCAAGGGACTCAGTACCAACAATTGCTTTCCACCTCACATTCAATATGGTCCTTCCCATTACCAACTGTATTGGTACTGTCTGTGCCACATGCATATATAGTAGCTAGAGATCTCATGATTTCATCCATCCTGAACTCTCTACTCTTCTCTGCTGAGTTTGCATCAGTAAGGAGTGCCAATACCCACTACCTACAAAGTTTAGCCCCAGTGCTGGTGAAGACATCCTAGCTCAGACCACGATCCACACCCACTGGCACTGTGCCTGCTCTGCCTGAAGAATATTCCTTCCCATCTTCAGAATGAGGGAGCAGCAGGGAAGCCTGTCCCGTGGCATCAAGTGGTCGTGATTCCAGAGTGGAATCTTATACTAGTAATAGATCCCTCTTTAGGGATATTAACTCTTGGGGACCCCTGTGTTGGCCTTACTGGGCCCGTTGGTGGTATTCCACATGCTACTAGATTCACTTCAACAGTGCAGTCAAGACCTTGATCGCCTCAGCCTCAATTTGCTGAAAAGGTCACCTTCGTCAGACCACCACCTCCTCAGCCTCCTATCTCTGAGGCACAGGCAGAAGAGGAACTTAAAGATGAATCTCAACAAATTCCAGCCCTTATATCATCCTCTTCCCCAGGTGAAGCTATTGCTCCTGACCCTACACAATCTATGCGTAAAGACTACAAGTCATTTCAGGGGCTCATGAGGAGAGAAGCCTCTGCACTGGAGCTTCCTGTAGAAGTTGTCTAGGAGAACCCTCACAGGCTACTAGACATCTTGTGTGCTGCAGTCCCTGGTCGAATGGCACTTCCTATCAATGAAGACCTATTAAATCTCACTAGAATGTTCTGGCAGAACCTGGCCTCCATATACCCACATCTAAAAAGGCTGACCAAAGCTATCAAGTTCCAGCACGGAGTTTTGAACAATTCTTCTATCACCTGGTGCCAGGATCATTGGTAGTGATGGCTGCAAGTGAGAGATCTAGGCAGGGACAACCCAGTAGGCAGAAAAAGCAGCTCTATGGTAACCTTATAAATGAGAATTGCAGATGTCCCCATGATTCTTTCCAAATATGACTATCGTAATGGGGATTACCTTACAGAATTTACAGACAAATTGCCCAGCAAGCTCAGAGAGGAGTTTAGGTCCATCGTGGTCAAGGGCCAGTTGATCACCAAAATGTCACTTTGAGCAGCTCTCAGTTCGGCAGATACAGCGTCACGACTAACCTGTGACCCACTCTCTGTCCCTGCTATTTCTGTCTAAAATTACCAGGATTTTGATGGTGAAAAAATGTAGAGGTGACTTAGAGGGGGTTAGGCTAGCCCTGCCTTTTATGCCCTCAGATGGATGGATGAGGACATTCAGTGTGCATATGCTGCCCTGACAGGTACTTCTGACCAAAAGTCTTTGGCTCAAGTGCACTGGGGCACACACACACACCTGAAGTGGAATATATATGTGCCTAAGACATCTCAAATAACCACAGGTAAAGTACAGGTAATTAATCATTTCTTAAAAACCTGTGCCAAGAGAATCAATAACAGCATCAGAAATTTAAGTCTTTATCAGCTCACCAGCCAGGTGGAAAAAGAAATCAAGATTTGGGTCTCTAACCACAGGGATAGAAGCCTTTGGTTTTTTTAAATCTCATCTTTTGACAGGTCTTTTTGCACTATAGTAGAAATAGGCTGAATGTGAACAAGATCTGTCACATTCATCTGACATGGCTACAGGTAATACAGTTCAGTACATCCATGCAAAAATATAATCCTCTATACCTCCCATGTTGCATAACCATGTTTGCATTGATGCATTCTTGGAAAATCTGGGCAGTTATCTCATGCTCACCCACAATCAATCAGGTGAGGATCTTTTACATGGTGTAATGTAGTTTGTGTTGTGTTTCTGCATAGATATGTGAAAGGTTAGCAGGATTTGTTAACTTGGGTACACACAAATGAGTAGTTAGAAGAAATGTTGTCCAAACTTATCCCTAACCCTGGAATTATATCTTACTTTCTGTGCATCAGCCAACTTTCCCTACCCCTTAAGTTTGTTGATCTTCACTTTTTGAGTTGATCAAATTTAGATTAAAAACTCTTCAGAGTGGGGGTTGTGTTTTTAATAATCTCTTTCAAACTCTATGCAAAGCATACTGTTGTATACATGATTATTAGTAGTAGTAACCTAACTATAGCTTGGCAATTGCTACAGTCTAGCCCCAGTAACTTCCAGAATAGTGCAAGTGTGGAAATGTGCTATACTGCCAGCTTTGACCCCACCTCTCTTCCCTAATTCACCTAGCAGAATGGTGGCTCACCTTGAGAATTGAGGCTTTAGTCAATGTCCAAAAATAAGTCATTTTAACCTCAGTAGATAGCATGAATCTAACTAATGAAAAAATCTCCACTTTTCCATGACCAAAGACACAGAAAGTGGTAAATTTTCTGTGGCTAACTCTAACCTTCTGTCTAATTTTTGCATAGAATTTATTCCAGTGCTTTTCTTTCATTGCTGTGCATCCTATTACATATGGCCATGATTCAGGAAGGTGCTTAAGTGCTTCCTGGATGGAGATGCTTTCCTGAATTGGCCCTATGTATGGTGCTGCATGTTGTAGTTCTGCAATATTTTAAATTAAACATTTTAAAAATTTTTTTAGCTGTCTAGTATAAAATGATGATGATCTCTGTTGGAGCTACTCAAACAACACGTGAAACTAAAAACATATGTTCTAGAATTTCCCAAAAATTTAAACACTCTGCCTCAGTGTCCTAATTACAATTAATAGGATGGTTTAAAAAAACAGTGTTGACCCAGCTATTGGGATGTTTACATTGGTTTGGTTTAATAGCAGGCCTTAAGGAAACAGGCAGGAAGGAAATAATGGATCAAGATAAGCCACCCCATGGTAAACACTTGAGGGTGTTGAGCCTACTAAACTGCTTTTAAGGAAGGCAAAGCCCTGCAGAAGAATGGAGGAACTCTGACTTGGGGGGGAAAAAAAAGCGACACCATCATGGGATCGTAAGCCTCTGGGTAAGATAGACCCATATAGATGGTTATTTTAAAATTCTTTTTCTCTAAATGCTTTCTGCCTACTGTTAACATTGAACAGTACTTTAGTTTTAAGAAGACTTCTGATCACTATCTTCATCATTGGTCAGAGACTCCCAAAGAGAAGAAATGCAGGTGCTAAACCCAATGGCACCTGCTTGGTAAGCACAGTTGATAGGTTACTGAAGCCGAGGAAAAGGTCTTGATATAAATGTGGGAGAACTGTGTTGTGTGTTTTTTTATTTTACCCAGGAGAGGTAAAGGCACAAAGCCAGACTGATGCCTGAGGGGGAGCACTCAGACCAGTAAGAGGACAGAGGTGCAGCTAACCCTTTAACCATGACACTATGTACCTCTTTTCACAGTCTATAAAATGCAGTGTTGTGAAGATAAATTTACTTCTATTTCTTAGGTGCTTGGATAGTAGTGATGGGGTCCAAGAGCAATGCATGGAGGGGAAATAGGGAACATGTAATACGCATCTGTTGAATATCATTCCCTTTTGACACCAATACTTTGTCTTCTCCCATAGATATATTCTACACCCCAAAAGGTCAGTTCTTCTGAACATAGCAATTTCATTCTGTTCTTCAATTTCAAATACTCTTAAGTACATTTCAGATATTTAAAAAATTCTTTAAAATTATAAATTGAACGTTACCAGAATTAAACTTCATGCTTGTGGTCATACAACTTAACCGTTTTTAGCTCTTTTAAGTGAAATGCCAAAGTTCTTCAGTAAAGCAGCAGTATAACTTACTTAACTTGCAGAGCACCTTATCATGGCAAGACATCTCAAGGCTTTTTAAAATATAAGCAACTAATGCTGGGAAACTCAAAACTGTAACTTCACCTTCCCCTCTATTTCCAGTGTAAATAATTCACATTTTAAGTTTTGTTTAATCTAGCTAGGTATTTATGATCCATATCTACCAAAACTGAGACCTAAGGGCTGCCGGCTGTGAAGAGTTATTGCAGCATGGTGTCAGCTTTCTTGTTGGGAAAAAATTAGCAAGCTTCTGTACGGAAGGGAAAAGAAGTGAAGGTGATAGAAAAGGTTTTAAGTAAAAGTCTGAGAAGATAATGGGGGTTATAGGCTTAGGAAGTAAAGGACAGAATGATTTACAAGAAAGATAGCCTACTTAAAGTAGAATCAAAATTTATAGTGGAGAAAGTATTCAGATTTCCTGGACTTTCTCCAGAAGACCTTGAGAATTGAGGGAAATGAATGGGAGATGAGCAAGGTTTAGGGATACAAGACAGTGAAGAAAGAAGAGATCAAAAGAATCAACTGAATGATCTCAGAATCAGCAGAGATGAGTGATCAGAAGAGAGGGTTAAGAGTCATAGAAAAGACTGGAATGTAGAGACTATTCTCCTGGATTCTAAACCACAGCCATTAAATGTCTCTCTGCTTTTTATATACAGCTGGTACTGCTGATGTTTCTGCTCTAACTCTGAACGGTTTAAAACCGAAAATAAAGTGGAATAAGGGAGAAATTAAAGTATTATTTAATGAGCTTCCTCAACTAATTTATTATGAAACTATCAATAATTTCACTTGGTACTAGTAAAATTTCATCTGTTAACTAAAAGGACACACCTATATATCAACCCTAGCACTGCCAACAGGTGCTCTTTTCTCCCCTTAATAAGTGTGTAACTTGCATTGATGGTATTTGAAAGTATGCAGAGAACTGATCCCTCCATTTGGTACCATCTTCAGGGAACAATAAAAGCATTCCAATTATGTGCCCTGTATGATTTGATGCTTGCTAAACTGGCCAAACTGCCTGCAATTTTGTTCTGCTCATCTATTGTTAGTTTTCCTCTTTTAGCCTTCAGGCCTCATAAGTTGTCCCCTTCCCTAAAGATTTTGCAATTTCACAGTGGTAGCTGTTTCATTGTGGCCATATTCCAAGAAATAACTTAAAGCACCATGAAACCCCCCAGTATTTTCTCTCCCCAAAATGCTGACAAATATGTTTTACTTGGAACAGACTCTGGGGTGATTCCAGCTGAATGTGGCATGTAATATTAAAAACAAGAATAACGGAATCTGACATTGTGATGCTAAGGTGAATGAATGATCAAGTTCCAATTAATTTCATACTAAGTCATTGAAATCTATTCTAGTATCTTTGCAATATGCTTGCATGAGTTACAAAGCTTCTACAGTATACAAGGATTTTTTAAAATTTTAGAGATGCCGACAGAGATCAAATATTTAATTAGGCTTTAAACTGTTCAAATACTAGTTTGATAGTAGCATATGTAGAGAAGATAATTTCATTGTAAAAATAGCTGTTGAAAGGCCGTGGATGGTCTAGATGACTATCCTTTTCTTCTGTGCTCCTAAATGAAACCTTTAATTCTTTCACAACCCCTTCATCAACTAGCAATCATCCATAAAGTCCATTGTACTTTGTTATAAAATGAAAGTACAAGCATTCTAGAAATGAGTTTTTCCTTGAGCTGCATGTTTCTATGTAAAACAGATAGATTACTCTGGATTTCTTTTGGGTAATAGTGCAACAGGTGATAGCCAAGCTCTTTCATACAAAATTGCCAGAGCCACAAGTTGTAATTTAGTTGCCTTTTGATACTGTGTTGTATAAATGATTGCACATGCTTAGTTAATGGCATGGGAGAAGCTAATCAATATGAATTATAGGAATTCAAAGTCCTTTTTAAAGAGAAAAATTGTGTCAGGAGTACATGTTCTTAATTATATAAAAGTGTCCTGATTTAGCTTGCGTACCCTGGGTTTTGCTGTGGATGATGAGCACAGCACAACAGAGAAGATTAGTACCTGTAAGACGACTTGCATGTAGGTGTTTGCTAGCTTCTTGTGTTGTCTTTTTCCTGTTGCCATTTGAAGGAAATGAAATTTCTTGAGGCAAATGGAAGCCTCATGTTTTGATTTACCTAAAACTGGATGGGTCAAAGTAATGAAGAACAAATTTTGGAAACAGTCTTTCATTGGGTTGAACTAGATAATATTTATCACTGATAAGTGCTTTAGAAACATTTAATAATTTCATACCATTGATTTGTAGGTAAATATTATGCTCATTTTACAGATGGGGAAATGAGGCAGAAAAGTTGAAGATTTGCCCAAAGCCACAGAGGGCATCCATGTCCAGGTTCTTTCTAATAGATCAATTTTTAGAGTGACACAATTTTTAGACTATAAATTCTTCAGGGTAGGGTCTAACTTTGTATTTGACATGTGTAGCAATTAGCATATTGTTTCTAACAAATAAAATAAGTCTTTTTCCTGTCTAATTTCCAAGATTAATTTTAGGCTTGGGCAAAGATTGTTTTGCTTGTTTGCTTGCTTGTTTGTGGGAGAGAGGTGTGATCAATGAATCACAATGGAAGAGTGCCACATTATCTGTAACAGGGCTTCTGTATTCGTTTAATGAAGGGACGGTAGTACAATACAAAGAAACCATAAAAATGTTAAGTTAGTTCTCATTGAAATAAACCGAATTTGAAATATTTGATCTCTAAAGAATCTCTTAAAGATGAAAGAAGATAAACTACAGAAACCAAAAAGAAAAGAGATGTATTCTCTTAAGGGCTCATTAACATTAGTGAGGAATTGATTTATAAACATACAAGTAGATCCACACATGCAATAAGAAGCAAAGATACTCAAAAGTCTGGAAAACAGTACTGTAATTGATGCTATCATGTTCCAGCCAGTCTATTATTAAATATATGTATTATTTATCTGTTTCTGGTAATAACTACAATGTGATATATGCTGTACAAATACAAAAGAAGATACAGTTCTAGTCCCAATGACTTTATTCTGCTCCCAAGTCTTGGTTTCTGGCCAGGAAATATGGATGAAAGATTACAAAAGTACAGTAAGAATCACAGAATCTTTCCTGTCCTCCTCCTGAAGTGGATGTTTTTGGCTTTTAGAAAGGCTAAAATAGATTATGTATAAACATGGGAGACCAAATCCCTAAAAAGATCTTTTTAAAACTGTTGCGCACACAGAGCAGATTGTGCCAAGTTTTTATGCAGATATCGGGGGGGGGGGAAGGAGGGAGAAGTGGAGTCCTTTTCAACCAATCATTCCCATTTCTACTGTCCACAGAAGGGCCAAACTCAATTGTGGTCCCTTGACTTGAGTGAGTGTGGGGACTGATCCCTCCCACACCTCACCCAAGCCTCAGCACCCAAAAGGGGAAGAGAGGATGAAAGCTAATTGCCCTGTCCTAGCTCAAAAACAAAACAGCTCACAAAGTGATGTGTAGAGTACCACATGAAATGAGGTGTCCCAGCAGGTGCACTTCCACTGCTTGCTGGAGAACACAAGGAAGAATTATGGGAAACAGAGGGATACTGTCAACTTGAAATTTAGTCAGTTTCAAAACATGATTTCAATTACTTTGAATACTACTTGCTTTTTTTGGTCATTTTTACAATCACATTCTCTTAAAAAAGGGTTTCTCTCCCCTGTGAGTGTCCTAACGCCAGTTTAGCAGGCCCCCAGATAGGGGTGCCCTATATGGCTTCTATACTGCAAGTCCTTTTTCTTCTTCCCCCTCCTTGTGGCCACTCCTTCTCTTCTCTAGCTCTCAGAATGGCCGTTTGTGCCATGGGCAGTGAGGATAAACTAGAGAAGACTTTGTGTCTGCTGTCTAGCCTAACACAGAACAGCTCTAAGATGGAGACGGGGGAGTGTAAAGCAGTGGTTCCCTATGTTTTTGGCTCGAGGGCCACAGATATCATTTTTACAACCCTGAAGGGCCACCAGTCTCCGCCAGCAGCCCCTCTTTCCCCTTCCCACCACTGCAAACAGACCAAAGGAGTTCAACGAGGAGGCTGCCTTCTCTCTGATCTCCCATTTCCCTGGCTGCAGCAAGGAAACTGCATGTGTTCTGTAGCCCTGTGCGCTCAACCTGGGTCCCTAGGCCATGGCTCTCTTGTGCAGCCAGAGGGACGGGAGATCAGGGACCCCAGCACCTATGGACCCAGGCAGATTGCTTTGCCCTACTCCCTACTACAGCCATGGGGAGGGGAGTGCTAATCTCCCATCTTCTTAGCTGCAACAAGGAGCCTGAATCAATTTTGTGAAAGTCAAGGCCTATATGGTAAACTTTATTTTATTTATTTATTTATTTATTTTTATTTTTGCTCAGATATTTAAATAAGTTATTATTTCAATTCTCTTCTTGAAGCACATTTATTCTGTTACCATTCAGCTTCCTAGGTTCCTATTTATTATTCCTATACATTATAATATGCTCTATAATAAACTTCTTACTACCCACTCGTCATTTAGTTTTGTTTTAATCCACAGATTTCCCCCCCCCCTTGGGGGGGGCCTCCTTTTTGTTTTGGTATGTTTAGTCTGCTGTAGTATCACTGTAGCTCCCAGATTAACAAATCATTCTGGGACTGGTAATTAGCAACAGTTGTGCTTTAAAAAAAAATCAAGAATGTGAAGTTAGTCCACTTTTACATAAACTGTATTTGAAATGTTAGATCTCTATTCCCAGAGCAACAGTAAAAATACTGCTGGCTCCATGCTAGCAAAGCCAAAATATGGGAGCAGCATGGCTGAAACTACAGGAGACAATTCCGTGCTCTTGCCCTTTGGAGGGGATAATGTTATAAATAGTGACAGACACAATGTCTTACAAAGCAGATGTCAATAGGCTCTTTAAAAAAAAACACTTTTTTAAAACTACAGTTCATTTGCCTCATGCTTTCATCTCCATGCCCGGTTAAATCCCTGCAGTACTAGTTTCCTGGTTTCATTCCCCCCCTAGATTTTTTTTAAACTTGGTGAGAAACAGAGTGGTTGTTGGCCTGCCCTCTGTTTTGAGGCCAGGAGGATGGGAAGAGGCTCAGCAGATGTCAGTTTAAGAACAGCTAATGCTTTGCCTCCTTCTACTTTGGCAACCTTCTTGCTGAGGAGAGCTCTTTATGGGGCCTGATTGGTGTTGATTTCACTGGAGCCAGGTGGCTTTTGTTAACATGAAGATTGCAAACCTCTCATATTGGGATACCAGAAACTAGATTAGCATCAGTAGTGTTACCTGACACCTTGAAAGTAACATGCCAATTTGTATGGTTTTGCCCCTCTAATAATGGTCAGACGTTATCAATGGGAACAGTGTTGCTGGTATTTTCTCTCATCAGTAGATGGTTTCTTCTATAGTCAGCTGTCAGATAACCTGAAGCCATAGTATGCTCTTTTTAAATTCTGCCTCTTTCCTTCCCTTTTTGCCTCTTAAAAAGAAATACCTCCAGGATGTTCCTACCTGAGAAGCAAGTTGTACTCAGAACTCATTCTTTTCTGTTGTTATGCATTGCAGAACTATTTTGCCTCCAAGCTGCCTTAATCTATTGCCTACTTGTCTGTTCTCTCCTTTATGTAATGGTGATGTGTTTTTTTTATATACATCTCACAATAGCAACTTTTCCTGCTCACTTGCTCTCCTTTTTAAAAGACACATCCATCTGACTCAAGAGGCATAGATCACTTAGTTCCTTTGTGTTAGCCACCTGAAATTCCCCAAAGTCAGGTATTCTCAGAAACATACAGATAAATGTCTTAAGGGTGGTAGAAGCCCTGATGATGAGCAATGAATAAATAGAGAGCATTTTCTGGACATTAGTGCAGAGGAGACAGTCCCCAATTGAAAAATTTCTCCAGAGAGTACTCAAACTACTGTGTGATTCCCAAGAAAATAGAAGAATCAGATTAGACCTGAAGATGCTATACAAATATATGAAAACTCGCATATGAGGAACAAAATCCCCTGCCAACCCTATCAGTGGCACTTTTGCCAGGGATGTTTGACATTGATAGATATGACCAAAGCTGGCTTACACAATCTCTTCTACCGTTCACATAGGTGGTACCTATGTTTCTGTTACAGTTAGTGTGCTTTGTTGAACAAAGCCTTATATTTTGGGCTCTCTTCTACTGCAAATACATTCACAAAGATGCAGGTCACACAAGTAACACTCCTCTGGACCACAGGCATACTTCTGTTTCCCTATTTAAACAACATCCTCATTGTGGAGAGTTTCATAGAGGAGTAAGAACTGCCCAAAATATCCACAAACAGTTAATTCATGGTTTTGTAATCAGTTACAAAACAAACAAAACCATCTTCTCAGTTCCTGCTTCGTCTGAGGCTGATGATAGAGACTCTCAAGGACAAGAGCTGCCTGCCCCAGGAACATTCCCCAAAATAGAAGAAGTTTTTCAGGCACAGACCATAAAGAAATCTTCCTTTGCTCTCTGCTCAGTCTCCTTTGCATGAGTTTCTTACACAGATTCGTCTATGAGGGTATGGTTCCACTTAAATTATCTTCAATGGTTCCTACTAGAACACATCTCAGGAAGACTTGTACAAGGAAACTATTGTTCTAAGTGCTGAAGAGACATCTGGACTGGTGGAAATCCAAACAGTATGTAGTGTTAAGGAAGCACTTCCTAGCAAAGAGTTGTGGTAACTGGAGATACCAGCCTGATGGCAGGGCTTTGGACATCATTCCAATCCAAGGATTTTAGAGTCAGCTATCTTGAAACAGTATAAAATGGCTAAAGCAAGGGTGGTTTTCATTTCCACAGTGCTGTCTCCTTTCTTAAGTGGTGGACATTTTGGTAATAGACCTTATGACATACATCAGTCAGCAAGAAAGAGCCAGTATGTGAAAACTGATGGTATACCCTGCTTAAAGCCAGACACAACATAAGCTTCTTAATAGTATCCCGCCTCACATGTTAAATATAAAAACAATTTAGCTTATTTGAAAGAAATGTGGATCCAAACAAATGGAGCCAAATGAAACCAGACCAAGGGAATGCTAGAAGTGTATCTGGTCACCTCAAGGAACAGCAACATAAGGAAGAATTGTTCCAAGTCACAGTGATCAAAAGGCAATGGCCACAGGTTCTCTGATCCAGATAAGCCATATTTTCCTCTGTAATCCTTTCCTCCAATTCCACTCCATTCTACACTGCTCCAAAGGTAAGATCACTGAAAGCATCAGTGATTCTGATAATATCATACTGGCCTTGGACAGCCTGGTTCACTGAGAGATTAGATAGAACCCTCATTTGCACTATTTAAAGCATTATAGACCCCCTGTCATTGTAGTAGTATAAGTGCTGCCCCCATGCATAACGCTTCCTTTGTGTTTCTTAGTACACCCAGATCCATCCAACGTGAGTTTAGGGGTGCATTAGCCAAAAGGAAGATCTCAAGATTCAAGGGGAATGCAGAACAGAAAAACATGCTTGGGGGCTCCAGAAAGAAATACATAGCGAGAATCTGTTCAAAGATATGTACTAAAATTCAAACAGTGGTGTGTGGGATTAACCGCAGTAACCCACCTCTGCCCCCAGGATAAACTCAACTGTGAGAGTTGACATAAGATGTCACTGGCTAATATGGTATTGGTGTATGATTTTTGAGACTCAGTTGACCATCCTGATATCAGCAGATTTTTTAATGTGGCAACTAAACTTGTTTGTAAATGTACCACTTGGTTGGAATCTGAATTTAATCTGCAAAGCACTTGTCCTGATTCACCAAGCCTCCACCTTCTCCTGGTTCAAACCGCTCCAGAAGTTTTCCTCTTCCTCTGTTGCTTACAAGAATTGAGTGCCTCCAAGTTATTCCTCTTGTGGGATCCACAGAGAGCATCTTGTCTCTTTTGTGTATATATTTGATGGTAAGCTCTTCAGGGTAGGGCAACTTCAATCTGTGTCTCATACAGCACTGAACATGTTGTGATTGGCTTTCAGTAATTACTGTGGGAAAAGTACAAGAACTAGAAATCTCTGGCATCTTTGGGTAAGCTTTTCAGAAATGTCTAGTGATTTCAGGTGCCTCAATTTCTGAGTACCCAATTTGGGACATCTTGCCACGGGGCCCTGATTTTCAAAGGGTGGGTGCTTCATCCTTTCTGAAAATCAGAACATTTCAAGACGCCTCAAGTTGGTCACCTAAAGTTGAAGCAGTTATTTTTGAGAAACATGGCCAGTACTTATGAATACAAGAATGTGGGCGTATCTGAACTGCATACTCATAATGAAGTACTTGCCAAGTGCACCCCACCAAGAATACTAAACTAGTAATTCATGACCTCTTCTCCATTGCTGGAGTGAGACTGTAGTGTCTTATTAGAAATACGTAGAGCATTCACTGCTGAGCTCCGATTTCAATGAATATTCTCTGACCTTTCAATCATTTTAGCCACATAGTTCCATCAGTTGGCACCCTCTGGTGGTCAGATTACTGCAGCTGTATTCAACCCTGATTTGTATGCCCTTGTGTTAAAGCAGTCAGGCAGTTGTATTATAGGCTTAGTACTCTATAAACAATGAAAGCAGTTTAGGATTCCACAGAGCTGAAGAACAGGACCAGTGGGAAGTTATGCAGAATTTTTTTTTAATTGCATGATCTTCTATATTTAAATGCAATTTTGTTAATTTTGCTGTACATTGTGGTTATTACTCATACTTACTCTCATTAATATACCAAGACCCTGTATTGGTCTGGTTTGAAACAACATAATCAGATAAACTGAGACACACACACAGTATTTTCATTTCCAAGGGTTGTAAGACAGTGAACATTGCAAAGATCCCAGAGTCACGAAAAACACAGAGCAGGTCTTCTTACTTTACAGCAGCCCCTTCATAAAAAATAAGAGAAGGAAATGACCTTGTAAAGCTTTTAGCATAGATCTTGATCTACTCTTCGGTTGCGCATGTGCTTGCATGCATGCACATATGTAGTTAATCAGATTATTTATCAGACAATTTACCTGTCTAATATTTCTACAGATTTACAATAAGTGGATAAAAGTGCATGTGGCAGGGAAAACACAAACATGTAGGTTTCTAGCAGACATGAGGTAACTTTAGAGCAGACTGCTTCACACCTGTCCTTAATTTCGTATGGGTGATTGTAGTGGGGTTTGGATGTTTAAAACATTCCTCCAATGAACGTTGTAGATGTAGCAGAACCTTTAAGGCATTTGGTCAGATTCTTGCTGAGGGACCACTTGGGAATCATTTATTCTGGAATTCATGACATATGTATGTTGTTTATCTTCATGGGTTATGATTTAAAATGTCAGAATGTTTTGTTTTAAGCAACAACTGAATTAAAACAAACAAAATAAAAATACAGCTGTAATACTACTCTTTAAATTGTTGAATTTAAATGTGTGGTATTGATAAAGTAAGCAATAAGGAGCAGCCGTGTATAAAAAAAATAATCTGTGTGACTCCAGCCAACAAGCCCAAAAAAGTCCTCTGGATTCTTGATTTAGAAATACGGGATGCATGCGCTAGAAATAGTGATGTCTGTCAGCTCTGTAGCAAAGAGCACTATTTAGATCCATCTAAATGCCTGAAGGCAGGAGTATGCACAAGGGGACAAGCATGGACAGGGCACCCCTCCTCCCCAATAATCGTTGGGGGCACAGAACTCCTCCAGCCCTCGGGCCATAGTGGCAAGGGAGAGCGAGCGCCTGCCGGGTGGGAGTGGAGAGGCAGTGACCTCCTCCTGGGGCTCAAGAGTGGGGAGGGAAGAAGGGTGAGTGCCTCCCAGGGTTGGGGGTGAGGGCGAGGGAAGAGCACGGAACATGCCCTTCCAAATGGGATCACATTTAAATTCCTGCACCCGCCCCGTCTGAAGGGAAACAAAGATCAACATGAGACACGTCTTCACATGTTGCCATCCTCTGTATCCAGTAATAGTACAGCAAACTAAATAGTCCAGGCCATGGGTTCTCACGTGAACCCGAGGAAATTGGCTGGTTAGGAGCAGAGCCAAGTGTTTTTGTGGGTTTTTTTGGTTTGTTTGTTTTTTGGAGTGTTTTGGGACGGGGTGGGGTGTTTGAGAATTCAGTCTAATGTAATTACTGAGCCAGCAGCAGTGGCTCTATGGTTAAGATGTAACAGGGTTTTCGTTCAAAATCTTACATAAGCCCCCGTTCTAAATACTTTCAGAGATAAATAACCTGAGACCTCTTTTCTTTGAAACTTGTCTTGCTTATAGTCACATTAAAAGAGAACTCAAGCAGCCATCTGTGAGCTCAGAGCTAGGAGGTACCTGCCACAATTAGCAGGGTCAAGAAGGCAGCGTAGCATAATAGTGAGAGCAATGGACTGAGACGCAGGAGAGCTGGGCTTGTAAAGCACTAAGGATTATCGTTACAGGGTATAGGCCTCAGAGATCAAGGAGAAGGTAGAGCGTGGGTCAGATGCAGTGTTGGGGAGGGCCCATCAATTGGCAGAACCCAATCCCAGTTTATGAAGCACAGAGGTTTTCCTCAGTAGGGTAGAAGTATTTTTAAAGGCAGTGAGAAAATGAGCTGGGGTTTCCGGGGCAGCTTGGGAGTAAGAGACTGGGGGCTTTGGGATGGTGACTTAGGGTTGTGACAGGTTTGTGCCTAGATACTGTGCTGTCAACAGTGTTGTTGCCAAAAGGCTTAATGGCATATTGGGCACACCTCTTTTGGTAGATATGTAATATAATCTACCTTTTACAAGGTTTATTTAAAATAAGCATATTTTTCATATTTTTCTGCTCACATCAAAAAGACGAGGCTGACCTGATTTGGTAGAACTGGAATTATATTTCAATACACCCCATCTTTATAAGTTAAATGAGCAGTTTAAAAAAAAAGTGTCCTGCCTATATCTTCATGTGTCTTAAAGAAGCTTTCAACATGTTTTTGGTTACAGGTTTTGAAGATATACATAACTAATCATGGCAGAGTGTAGTGTGCAGAAAGTAAAAGTCAGAGAAGAAATGTAAAGTCTATTATTCTTTATAAGAGTTGCCAAATACAATATTTTTGAGTTGCATCATCACCTATCTTTCTCTTTAGACCTTGGAATTTATCCAGCAGAGTATAGATCTGCAGGAGTTTGGGACTAGAACCTGTTCTCTGTAGTAGGATAAGATAATCCCTTCTACTTTGTGTCATATGTGCTGTCTTACAGAACAAAAGCATATCCATTGTAAACGTTCTCTTCATGTTAAATGGAGTGCATGCATCTGAGCTGGTCTATTACTAAGACCTATGGCTAAAATATTGCTGCTTGAAGGAAGGCCTCTTGGTTGAAGATTGCTTTGTATTGTTGGTGCAGTGTTTTTGATTTGCCATAGAACCTTACCTATCTGTGCAAGCTGAAGTTTTTGTTTCTGCATTATAGAGCAGCCTTTTTCAGATTGTTCCTCTCGTCTCAGTAAGAATTAGTATCACTGCTCTCCATTCCCACAGCATTTGTTGCCCCTCTCTTCCTCTCAAAACAAATCTAGAAACTAGCTTTAAAAGAGTTCATGATCCCGAGAGCTGTTCAAAAATTCTTTTTCTTAATGGATGATTTAACCAAAAATAAAGTAAATGGATTATCCCAAGGGGAGTCAGATAAAATATATAGTTTTCTATCAAAATGAGGGATGTAACAGTCTTCACCCCTTACAGGCCAATACCATAGTCCATTTGTACCTGTGGTGTTTCAGAATCATGTAATCTAGAGGTGCTTTGATGGTAGAACTTGGCAGCATGTCTTTGAGATGAAATGAGGGGGGAAATGATTAGTTTAAGTGAACAATGTGCTGAATGCTTAGCTGTACCTTGCTGTTTGAAGTAGAATGATTTTACATAAGAGATCTGCAATCCTCTTCCCTCTGCTAAGTAGGAGCCCTGTGCAATGCTTTATAAAAACTTAGCTAGCTGTTTCAGCATAAGATAAGTTCTGCTTAACCAGTGAGATGTGGTGGTCACATGATAAAAGGTCTGATATAAGGTTGAAGAGGAGAGGGAAGTAAAAAACAAACATCGGAGTTGAGAAGAGATTCTTGGGGTTGGAGAGAGCCTGTGTCAGATAGAGAAATCTCACTTCATTTGCTATCCCCAATAAGAAAGATGTATATTTAATCCAGTCTGTTTGTTAATGCTCTCTGTGTTTTTCTTCCCCCACTGCTTATACCTTTGAGGTCCTTTTCTGGTACTAAAGATTTTGTTACAGTATTACCCTCAGAAGCGGTTGTCTCCCATAAAATATGACGTCATTGTTTTGAAGGGGAAGATGAGCCAGTGGACTTTTTGGGGAGAAGAGAGGGATTTTGTCTGAAGATAGATTTCTTAAATTAGCAGTATATTCAAAATATTCAGAAGTGCATCAAAGACACAGATCATCATTTTTGTCCCTTGTTCTGACCACCTAACTCTCCTCTTCAAATCCCTCTGCTGGTACTGCATAAAGTTCAAACTTCTAGTTAGTTTCTTCAGGGCCCTTTGCAGGACTGCTGCTTCCTTATCTGCTCTTTTCTGCCCAGGTTGATGCCATCCTTGGAAGCTCACCTGTCCTCTTCTTTGACATCTATCTTTGCAATTTCTTCCATACTGTCCCCTGTACATGAATACCCTTTGTGAACTAATCTATGAAGTCACTACTTTCCTCTCCAAGTCCTTCCAGGACTGGTTCTGTAGTTAGAAATTAATAATTTTTTCTATGCACACAAAGGAATATGGTCCCAGTTCACTCCTTCTGAGCTTTGTGGGCTTTGCAGGGTAATTGGAGTAAAAATTATTTCTTATTATATTACATAGTTTTATATGCTTCCATATTAAAATATCTTTCAAGTAACTTTTCTTCAGGATATATAGTTGTTCCTATTAGAAAAGAAACAGGATTAAAACATTGATTCAGGCTGGGTCTACACTGAGGGCAGCAAATTCGCCGCTGTCACATTGATTGCTCTGGATCAAATGAGCAGTCTGTATAGACGTGTTCAGTTGATCCAAAAGCGACGCAAGAAAATCACCTTGGTGAGTGGAGTAGTGCTGCATCGAAGAGAGTTATGTCACTTGCGTATCTCCTGTCGACTGCCACCGAATCGCAAAGGTAAGTGTAGATCGGGCCCTAGTAACATAGAAAAATATGTAATAGTTAATAGCCAAGACTATAATGGAGTTCAAAAAAGAACTAGATAAATTCATGGAGGATAGATCCATCAATGGCTATTAGTCAGGATAGGCAGGGATTGCTGTTGCCAGAGGCTAGGAATGGCCAACAGGATGGATCACTTGATGATGTGTTCTATTTATTCCTTGTGAAACACCTGGTATTGTTCACTGTCGGAAGACCAGATCTTGGGCTAGATGAACCATTGGTCTGACTCAGTATGGCCATCCTTATGTTATTGCAAAAACGTCTACACTAAATAACAGGTCCACTGAAGTGATGCTCCCATACGGTGTGTGGATCTCTGTAATAAAATTGTTTACCAGTGGAACAAATTATTCATCACTCTGAACAGAAAGAGAAATGTAAAAATAAATGGGCCTTATTGATTAAATATTTTTAAATGCCAAAATAATTAACTTCTTTCCTGTTGATCATTCATGTTATTTGAGCAGCTAGTTTTGTATCTTTACAGTTCCTTGTAAAGGAGACAAAATCATGTATACACATATAATCTTTTTATTTGTTTTGATTGTGTTGTTCTGCAGTTGTTGTTTAAAACATTAGTTACTAATATCCTCAGTTTCTCACATTTTGTTTATGTTGAATAATACCTTACTCTGCTGATTTCAGCAGGGCTCTTTGTGGAGAAAAGTACTACTCAGAGTGCGGGGTGCCAGAATCTGGCACAATTGTAATTGATATTAATACATAAGAAGTAAGATCCACACCCCTGTTGTGGCCCCTTTTTGCCAGATAAAAGTTCTATAAAAGGACCCTGTGATCCTGTAACTGTCTGGGAAGAACTCCTCTGACACAAACACTGTAGAATACAGCTGTAAAGCTGCCTTCTGAGGTCCTCCTTACAATCCCTGGCATAGGGGGTGTCCCCCAGGAATGGCATGGCAGGGCCAAGGCTACAGCACTGTGGGGATTCTGGACAGTGCTGCAACCCATGGAGGCTGCCTTAATTTGGGCAGGTCCTCAGGCCTGCCTAAATTATGCTGATGGCATCTCCAGCTCCCAGGGCAGCCCAGGACTGAGGGGGTACAAAGCCAACTTAACTTCTCTCTTCCCCCGAGCCAAAAGTTTTGTGCTGCATCTCTTAGGTCTTGTCTGCAGAGGAACACTCAGGAAAGTTAAGGTGAATCAGCTAAAGGTGTAAAGTCAATTCACATAAATCAAAACACATTAAATCCACCCCCCTTTATTTGGCAGATTATTTGGAAGAAGAACTAATACTTTTTTTAAGGTATTCAGCGAGCCCTATAGCTAATCAAATATAAGTCACTGATAAATACTGGTGAAAATTGTCAGATAATATACTTGACAAATATATTTTCCAGCTATTCAATCAGCCCTATGAGTAAGTTACATTTCAAGTCAATTAAATAAGATGATACAAAATGTTAGATTCAGTACACAATAAATTGCACACAGCTATTTTTGTTCTTTAAACAGGGGGATGTGGCTTTGGAAAGGTGTGAGAGCACAGATATTTTTCACCATGGCTAAGAGGCTTAATCTTTGGACTCGTAGATATAATGTAAAATTTTCAAACCTTGTACCTATTTTTCGGAGTAGAACAGAACTTGAAAAATGTCTGACACTACAGAGGGCTTTTCCCTCCCATCCCGAATAAAAGGAAAGAATATTGGTATTTTCTTCTTTCTTTTGAAAGATCAGAAAACGAACAATGTTGAGCGAAGATGGACAAGTTAGACAAAGGACTGTCTTATGTTGTACCAGAGGAGTCTCATGACCCTGTGATTGCACCAGCTGAAATATCCAACTCCTCCTGTTGGAGATGAACAGATGCAAACCTCAGAGACTCAGAAGCTCTCAAGGCTAATAATATTGTATTTTTTCATGTCAGAAGTATTTTTGTGTTTGTGGAAAGATCCACTTGCACAGCCCCACCATCTCTCTCTGCCGTGCTTGGAACAGATGTGTGTTTTGTAATATAGACTGTGAACATTGACATCCCATGTGGTTCTCATTCCTCTCATTCGTCTTTGAAGCTAATTGGTTCCATGCATTTCAAATGTGTTTGGCTCACCACAGTTATTTGTACTTTCACTCTGTTTATAGTTCTAATGGTGTGATATATATAACATGAAATAAACTCTCATGACT
This sequence comes from Mesoclemmys tuberculata, assembly GCA_007922155.1. Taxonomy (NCBI): domain Eukaryota; kingdom Metazoa; phylum Chordata; order Testudines; family Chelidae; genus Mesoclemmys; species Mesoclemmys tuberculata. The sequence goes on from ML675622.1 coordinate 22,908,298, forward strand.
GGAAGGTCTGAAGAAACAGATACATAACACTCAAATTCCATCCTGATTTTTTATTTTTTATTTTGATCATGTCCTCTGCCAGCTCTTCCATTGCTTCTCAGAATACTATAGATAGGCTCTTTAGTGATAGCTGGTATGGTCATTGCTAATTCTATAGTATGTGTAATTATGGAGTTCAGAGAATACAAAATGAGATGCCAGCAGGACAGTGTAGACATGCATTTCTGTCTCTCCCTCTCTTTTTTCTCTCTGGTACCATGGAGGAAATTTTGCAGCTGTCTGCACTGTACCTGACCTTTTGTTTCACCAGCACCCTTTAATGAGCACCCTTTAATGTTTCCTTAGTGAAATATCTGTCTCCTGGATCTGAATGATTTGTTGGACAGTTTTATAATGTTAGTGAAAGTCTTATTCTTTGTTTTAATATATTTTAGTATGTAAAATTGCTAGAGCTGGCCAGCAAATGAAAATATTTTTCCACAAAAAAAAATTGTGGTTTTGAAGGGGGGGGGGAGTCCCAAATTGGGACAAAAATAAAAACACAACTTTTTTTTTTAATCAGCCAGGATTACAAGAAAAATTCTGTTTTGTTGGAACCAAAATGGAATTTGTGACTTCCCAGCTGCCGGCCTGAAAAACTCCTGTTAATTTCAAAAGTGAGTTGATAAAAGCCTTTCAGCTCAGCAGCCAGAGAGGCAGAGTGTCAGGCTGCTCAGCCTCACTCCAGCTCCAGGGCCGGAGAAGCAGAAAGTTGAGGTGTTCAGTATGTTCGGAGCTGGGGTGAGGTAGGGAGGCTAACTGCTTGGGCTCTCTGTCTCTCTAGCCCCAGAGCTGGGCAAGAGGCTGAGACCCCAGGAGGTAAAGAGTCAGGTGCTTAGTGTTGGCAGCCCTCTTGGAAGACTCTTGTCCAAGGAAATTGACAAAAGCCTTCCACGTGAGCAGCCAGAGAGCACTCATTTCAGTTTTGGGGAAACTGAATGGAAAACTGAAATTAGCCTACAGAAAATTTTGGTTTGGAGCCAATAGATACTATTTGGGGTTCTTCCCACAGCCGTAGAAGTATAATTATTATTTGTTAATCCTCGGTGCGGGTGCCCCAGTCAACTTGTTCTACCATTGCTGACCCCAAATGACTTCATCTATGGCTCAGTTCAGCAAGGTGCTGAGCACTCTGACTCTAATCCATAAAAGCATGTATCTCCTTAGCAAGGAGAGAAGCAGTGATGTCAAAGGAGGGATCTTAGGAGTTTCTCGAATTGACTTATTTCCCCTCATCACTCTAACAGAGACCGGGGCTCAGTGGCTAAAAAGGGATGTTGCATTATGTTCTTCAGAATCTGGTATCTGAAGAGGATTTTACTAAATATTAGCTCAAGCATTAGTGAAAAATAAGCTCTTATAAACTATATTTAACGGAGCTTTGAAATCAGAGGTGACTCATGAATAGTAACGTTTTACAGATGGCTGAATTAGGGTAACTTCCAGTATTGTAGAAAAAGTGCTACTTTTCCCCACTACAACTTGTAGGTGCATCTCATTTGTTCCCTCCTTTCCTTTCCCGTAAGGGAGAAGAGTGCAAAATAATAGTTGAGTGGTGTATTTACTTTTTCCAATACATGGCCTCCTTTTAGAGGAGAATTCAGTATTATATCTGTCTTCAAATCAAGGTTCTGTGGGATTTGGCCAGTGAGCCCGTGGGCTTTACTTGAGAAGAGAACGTAGACATCCCTGCAGTCAGACAGCACTAAACTGTGATTGATATTCAAGTGTCAGAGCGTCTTTTAAAGGGATACCATCACCTTAATAATCAAATTATAACTGAGAATTAAAGAAAATACTGTAATTCTCAGTGTTTGCTTTGTGTATTTGACAACTCTTATGATCAGTTTGTTTTTCCCCATTTAACCAAATACATTTCCACGTTTGTGTGGATATTTCATGAAACTTGACGGGGCAGATTTAGTATCTGAAACTAGTATTAACTCACTGTTTAAATTTGATCAGACTTCAAGTTGATCACCTTTAGGAGCCTAAGTCCCATTTTCATAAATGCCTTGGAAGCAAAGCTGTTCAAAGCTCAGAATTTTCATTTAATTGGAAGTTTCAACATTTCAAAATTCATTTTCATTCCAAATGAGAACATAGTTGTGCATATGATGCATTACTACTACTGATTTCATAAAATAATGTAAAAATAAGAAAAGTAAAATGAAATTTTCCATCACTAAAAATGACTTGTTTAGAAGTGATTTTTTTCCTGTTTGAATTTTTGTCAAAATTGATACAATTTTGCCTTCCCCAAAAAATCATTGAAATGTTTTTTTTCCTAATGAAAAATGTTTGGACAAAAGTTTTGCAATTGGTTCTACTTTAGAGATTAGGCTCTGCTGAAAGCCAGTGAGACTTAAATGCTTTTGAAAATGTTACTCGTGTCTTTTTCTTTAAATTCATAATAAGCTGTCATTAACATGTATTGTCACCAGTACTCTGTCATTAGCCATTATTCATAAACTTGGAGTTTGTAATTGAAAATTTCCTTCAGCATGAAGATGATGAATAATCAATTATACAGTTATTGTAATAACTGCAAAAAGTTAGCGAATAAAGCGTATGGGACTATAATTATTGAGCGGGGATGAAATCCAACTTGAAATATGATAGAAAACGCTTCTGTTGCTGGGATGTCATTGACACTGACAAACAAGTTTTCTGAAAGGACTTGCCTATGGGATTTGCTCATCCTTTGTTTTTTGGCTTCAGTGCACTTCGGTTTATTATCCATCTTATTCCTCTTTTGTCCAAGAAAGAGAAATGGAGAAAAGATGGTGAGGGGCTCTTAGAGGAAATGGCTTTGTTTGTGTTGCCAGCTTTTTCTCCAATTAAAACTCAGTTTTCCTTTGTTTTTGGTAGGTTCTTATTTAGTATTTGTTGGACTTACCTTGCTATTGCCATAGGAGGTTTCCTTAAGGGAAGAAGTGAAATTAAATAAATAGCATCTGAAAATCTTTAACATTTGTGAAAATTCTGAAGCCAGACAGTTGTTCAGTGAAGTCCTTAGCTTTTATCATTAGCAAAGTATTAATTAGTGTTATGGCCCTCATTCAGCAAGGTACCTTAGCACATGGTTAGCCTGCATCAGGTAAGAGCCCTGTTGAAGTCAAGACACATACTTAAGTACTTTACTGAATTGGGGCCTGGAGGAGCTGGTGACCTGCATTCAGTGAGCCTGTAGGTTCAGTTGGCATATTATCCGACTGTGGCTATGTCTACACCAGTTTAAAAAAAAAAAAAAAGTGTGGCCGGTCCAACTTCACATGATCCCAGAGCTTGAACTCCTGCCTGAGCCCAAACATCTACACTGATTTTTAGCCCCTCAGTCTGACCCCCATTAACCTGAGTCAGTTGACCTGGGCCAGCCATGGGCATGCTGTGGGCCTTTTATCCTTGTGTAAGCATACCCTAAATATGCTGCTGCTTCTCATGTGCCTATATTTTATGTGTATTGGTGTCTAGTTTCTGTTCCCTACATCATTGGTTTCAAGCCTTTCTGGGTAGCTGTGCCAGTATAACAGACATCAAGACTGTACTGCCCATTGCCTGCTATCTCTGATTTCAGTTGTACTCATCATTTGTAGAGGATCTAAGACTGCTCCAAATTCTAGTCTTATGAGTGCCTCAGGTTTTCATTATGCATTATAAATACATAGAGTTGAACAGGAAGTTGGCAACAGGGTCACACTGGGGCCCAATATAGAGGCAAAAGCCTGAAATAACAACCCTGCTCTGCTCGCCAGTGCAGTGAAACCTCTAAGTTACCATCTTCCCCAGTGTTTCCCAGAATTTCATTACTGGTTTTAAAGATTTAAAGATTAATGAGAGATATATGAACACAATCACATTGTTAAGCTCTATAGGTGATAGTTTAGGAGGATGTAGACAGGTCCATAGTATCTTTCAGTAGAGGTCAGTTGTTATGAACTTCTTAACAGGGCACTTCATTAGTGAATCCAGTTTTGTAGTTTTGTATCTTTCCTCTTCGTTGCTTAAGACTGGTTATAAAAAGAATGATTACTTTCATTCTACCCACATGAAGACGACTGTTAAAGTAGTCTTCTATACCATGTCCATCACTGCTGTGTCTGAACAAAATATAACGTGCCTTCAAATCATATAATGAAGTGTTATATTAATGTTCATCATATCCTCAAGCACCATCGTAATCATAATAATTCTGGAAATGTTTTTGTGAAGTAAGACTTGGAATACGAGGTCTTAGCCTGGGGGAAGGGAATTGTATATTGTCATTCCAGAGAAGCAGGGATGGAGGTTCAGGTCTGATCCCCAGAGCATGAAGGATGGGTACTTAAGTATTTAATTTTGTCACAGTTATACATGGGAGTCAAATCTCAATAGTTTTTTGGGATTACATTTTTATTAATTTTCCTAAAGAAACAAAAAGGTGAATGATTTACAGATTTTATATGTGACCAAATGCCACACGTTTCACAGAATAGCCAATAAAATAATGCAGTTATGCAACTTTACAACTTGTCAAAGCTGCAATACAAAATCAGACAGTATTACGTAGACATAATGTTAGCGTGAGGGTTAACAATAAAATAGACAAACACTGCAAAAGAGAAGGACAAAGGGGTGAGAGTTCAGGAAGAAGGAGAGAGAGAGTGGAGTGGTCAAGTGAAAGTCTGGCATTATTTGAGCTAACTGAACATTCTTTATTAAAGTGTATCAAGAAATGTGAGCCAAATTTCTTTGAATTCATATAATTACTCTCTTTGTCTATAAGCTATTCTTTTTTGCTGTTAACTCAGAGAGGTCCAAATATCACTATTCTATTCTGGGCTCGAGCCTACTTCACCATCTTTGTAAAACTATGCACTTGGTAATCATTGCAGCCTTCAGTCTTTGTGGCGGAGTTAAACCCAGCATTGTAGCTATATGACCTAGGATATTATTTTCAGTTGAGGTTTGGTTGCTAAAGCCAAGCACTGTTTTCACTCTAGTGTCCACCTCTTTCCACAGCTCCCTGATTGCTGGACAGTGCATTGCCTATGTTGTTTTTTTTTCTTGTTATTACAGCACCAACAAACATCAGAGGACAAAGCCCCCATTTTACATAACCTCTGTGGCTTACAAAACATTTTCAATAGCCTCTTCTGCTGTAACATGTATAGCCAGAGATCCACAAAAGCATTTTTAAGATTCCATAACATGCTTTGCCCTTGGGCTTCTTTTAAGGGCTGTGATAATTCCCCTTCCTATGAGTCCACAAAACTGCTGACCAGTGGAGTTCCTCTTCACTCATAAACAAACATAGTGGGCATTACTACTCACAATATTAAAATGCCAGTAGTGATTCTGGGAGACCCAGCCTATCCCTTGTTCCCCTGGCTGATGAAGCTGTATACCAGCCACCTCAAGAATACCAAGGAAGAATTCAGTTACCAGCTCAGCAGGTGCAGACTGACCAGAAGAATGGCCATACTGGATCAGACCAATGGTCCATCTAGCCCAGTATCATGTCTTCTGACACTGGCCATTGACAGATACTTCAGAAGGATTGAACGGAACAGAGTAACTTATCAAGTGATCCGTCTCCTGTCATCTAATCCCAGTTTCTAGCAGTCAGAAGTTTAGGGATATCCAGACCATGGGGATGCTTCCCTGTCCATCTTGGCTAATAACCATTGATGGACCTATCCTCCATGAACCTACCTAATGCTTTTTTTAACCCAGTTATACTTCTGGCCTACACAACATCCCTTGGCAACAAGTTCCACAAGTTGACTGTGCATTGTGTGAAGAAGTACTTCCTTATGTTTGTTTTAAACCTGCTGCCTATTAATATAATTGGATGATCCCAGTTCTTGTGTTATGTGAAGGGACTTTCTTAGTCACTTTCTCTGCACCAGTCATGATTTTATAGACTTCTATCATATCCGTCCTCAGTCATTTCTTTTCTAAGCTGAACAGTCCCTGTCTTCTTTATTGCTCCTCTCATGGAAGCTGTTCCATACCCCTAATCATTTTTGTTCCCCTTCTCTGTTCTTACTCTTATGTTTGTATGATTGCTGATTGTAAGCAGCTAGACACAAGGACCATTACAAGAGCTCAACATGGAGCTAGCAGTTGAGGTAGGCCTTTAAAGAGCACTTTAATGGTCAGCCACAGTAATCCATTGTGCTGGACTGTGCTATACCATGCAATTTTGGGAGACGTTAGGAAATATGTAGTGCTGTTATAAATTTGTAAATATTACACTGTCTTTTGCTGAACCTATGAATTATGCAGTGCTTGCTGTACATTTATAATTATTACATTGTGTTTCACTGAACTAGAGTTCAATGAGTGTCTCTGTGAGGGCTCTCCGTCAGGTGTGCCTGTACCTTTCATGGGAGATTCTTGGTAGTAGGGCCCATTTGGCCCACATATTCACCTCATACATCCTCATGCCCCATGCTGAGGCTATATGGGTCTGTGTGGGCTAACCACTCTCAGTTCCTTCTCAACCACCTTCAGCCTGAGATGGAATCTCTCTGTGCCTGTTCTCTCTACTGTTTCAGCAATGTTAATTAGTTATCTTATAGTTAGTTACCTTATAGCATTTGTAGTTGTTGGAACAGTTGTTCCCTTTGGGTTTTTTCTTTTATCTTTTAAAAAAAAAAAGGGGGAGGGGGATTTATCCATAGATATTGTTAGATAGTTGTTACGAGCTTCCCTTTCTAGGGAATCTTTTTTTTTTTTTTTTTTTTGGTGTTGTTTTACTGAAGAATGCTGAACTTCTGGAATTCAAGAGGGTGCCTCTCCTGCCATGAGACTATTCCAATAGTGACTGGCATTCCCAGTGCCTCTGCTGTTTGTGTGATATTCATGTCCTCAGTAAGTGCAAGATCTTCATGTCCTTCAAAGGCAGATCTTGGAAAAATAGGGAGATCAAGTTTATGCTCCTAATGATGGAGCAAGCTTTACGATCAGCATCAGATCCAGGTGCAGATGACCCTCATTGACATAGACCTCCCAGTACCACTAGTGAATGCCCTGTTGACATCAAAATCTCAGTCACTGGAGACCACCAGAGATGTAGGCAATACTGCAGGACTGAGTACATCTATGGTACTGAAGTCCTCAGTGGCATCCTTTTGGGCTCCTGGAGCAGCTGATGGAGAGGTAAATCACCACAGAGCGGCAGGAAACATCCCTATGCATCTGGAACCTTCCATACCTAAATCCCCACCTCCTGCACCCGAATCCCCACCAACTCCCTTCCCCCTGCAATCAGATTTTCACCCCACTGAGCCCCAACCAGCACCACCCAGACCTCTACTCCACTGAGCCCCACTCCCCCCACACCCAGATCCATCCCTGATGAACCTCAACCACCTACACCTGGACCCCCATACAAAGTCCCATTCCCCCTGCACCCAGCGAGCCCCTGTGCATCCAGATCCTCCCCACACCTGGATCCCTCACCCAGACTGCCCCATACAGAACCTTCTTATCCCACACTAAACTTCTCCACTCTTTGATCCTGGTGGGCTGAGCCTGCATGCCCCACATCTGTAGTGGGGGCCAGGGTTGAGCCTGTGAGCGAGACTCCGTCCATCTCACTTGCTATCTTGGTACTCTTGGTATGGTGGGGCAGGGCCCAGGGTATTTTTGTGTCAGGGTCTGGTGCAGCCTTACCACCGAGTCTATGTCCTGGGGCAGGGGAGGCTATAGGGTGATCTCCCACCTGTGTGCAGCCAGTGACCTGTGCTCCACACTGCCATGATGGAGCTTCCACATGTATTTATTGACAAATAAAATCGGCAGAATTTCAAAAGTGTGTGCAGACTTTTTAATTTTTTTAGTGCTCAATTCCCTGAGGAGTAAGATACTCTAAGGAACTGATAATAATTTTGTAGTAGTAGTCTCCTTTGTTAACGAGTGCTGGGAGTTGTCAACTTCAAGACTCTGACACCTACACTTCTATCACCTAAAATATCATACTTGCCCTAATCTACTTTGCAAGCCAAACAGCTATTTCCCCCCACCTTTGGAGCATGTGGGGAAAAAAATCCTCAGTTTCTCAAATTTTGGTGCAGCGTTCCCCTGTCTATTCTACACACATTGCTCTCCCTCCTACACTAATATATAACAGGAGGACAGACTTCAGATGACACCCATGTGGTATGAACACAGATGGATGCCTCCACCTAGGCCATTTGGTCCCTTCAGTAGCCTTGCTAAGACCCACGATGGCCCTGTCTTCAAGTTTGCAACAAGGTCTTCTCACTACTGGAGAGAACAGAGGGCCCATTCTTCTTAACTATCACCTGTGCCAGAGGAAGAGATCTTTGAGGAGCAAGAGGCAAAGGTGAATAAGGAGGTGACACCTCTCATTAATATTTCCTTCTCATCACCTGATGAAGCTGTTTGTGCTTCCACCACCTTCTGTTGCAGATTACTTCAAGCAGTTTCAGGAACTGCTGAAGCAAATTGCTGATGTGCTTCAGATTCCCTTAGAGGAGGTTCAGGAGTACTGCCATAATCTCCTAAATATTTTGCATACCTCTATGAGAATTGCCATTCTGGTCAATGAAGCTCTTTTGGAGCCCCCTAAAACTGTTTGGCAAACCCCAGGTACCACACTGCCTACCTGCAAAATGGTGGATTAAAAAGTATGTCCCTGTCAGGGAATTGAAGTTTTTATTTTCTCATCCAGCTCTGAATTCTCTGATATTGGAGGCTGTTAATGAACAAGGCAGACAGAATAAGTCAAAGACCATCCCCATACAGTAAGGATCAAAGGAGGCTCAATCTTTTTGGTTGCAAATCTTACTCTTCAGTACAGAATAGCAAACCATCAGGCACTGATGGCCAAATATGACTATTTAAATTACAACAAATTTAATTCTGTATTGAGCACTTACCAGAAGAACGTTGTGACCATTATGTAAGAGGATCAGCTCCTGGCAAAGACATCACGCCAGTCCTCCATGGACACTGCAGATACTGCATCACAGTCTATATCCACTGCAGTTGTCATGAGGAGAGTGTGTTGGCTGTAGCTGTCAGGTTTCCCAAGAAATCTTGAGAATAGTCTCAAAGACTTCCCTTTGGCAGTCGTCAGCTCTTTCCATATTTGATGAAAACATCTCTCCACACTTTAAAGGACTTGAGAGCCATGCTGCGAACCCTAGGTATTTATACTCCTGCAAATAAGAGATTTAATAGATCTCAGATCACACAAAGAGCATACCCAGACCTATATTCAATTTATCATAAATCATCTGAACCTGCAGCCAAGAGATCAAGATACTCAAAGAAACTTTCTTCAGCTACAGCTACATCTTCTCAGCTACCCACATCCTTCCAGTGACAGTTTTGATGGCTTGGTTGAGAGTCTCAACCATTAAGTCAACAAAGTTTTACAGCCGCAACATTTTACCCCCCTTCCTCCTTTCAGCTGCTGCCTTACCATTTTCAGGCTTCATGAGAGAATATAATGTTAGACAAATGGAAACCATAACATCAGGTTACACTGTCCATTTCAAACATATCCTTCTCCGTGTGATGGTCCCTACTGAATTCCACTGAGGACTATGCAGAAAAGAGGTACAGTGTCCTCCCACAAAGGGTCTGAGTTTCTGTTATCCCATCCTCTGCTGAATTTCCCTGGTGATCCAGGCTGCTACAGAGTGGGCCAGGAAACAGCAACTGTGCTCCACCCCCTCTGACATGGAGGGCAAGAGGTGAGACCTTATTGGGCAAAAAAGTCTTTTTTCCTTAGCCAGCCTCCAGTTCCATATCTCAAACTACCTAGCTCTTAAGGCCAAATATGACTTTTTGAACTATGGGCAAATAGTTTATCTGCAAAATCTGCCACCTGAGTAGGATCGTGCCCACTTCCAAGCTATTTTGGAGAAGGGCAAGTTGGTCTCCAGGACCATACTTCAGGCTGTGGCTGATTCCACGGACATGTCCTCACATACAATGGTGACTGGGATGTCATGAGAGGAATCCTAGCTCCATTCCTTAGGCTTCCCTAGAGAGGTACAGAGCACAATTGAGGACCTCCCTTTTCGTGAATCACACCTCTTCAACCAGAAAAGGGATGATTCCTTTCACTCACTGAAAGACTCTAGAGCCACCCTGCACTCCCTAGGCATATATACTCCAGCACCCAAATGATAATTCTACCACTCACAGCCTACACAATGCTATAGAATTCCCCAGTTCTATCACCAACAAGCTTACAAACATCCACAGAAATGCCTGAAGGTCCACAGGGCTCATCCACCTGGTCCACTAATGCAGCCCTCCACACAGTGCATCCAATCTTCATGTAAGCAATATTTCTGAGTGCATCTAGAGAGCTGTCAATCACTTTGCACCCCAGTGCTCTTGCCAACTACTCCCTTTAGAGGCCATCTCAAACTCTTTCTACCAGCATGGAGCACAACGGACAAGTGGGTTGTGGGTGTTATTCAACATGGCCATTCAGTTGCATTTATGATGCTACCTCCTTCACGCCTTGATCCCGTTTCAGGGATCACTCTCACAACAGTATTCTTACCCTAGAGGTGGGCTCCCTCCTACATAGAGGCAGTGGAACCAGTCCCTGCAGCCTTTCACAGCTCAGGGTTCTATTCCAAATATTTCAGGGTGCCCAAGAAGAAAGGGAGATGGACACCAGGCTTGGATCTCCAACACCTCAACCATTCCATTCATAAATCAAAGTTACACATGGTCAAGCTCGCAGCCATCATTCTCTCTCTAGAAAAAAGGCATGTGATTTATGGCTGTCAATATGCAAGATACTTACTTCCACGTCAACATCCACTCGACTCACAGACAGTTCCTGAGATGCATGGACTTCCAGTACAGGGTCCTCCTGTTTAGACTTACCAATGCTCCACAAGTCTTCACAAAACTTTTCTCCATCTTAGCAGCTCACCTCCAATGGCAAGGAGTCATTGTCATCCTGGTAAGGGGAGACTGGCTGCTGGCAACACGATCCAGAAAGGAAGTTCAGGAATTGACATCCCAGCCCCTTCTCCTTCTCTCCTCTCTAAGGGTAAGTGTGAATGTCAAAAAATCAACTTTGCAGCCTACATAGTCCCTGGAGTTCATTGGAGCACACATCAACATGGTCTCCACATATGTTTACTTTCCGAAAGACAGGCTCTAGAGCCTACTGGATCTGATCGCTTCAGTGATGTCCAACCCGTGTCTCAGCCAGAACTTGCCTTTCCCTCCTCAACCACATGGTAGCATGCACATATGTCACAGCCTTCGCACTCGCCTTTCTTCTATCATCTTACAACTATGGCTGCAAGGAGCTTAATCTCCCATGCACCAACCCCTGGACACTGTTCTCACCATCCCACCAGAGGTCATTGTCTCCCTCTGATGTTGGACAGACCCACTTCAAATCTGCTCCAGATTGCTCTTCCTCCCATCCTCACCAAGCATGACAGTCATAACAGATGTGTCATTCAACAGCTGGGGAGCACACATGGGAGATCGCATGACACAAGGAACTTGGACCGCTTGAGAAGTCAGGATGCACATCGATATCCTGGAACCTCAAGCAATACACAAGGCACGCAATGCCTTTTTACTGTCCTTCCATTCTCGTCATGTTGGACAACATCACTACGGTTTACTATGTAAACAAACAAGAAGGTAAAAGGTCCCCAGTGCTGTGTGTAGAAGCAGTGCACCTCTGGAAATGGTGCATTGCACGCTGTATTCTCTTGTCGGTGGCCTACCTGCCAGGCACCCAGAATGTGATTGCTGATACTCTCAACAGGAACTTTGCAACTGACCATGAATGAAAGCTGCATGACACAGTAACCACAGACATTTTTGGTCAATGGGGAATTGAAGTCAGGGACCTCCTTGCATCTCATACCAACACCAAGTGCATTCAGTATTGCTCAAGGGAAGGAGTCGGTATCCATTTGCAGGATGATGCCCTGGTCATCGACTGGTCAGACTAGATAAACTATACCTTTCCTCCCCTCCTGCTCTTGCCATGCGTCTTTCACAAACTCCAACAGGAGAGGGTGATGGTCATCCTGATTGCTCTATTATGGCCTTGTCAGTTCTGGTTTTGTCCGCTTTTCCACATGCTGAAACATCCCCTGCTCCCACTCCTGACATTTCCAGAACTGCTCACACAAAACTATGGCAGACTCAGACACCCTGATCCCCAGATGCTTCACCTGACAGCCTGGTTTTTAGATGGACACCCCCACTAGCATGAGAATGTTCATTGGCAGTAAGATGTCCTCTCCAGTAGCAGGAAGGACTCCCCAAGAGTCCTACCAAGTTACATGGATGCGTTTCACCTCCTGGGCCCAATGGAAAGGTGTTGTCCCCAAGGTGGTGGGCATCCTGATGCTCTTGGGCTAATTCCTCTATCTGTTCCTTCCCCTTCATCTGGCTTGTCCATTGGCAGCACTGGATTGCAGTGGAGTCTCAAACAGATCCTGATTCATGGCATAACTGGACTCTCTCCCTGTCCCCACCCTATGTTTCCTTCCTCCTCCTCCTCCTCCTTTCTGTTCACAGCAGTTCTTTAAAATGGTTGAGCCACATCTTAATAGAGTTTCTTGTGGACACCTTCCCTTGCGATTACACGGGCCATCTTCACTCACGCTGTCAATCACGTAACTTCTTTGTGGAAAGTACAATTGCTTACATGAACAAATAATATTAGGAAATCACATATGTATTTTCAGCATTTTTTTATTGCATGATAAGCTGCCATTTCTTCACAGATCATCATGAAGTGTTCCACAGACAACAGTTTGGGAGCCACTGCTTTAGTAATTTACAGTAGACAAAATTCCTTCATATTTCAGAGCAGCAGGTGGAAGCACAGGAATGTACAAAAAGACAAACCTACATTAGCTCACTGGCCCTCTCCACAGCTACTGGAAATTCTAATAAAGAGCTTAGCAAAAAAGCTTTTCATTGGAGTTTCTCAGAGGAACTTGGTTTCCCAAAGCTTACAAAGAGCTAGCTCTGGTTTCCCTTTGGCAAAAGTGAATATAGTAAACCAAGCATTTAGTGGAGCGTTATGTGAAGGGTTTGACACTAGCTGAGAGGGGAATATGGTTTTAATTACTCTTCTCTAAAGAAGATGCAACCTGTCTGCACAATGGGGAAACTATTATTGGAACTTCTCAAGTATTTAGGAAAAAAGGGATGTGGGGAAGAGCAGGTGAGGAAAGGAGTGTGAAGTCTGGGGCGTGCAAGATGGTGTTTAAGAAGCAGGCCAACACTTACATACCTGACTAGTTGAAAGTTTTTGAACATACGAGTTCAAAGGAGTTCTTAAGATTGTTTTATTTACAAAGCCATTGGTGAGAAATTAATTCTGTGATCTTACTGATAGCTGAAAATGTTGACACTCCCTTTAAGTGTCCTTTACGTTACGTTAAATTAAATTACAATGGAAATTCATGTGTCACCCACATGGGTCATAAATGAATCCATTATGACTGTGCAGTTATAGTGATGATCAAATTAATTCTAAGAGGGAGCACTTGAAAATTAAACTTCTTATTGGTCACACTTTTTAAAACCAAATTTCAATAGTTGTGCTTGAAATTTTGTGCATGGACATGACTCCATTTTTATACATACAAATTCTCTAGCTATACATGCAAAATCTATGTGCAAAATTGTGGGCAGTTTAGAGTCTGAAATGAAAATTTGACCATAAGTGTTAACAGAATCCTGGCACCAGGTGTGAAAAGTGTTTTCCATCAGAGAATTGCGGTAGTCCAGAAACAGATGGTTTAGTTAACCTTCCCGGGAAAGAAAAGAGAAATTCTGTTAGAAATTTTCACCAAAATTCACTGTATTGAATTGTGATGTCAACTATCCGTTTATAGATAATCAAGAAGATTCCACGTAAGTACCTAGGTCTAACAGAGCATTTGACCATAGGCTTATGCCTTCTACAGCATTGGCTTACCTTGCTATTCTGTTTTTGCTCCAAATCACAGCATTCCAGGCACCTTCTTTATTCTTTTGTTATAAAGGGAATACTTACGGTGAATTTCAATATCTTTCTTTTCTCTTTATAGGTCCAAGTTCAGTTAAAAACAAGAAAAAGGGTAAGTTAAAATTCTAATTTAATTTCCTTGATCACTGTAATCACTTCTCTCTAGAAAACGAGAGGCTGTGAACTTTCTCTGATCAATATAAATAAAGAACAAGTGGCATTTTTACTCTATCCTATGTATACCTTGTCTCTCATAATTTTCCACTTCTGTTGCATGATTGCATTATTGAGCAGGTTCATGCTTAAAAAGATAGACATTCATTATTTTTTTCCTTAAAAGCTGGCACATCAGTATTCAAAGGAGGCAGTGTAGAAGATGCAGTTGTAATTAGTTGCACCGTATACACATAATTCCCAAGTTTTTATATTTGCAAATACAGCTGGCTGGGTCATGGGCTCAAGAAATCATTGGTTGCTTGTCATTCATCATGTCATTTACACTAAAATTATTTTCAGCATAATCTCTGATTCTTCAATTTTAGTCTACAATACTTTTTAGCAAGCATATATTTAGGGATATGAGCCAAAGCCCATTAACTTCAGGGCTTTGGATCAGACTAATACCACATACTTCGAGCTGCTCAAAGTGTTCAGTGATTTCTTTAAAAAATGCTTATTAAAGAGTTTATTTTATATTAATTAGTTACTTAAGATTTTAAGCCAGTTGAACTGCAATAGTATGCAGTACCTGAGAGCTGCTATTTGTGCAGCCCTCTTTTGAAGTACTTTTGTTTCTGCACAGACTTTCTGTTAGGAATCTAGTAAGTCAAACAACTGAATTGCCTAACAGACTCTTTCTCAAAGATCTGATGTCAAGAAAATGATTTCAATGAAGCAGTGCCAGCCTACCTAATGTTACTCTTTCCTTTGCCACCCTCAAAGCATCCATTTTATGTATTCTGTAAACTCTTGTGTACACTTACAGAATGTTGTAAGTTTGAAATTTCTGTGCTGTTTGCAGCCCTTCTGTTCTTCCAGATGTGGCCCACATGCTTCAAAGATAGTGCACTATTGATCTAGGACATGATTCAGCAAAGCATTTATGCATGCATTTAAATTAAGCACATGCTTAAGTCCATCCCTATTCAGTAATGAATTTTTGTTTGTCCTTAATGTTAAATGTGTGTGTGTTTGCTCAATAATTATGGAGTTAAGCATGTGCTTAAAGTCAGCCAGATCTCTTTTGCTCATTGCGGACAAACAATCTGAAACTATGGCAGATGCTGGCTGCAGTTGGGGAACTCTGTACGATGTTTCCTATCAAAGGCACCCTAAAACATTGTATTTTCTAAAGACCTAGTTTAAAAAAAGAATCTTAAACCCCTAGTGTAGGATCAGTAGAAGTTAGAGGCCTCATAGGAAAGTGATAATTGTGATGTTTTAACAGCTTTGGGAGCAGCAGAGGAAAAAATCATAGTGCTATATTAATATTTTTAAATTTCTGTGATGCTGCCATATTTTGCATAAACAGTGATGGTTGGCTGGCATGACCCACAACAGAAGAATGTCTTAATTCCCTATGCTTTTAAGAAAGAAAGTGTCTGTATGTTGTCTGATGTATTTAACTGAAGACAGAGTTGGCCAGCTGGAAATCAGATAATCAAGGCATGCTCTATAAAAGCTATTCAGTGGTGGTGGTGATTGCATGAGGACGCTGTTAAACCCTAGATTTATGGGATGTGGCAACTCTACACATGGCATTGTCTGCTATGCAAGAGTGACAAAGGTGCCATCTACTTAACCAGAAGGATCAGCTTTCTCTTTTGGTTCATGATCCGATACTGAACACTTTCAGGAGTTTTTCGGAGAATACACCAACACATTTCCATGTTGTGTTTTCTTCCCTCGTTTTACATGCAGAGTTTCAAGCATGCATGCATTCACACTCAGTCACATGTGCATGCGCATTCTCTCTCCCTCAATAACTCTGGCTCAATTCTTATAGGCAGAGTTTCAAGTATGGGTGGAATTCTGCCCAAGAAGGTGACTTTTGTAACATGTTTTGTGGTGTAGACAGAGAGAGCAACTAACTACCTCATCACCCACAAGTTGCCTGCTTGTTCTTTTTACCAAATTTGAATAAAGCTCTTGCCTATCTTCCAGATGCAGCAATTCTCATATAGCTCTTGAACTCTGGAATGATTGCCTCACTAGAGGCACTATTTACTGATCCTCACTATTTACTGTACGATTCTACTGTTTCTACTTTGTCAGGCTACTATGTAAGATTTACTGCATAGGGGAAAATGTATTGAAATAACCTGATGTATCGATCAAATTCACAGCAAATACCTGCCCATGTGCTGCATCAGAATTTACATGTAATTTGTTTAACACATGAAGTAGCAGAATGGGCTTCTGGGACAGGATTAGTTAAAACAACTGTAATGTGTGTTCCCTCTTGGTTCCCAACACAGAGCAAGGAGAGACAGCAGTGACCCCATCTTAGGTACACACTTGATCCTGTATTAAGGTAGTCTAGGGTAGAGAATTAAACAAAGAAATTTAATAAAAATGCATTAGGGGAGATGTGTAAGGATTTGAATTTTGATTCAAGGTGATAATTTCAAAAGTGTATAATTATCCTAAAGGAGAGGACAGCTAGGGAATTGAAAGAGTACTCGGCCACCTGCCAGCTCAGATAGGAAGAGGTGTGCACGCTAATTGGGACAGAAATACTACCACCATTATCTATTTTGTCTGCTTTTACACCTTCTGCCCACCCTCATAAGACACATACCTTTTCATAAGATAATTTCAGTTAAATTTCTGCTTTAAAAGAGTACTGCAGTCTAGTTCTTAATTTTCTTATGACTCTAAATACAAGAGCAGGCACAGCAAGCATGGGGGAGAGGATGTGAGAACTCTAGTATTTCATAAAAGTAGTTGGCTCTCAGTTCTGTATATTAAGTTGTACAAGGAGTGGTGACTTTCTAACTTCCATTTGGGATAGAAACAAGAAATTAACTTTCGTGCCACTTCATAAAAGAAAAAAACCTGTATGTTCTATCAGACAACTCAGGAAAGGCAATGTGACCAGTTGTAGCTAGATAGCAGCTTCGATTCTAGGCATCCTTGTTTTTAATTGCTAGGCAGTGGTATGTGCTTAGGATGTACCAAAGGGAGGAGGCCCTTCCAATTCTGCTCACCAAAGTAATAAGATTTCTTCCATTTTGCACCATGAGATTGATAGAAGGAAGTGCAGTAACTTCCTTTAAAAAATCCATTAGTCCTTATTTCCTATCCTTAACTGTTGCTGTACTCCAATAAATTTGTTGTATTGCATCCCAGAGATGGCTGCATTTCCTTGATGAGTAAAGAGATTACTATAAACTTGTAAAGCTCTTTAAAATAAGAGTTGCTATAAAAATATACGATTTTTTTTAAACTTAATTAAAAGAACATTATTTACATCAAGCTCTAAAAAGCTAGGAAATGTCAGAATTAAAGTTCCACAGGCAGCTATAATTGTGTCCCCTTGTACATGTGCATTAAGATGGTTTTTCCTTACATGGGCATGCTATTTTTTTTTCATGGGGCCACAGCCTCATCCAACATGCAGGGTGGACAATGCTCAGGGGATGAGACAGCTGTTCAATAGCAGTATCCTCATCATGCAGCTAGTAGCCCCTGCCTTGTGTACTGTACATCTTCCAAAACCTGAATTATTCATTGCCTTATAGTATTTTTTTCCAAAGCACATATTATAGCATTAGCTGAATGCCTGACAAACATTCATGAATTTATCTCCAGTGCAGTTTTAGAGCAGTATTATCCCCATTTTACAGATGGGGAAACTGAGGGGGGGGGGGAAGCCTTCTCTGAGGCCACACAGTGAATTAGTGGCACAGCCAGGATTAGAAATCAGGCCAGCTTGATTCCCTCAACCCTCTGCTCATTCCTATAGACCACATTACTTTACTGCCAGAGTTGCTGAGTATCCACAGCTCCCATTTACTTGTTCAGTGCTTCTGTATATCAAGCCATTGAGTGTCTCAAGTTGGATACCCAGAAAATGAGGGATACACAACTAGTGGCCACATGCCAGACTTTTGGCTTAAGTGATTTACTGAGGCCTGGTCTACACTGCCGGCAGCCATCTTACTAACTTACCCTGACCACGGCATCTCCACTGCGCTGTGTTGCTGGGAAATGCCCTCTGTTCAACCCAGCCTTACTCCTTTAAAGGGATGGGGTGAATTTACTGCATCAACCAGAGAACGCTTCTGGGATTGATTGTGCGGCTCTCCACTGCATGCGCAGTCATTCCTGCTGCATCAATCCGTGCAGCCCAATGCAGCGTCCGGCAGTGTAGACGTACCCCCAGTATCATATAGGAAGACTGGACGGAATTGAGTTCTGTTTGGCATTCACCTACCTTAATCACAAGCCCACGTCCTCTCGTTCCAATCCCCTGCCTTATTCAGTGCACACACTTTAACTTCTGCAACAAGTGAAGCAGGAGTCTACAATCAGCCTCATTCATCACACAATCCTGATTCATCCCCAAAGCCCTGAATGAGACAGAGGTCCTGTGGGAAAAAATAGTAGGTAATCATGTAATTAAAGACTGTGTCCTTATGCATAGAGCTGGTCAAAAATTTTATGACAGAAGTTGTCTATCAGAAAATACTGATTCAATTCACTTGAAACATTTCACAGAATTTTAATCAAAATTTTCATGGAAAAGTATCTAAACATTTCATTTTGACTTTATCATTTTGATTTTCATGTTATAATTTATACAAACATTTTGACCTTATGAAAACAAACTATTTTCAGAATATTTTGTTTCACACAAAATTCTGAGATTTTGACTTTTTGTCTTGTGTGACAAAGTACTGTGTAAAGACTGCCTAGTCAGCCCCCTGTCATGCCAGCTCCCATTATAGTAGATAAATTGGAGGTGTCTGGAGAAATCCAGCACCTAAGGAGACAATCAGAGACAGCTGCCAGCAATTAGCCTGGGGCAATTAGTATAAAGCAAGCGAAGGAAGGAGAGAAGGTGAAGAAAGCCTGGGTGGAAGCAGAGCGGTGGCTCTTCCCTCCTGGGGCTGGCTGCTAAGAGGACAGACTGCTGCCGCTACTACTAAGAGAGCAGACGGTGTATACAAATGGTGGTGGAAGCACTTGTAAATAAACCTGCACCAGTGGTTATGGAATCAAGGGTCTCTCAGTGAGTTTGTGACCGGAGAAGAAGCAGAAACAGGGCAGAGGCATGGAGAGTCCTGCTACATCCTGATTTGAGACAAAACCAGATTTTGAAATCTCCTAATTTTCCTCAGTTTGGAAATTTTGAAGTTCAACCACCTCTATGTATGCACCAACTAAATTAAGGTTCAATGGGCAATGTAATTTCCTATGTTTCTTTTTAAAAAGTAAACAGAAGTTATAATATTTTACAACTTTAACAACAATCCCCCTGCTTCTGCCCTCCCTCCCCCTACTATCCTGGGGGGTATAAATGTAGATGAACCTTTAACAGGTCTTGAGCTATAGGACCAACTACATTAGCAGGTATTAGGAGAAGGCTGCTGTTATGGGGGGAAGTGGCCCACTTGGGTTCAATGGGTACTTGGAGAGCCCAGCCAGTGCTCTCTGTTCTCTTCCCCCTCAGAAATCAAAGGAGTTTCTTCATGCGGTATCCACAGACTGGGGATGGGCTATTGGGACCATGTTCTTCAAGGAAGTATTTTGAAACCTATATATTTTTCCAAGTATACTCTGTCAACCATCCTGCCTTTCCAGTAGGCTATAGCTGCTAACATAAGAGCACCCAAATTTCATGCTCACTGCATGTGTCCCCTATATGGACAAAGATGAATTCCGTCTTTAGGATGGAAGGTTCAGCTCCATATTTGTCTGAGGATTCTTGTTCCAGGGCAATAGATTCCCTGTCTCTTCTTCAGTCTAGATTACAAAACAGCCTTGTGGAATGTTCAGTGCTAATTAAAAATATTTATATACACCTTAAGGAATCTATTAGATAAGGGACCTGCTTCCTTCATATTCAGTGTGTCTCTTCATATGGTAAGCCCTACTGAACCCACCTTGCTCTACCCAACAAGGGGTAGCACAGTCATCTGATGAAAAGGCCAACCATTGGTCACTATCTGTCATCAGAGCCAGATGGTCTCTCAGAGCATCACATTCTGAGCTGGATCACAAAATCTGGGCTAGCTGTTTGATCATGCTTTTATCTTATCTTTCACCAGCTCCAGCATGGCTGACTGTTGGAATAGAATGTGAGAACATGATCCTGATTCTTCCTTTTTCTCACTCACTAGGGAAACTACCTGTTGCTCTCTTATGGGAGGGTACAGGGATGCCAACTCAAGAGTTTTTTTTGTGTGCCATGCTCAGTAGGCAGAGAGGCTAACACACTATCTTATGTTTTCAGGTAAAAAGGCTGGTCCTCCAGGCCCCAATGGTCCTCAAGGGCCACCAGGACCTCCTGGACCCCAGGGCCCCCCAGGCATCCCAGGGATCCCTGGAATTCCAGGCACAACTGTAATGGGACCACCTGGTCCTCCGGGTCCTCCTGGCCCGCAGGGACCACCTGGGTTGCAGGGCCCTTCAGGTAGGTGTTTGTTTCAATCCTAATTGGACAGATGATTTGCAGACCACAGTGATGAGAGGAAATACCATGGTGATGAGAGTGGCATAAAAATTGAATAGAATAGATCCTGAGACCTCTTCTTCAGTTCTAATCTCAGGCAGTGGGGCTGCATTTTTATTATAACAGTATAAGCAGGTATATTTTCTAAGTACCACGCAGAATCTCTGAGCAGGATGCAGCCACTTGTACTCCTAACTAGAACTGGAGAGGGAGGGGAAAGAGGTAAAACCCTCTTTTTCCTTAACAGCACAGCTGGACAGGTTAGAGATGGGCTATTACATCTGCCCCAGCTTCTCTAACTAGCACTGCCCCACTAACTAGCAGTGCATAGGTGAGCCTGGCTTTTCACAGACCAATAAGATCTGATCCTTGTCCCAAAGAACTTCATCTAAGTTTTGGCATAACACAGTGAGTGATGATAAACAGTTGGAGTGAAGTAGTGAAGGCAAGAGGATCATGTGTGGCTGTTCTGGTTTGCTACTGTTTACGTTTCTATTGTTTGCAAGAAAAAGATGCTGTTTAAATTCCCCATCCATAGCCATTCCACTGGGGTGGGACTAGCAGTGAACTGTCAGGAGCCAGTATCCTCACATAACCTGCTGTGGAACTAACACTATGGCTAAACAGAACAGCCAAAAGAAACTAGGTTAATATATACAGATAGCTATGTGTTATCAGTTACTTCTATCTCTCTTTGAGAAGAAGCATGATCTGGTGGTTAAATAGGATTGAAAAACTGGGTATTGTTACTTTGATTCCCTGTATAGTCTTTAGTAAGTCATTTTCTTTCTCTGTGCCTCAATTTCTCAATTTGTAAAATGGGTATAATACCTCACAGGGGGAGCTGAGGCTTCAATTTTGTCTGTAAAGCTCTTTGCAGGTCTCTAAGTACTCTGAATACATGAAAGTATTATTTTCCATTAAACTCCCAGTTCACCTGAATTTCGTTGGTATTGAAGTCTATAATCAGCTGTAACTCCTATATATGAGATATCTGATGGATTGCTGTGGTGCTGCCCTGCTTGTAATCTTGGTCAATAAACTAATCTGTCCTAATCCACATATCTGATGTGGTAAACCATTGGGAAGGACATGACTGGATCAAGAAAACTGCTGTCTGAGACAATTGCTAGGTTAGTCTCTGAGTAGTCACAGGCAGCAAGTCTGTTTGCCTCTCACCTGGTTCACATGAAAATATTTTTTCCTGCATTTCCCATTTTCATGTCTCTCTCTCCATATTTATTATTTTAATTCATTTTCTTAGGCCTGGTCTACACTTACCTTTGCGATTTGGCGGCAGTCGACGGGAGATACCCAAGTGACGTAAATCACTTGTGTATCTCCTGTTGACTTCGCTGTGTCTCCTCCGTGTGCCGTCCACATTGCGCTGCGTTGAAGGGAACACTTACTGGGGTGGTTTTCCTGCGTCACTTGCTGGATCGACTGAGCGGGTCTACACAGACTGCTCAGTCGATCCAGAGCAATTGATCTGATGGTGGCGAATTTGCCGCCGTCAGTGTAGACCCAGCCTTAGATAACAGAACACTGAAACTTCTTTCCTGAAGACAAACATGGTCCCATTGTATGGTCTGGCTGCTCAGAGTGAGCTGGAGCATTGTAGTCGTTGTAGGATGCACCCCCATAATCAAGATGAGGGTTGCTGCGATTTGTTCCATTTAATGAAAACCAGTTGATTAAAGTTTGGGCCTTTCTGATGTGTCCGATAAAATCACTAACCAAGCGGAAAGATGTGGAATGCATCTTTTCCAATTTAGAGACATGCTAATTATTAAGCTCTATGCCTCTCGTTGTCTCTCTTCCTTCCCACTTAAGATCTGGAGGGGAAAACCCTGTTTTTATTCAGTAGGCAGAAGATTTGCTACATCTGATTTTGAAGAAGTTTCTGAAGTGCCCTCATCATTTATTTTGTGAATATCATATTTTGCAGGTGCCACAGACAAAGCAGGCTCCAGGGAGACACAGGTTGGTTGACTCTATCCTAGGGGAAAATGTCAGTTGAATTGGCTGGATTTTTTTAAAAAAATGGTTGTGGCTACATTTTCTGAATGTGCATTTTACAGTAACTTTTTTGATGAAATGAATATCTCATGCTAAATGGTCTTTAAACTTATATAAATATCAAAAGAATTGACCAAGATCACTTTAACCACTGGAAATGCTAGAGGAAGCACTTTATTAGCTGCTTACAAAACAGTTTGCCACCTTTTCTCACCTTCTTAAGGTACCTTTAAAACTTATTTTGTCATTGGTTTTCTGTAACCCACTCCATCATTTACAGAAAGCATCCCTGATGTATAAAGTGTTTTAAACAGTTCTTCTCTGAGTGCTTGCTCATGTTCATTCCATGCTAGGGGTGTGTGCGCACTCCACGCACCAGTGCTGGAGAACCTTTTCCCTCAGTGGTATCCATAGGGGCTGCTCAGGCGCCTTCTGCAGTGGTGCTCGAATGCGCCAGTAGATAGGGCACACCGGCCTTTCTCCCTCTCAGTTCCTTCTTACCACCTTTGACAGTGTTGGAACGGCTTTGCCTCAGCAAGCAGCTTCCCAGTGGTTTTTTCTCTACCTTTATATTGTGTATAGTTTTTACAGTCAAAGTTTACCAGTTTTAGTGAAGTTTAGTAATTGTAGTGTCTCTTAGTACTTTAAAGACTGTTCGTTTACCCAGGACAGCCAGGGGGTCGGGGCATGCCAAGTTGCTTCAAGTGTCTGAGCGAGGAGCATATAATGGAAAAGTGCATTTCAAACCCCGCATGAAGAAGGACCGAGATACCAGATTAAGGACCTTTCTCATGGAATTGGCACTTAGACCAGTGTCCGATCCCGAGCATTCAGACTTTGTGCTGAGTCCAGTGGTGTCATCAAGAAGTGCACCCTCATCACCAGGTTCTTCCCAGCACCACTCCCCATCGCCGGCTCCAAAGAAGTGGTGCAGGAAGACCCACGATGATAGGCGGTGTTCCCCTCTCCAATGGAGCAAGTTGGGGTCGAACAGCAGAGTGAAACCCAAGAGGGGCCATTTGTGTTCCCCACAGTCAGGAGCGATGGTGGCCTCACCCCTTAGAGCTCCCAGTCCTCTCGGAGCCCTTCCACCCACTCTGGGCACCAGAAGCAGGCCCAGGCACCTGGACATCCCATCCATGCCTGAGGCTTTCCAGGCAGCCATGGACCTATTGTCTCTCCCAGTGCTGCCCACCCCTCGAGAGGACAGAACCTGTCGCTGAGGCACTGTACAGGGCCGGTCGGCCAGAGACAGTTCTAGGGGGCATACCCTTGGTTGCGGCCCCCATCACGTCACCGGTGCCTCCGCATAGCTCATTACCAAGGCACCCACCGATGCCTCGGCACCAATTGCCAACAGTACCACAACACTTTTGGCGCAGTGGCTTGTGGAGCTCAAGGGAGAGCTCACCAGGTTCTCAGCACTGCTCAGCAGAGCGTTGGCACAAAGGAGCAGGTTCCCAGCACCATTCTCCAATTTCAAGATCATGCTCCAGGGATCGAGGGCATAAGAACCCCACAGCACCGGCCTTCCGGAGAGTCGCAGCACCACTTGCCGGTACATTGGTACCACTCCCCGGCACCAGACCATCACTCCCAGTGCCATAAAGCATAGGTAGCAAGGACAGCACCCCCATGGTCTTCTGCCTCAGAATTGGACCCAGAGGAAGATCCTTCTCATGGGACGCATGGACGTTCTGCTGCAACGATGGGTTTCCCTCTCACTGCTCCACCTTGTGGCTGGTCAGCTGCACAGTGGCCAGGCCTGTGGCAATTTTGGAACCCATGAGGGTTCCCTGTGTCCCAGCATCGGACGGTCTCAGGGACATCAGACCGTTGTTCCGCCATAACAATGCGACCTTCTCCGGATTCTGATGATGATTTATCCCGGACTGAAGGGACATCAAGGTCCTTGTTGGAGGAGGCTCAGGCCATGAAGGAGAGACCGCAACCCCCCTGCCACTAGCATTCTCCTCTTTGTCTTCAGATGAGGTCGTGACGGGCCTTTCTAGCGCAGTGCCACAAGATGACTTCAGGGCCCACCAGGAGTTCCTGAAATGGGTGGCAACTAACTTGGGTCTAGAGGTGAAAGATGAAAGACCCTGCTGACTCGCTGTTTGACATCCTGGCAGCAGCAACCACCTCTAGGGTGACACTCCCTGTCCATGAAGGGGTCATTAACATGGTGAAGGCAAAACACTTCGTCTCTGCCACCAACTTCGAAGTGGGCAGAGAAAAAGTATTACGTCCCAACAAAGGGCTTTGAATAGCTATACTCCCACCTTTCTCCGGGATTGCTAGTTGTGTCAGCTGCCAACAAGCGTGACAGCCAAGGACGGTTGGTTTTGACCCCAAAGAACAAAGAGGCTAAGAAACTGGACCTCTTTGGGAAAAAATGTATTCGTTAGCATACCTGTAGCTCCGCATTTCGAACCAACAGGCACTGTTGGGGAGATATGCATTTAATGTCTGGTATTCAATGTCAAAGTTCACTAACTCCCTGCCTCAGGAATCAGTCAGAGTTTCAGGCCATCCTGAAAGAAGGGGAGACGATAGCCAGGGCCTCCCTTCAGGCGGTCTCTGACACCGCGGACTCAGCATCTAGGACAATGGTGTCAGCTCTTTCTATGAGAAGGGCGTCTAGGCTACAGTCGTCCAGCCTGTCGTCCGAGGTCCAGCAGTCTATATAGTATCTCCCTTTTGATGGCACATCTCTTTTCTCAGACCAGATGGATGCCACGCTTAATCAGCTCAAAGATTTCGGGGCCACATTATGCCCACTGGGCTTGTGCACACCCCTGGCATCCAGAAAACACTTCTGGCTGTAGCATCAGGCCATTCCAGAAACAAGCCATACAGAAAGATGAACAGGAGTTACAAGCATCCTCAGAGCCAGTCTTCATCGGCTCCACATTCATCCTTGAGCTGTCACCCATCTGGCAGGAGGCAAAACTTTTGAGGGTGCATCCAGGGGCAGAGTAACAGTCTCAAAAAAGGCTCCTGCTCCAGAACTCCTCTTTTCAAACCCTCTTTCCTACTTCCTGCCTGCATGGTTGGCGATAACCTCAGATAAGTGGGTCCTAAGTACCATCACGACAGGATATACCCTTCAATTTACTTCTATCCCCCCTTCCCTTTGGGCTTTCAACCATCCCATGAGTATTTACAAAGGGTATGGTGGTGGTGACAGCTTACCTCCAGCATCAGGGAATCCAGATTTTCCCATATCTCGATGACTGGCTTGTCAAAGGTCAGTCAGGGAGTCAGGTCTGACACAACATCGTGGTCTTGCTGGTGGGTCTGTTGGTGAATGAACAGAAATCCACATTAGTCCCAGTACAAAAAATAGAGTTTATCAGAGTGTTCCTCAGTGCCACAAAGGCCAGAGCAATCCTGCCCAGGGCCAGATTTCAGGTCTTATCAGATTTGAATCACCAAGTCACAGCTTACCTCCTCACCACGGCACAGGTGTGCCTCATGCTACGGGGTCACATGGCAGCATGCACATACATGATGCATCATGCCTGGATCCACCTCAGACCCCTGCAAACCTGGCTAGTTTCAGTCTGCTTCCCATCGAGACATGATATAGACGTGGTCCTCACTATTCCACCCCAGGTACTTATCTCCCTAGCCCAGTAGACAGTTTCGGCAAATGTGTCCGAAGGGGTCCCATTCACAGCACCTCATCCCTCACTTACCTTGGTATCCAACACCTCAGACCTGGGTTGGGGGGCCCACCTTGGCCATCGCAGAACTCACGGTCTCTGGTCCATGGAGGATACGTCCCTGCACATAAAGATCAGGGAACTCAAAGCAATTCACCTCACCTGTGAGGTGTTCCTTCCCCAGATGACAGAAAAAGTAGTACATGTGCTGATGGACAACACAGTGGCAATGTACTACTTGACAAAGCAAGGAAGGGCACGGTCTTCGGCTGTGTCAGGAGGTGCTCAACCTATGGAATTTCTGCATAGAAAATGTGAACACCCTGGAGGCCACTCATCTACCAGAGGCCAAGAACTCCCTCGCAGATCACCTCAGCAGGTTTTTTTTCTCTCACCACAAGTGGTCTCTGCACCAGGAGATAACGAGAGCTGTCTTCTGGAGGTGGGGAACTCCCTGAGTGGACCTGTTTGTGACTGGACAGAACAAGAAGTGCCAGCTGTTCTGTTCCCTGAAAGCATGGGACAGCGACTCCCTGTCTGATGCCTTCCTTCTGCCATGGTCAAGTGGGCTCCTGTATGTTTTCCCCCATTTCCTCTCATTCATAGAGTCCTAATAAAGATCAAAAGGGACAGGATGCATGT
The DNA here is from genome assembly GCA_007922155.1 of Mesoclemmys tuberculata. NCBI lineage: Eukaryota > Metazoa > Chordata > Testudines > Chelidae > Mesoclemmys > Mesoclemmys tuberculata. The sequence goes on from ML675622.1 coordinate 22,935,329, forward strand.
CATTATGCTCGCTCCAGGATGGCCGCGTCAGCACTGGTTCGGAATGCTCATGAGCCTTTGGTGACCTCTCCCTGGACACTGCCGGCTGTCTGGACTTAATCTCTCAGGACCACAGTTGCCTGCTGCATCTGAACCTGAGCCCCTTGCACCTGACGCCTTGGGTGCTGCATGATTAAGCAGGAATGAACAGTCTTGCTCTGCCCAGGTTCAGAGGATCCTGCTGGAAGGCAGGAAGCCATCTACTGTGGTCACCTCCCTGGAAAAATGGAGACAGTTTTCCCCTTGGGCACAAGAACATGAGCTCTCTCCATCTTGGGCCCCACTGCCAGCTGTCCTGGACTACTTCCTTGACCTGAAACAGCAGGGCCTGGCATTGTTTGTCCATCAAAGTGCACTTAGCGGCGATCTCTGCTTTCCATGAGAAGGTTCAAGGCAGCTCGGTCTTCTCCACAAGATGACGACTAGATTCTTAAAGGGCCTAGAGAAGCTCTTCCCACATGTTAGGGACCTGGTACCCCCATGGGACCTAAACTTGGTCCTGTCCAAGCTTACAGGGCCGCCCTTCAAACCTTGGCCTCCTGCTCCCTCCTTATCGTGGAAGGTAGCATTTCTGATGGCAATTATGTCAAAAAGATGAGTGTCTGAAATCAAGGCTCTTACCCCTAAGCCTCCTTACACATTTTCTATAAGAATAAGGTTCAATTGAGACCCCATCTGGTGTTCCTGCCTAAGGTAATTTCACAGTTACATGTCAACCAAGACATCTTTCTTCCAGCTTTCTTCCCCAAGCCCCATGGCTTGCAGGAGGAGAGGCACCTGCACACCCTTGATGTGAGGCGAGCTTTGGCCTTCTATTGGGAACAGACGAAGCCCTTCAGAAAGTTGACTCTGCTCTTCGTGGCAGTGGCTGATTGCATGAAGGTCCATCCGGTGTCATCACAGAGGATCTCATCTTTGATTACCTTCTGCGTACAGGCTTATTACGAACTGGCTAAGGACTCGCCTCCTGCTTCTCTGACAGCGCACTCAACAAGAGCCCAGGCCTCCTCAGTGGCCTTCCTGGCTCATGTGCCATTTCAGGATATCTGTAGGGTTGCAACTTGGTCCTCCAAATACACCTTCACTTCTCACTATGCGATCATGCAGCAGACGTGAGATGATGCGGTGTGGCAAGGTGCTGTGGCTTTCCTCAGAGCCTGGGCCCGAGGACCAGCTGCAACCCCCCCTGCTGGGCAGAACAAGGCCCTGCAGGTCGAATACCCTGGGAGGAAAGGGGTGGAGCCAGGACAGGAGAGGCCAATATAAAAGGTTGGCCTAGCAGCTCAGTCGGGGAAGCTGCTGCTGGAGGCAGACACGTCTCCCTGCAGGCTGCGATCTAGGCCTGAGCTAGGCCCTGTGGCTGTTTGGAGCAACCAACCTGCTGCCCGAATTGCTGAGCCCGAGTGACTGGGCCCTAGAGATTAGACAGGGCCGTCAAGCCCTAGTGAGTGGGTGCAGCTGCTGAGCCCAAGTAGCCGGAACAAGCCACCAGAAGATACCCCCCGAGGTTGGCCCTGACGTTGGGGACCCCTGGGAGCTGACTGAACCCTGTGGACCCAAGGAACCCCTGGGACCTGGAGGAGTTGCCCTCTACTGATGACGCAGAGGAGTTCCCGGACCTGCTGCCGGTCAACAGTGAGGGACTTGTGGGACTGCCGCTCACCGTGTACCCCAGCAGCCCAGAGGGAGACTAATGCCTGCAGGTACCATGGGGCAGGTTGGGAGGAAGTGGCCCAGGGATAGCCAACTAGTAAGTGTCTGAGTCAGAGGCTAAACTCCCAGCCTGTTGCGGCTGGAGCCCTGCTGACTCAGTGGCAAACGGCTTTGCCGCTGATAGGGCCCTGGGCTGGGACGCAGTGGAGTCCCACCTTCCCTAACCACCTCAGGAGGGAGTGCTACCCCTCTGATTTTGGGAGACATAAGGTCCCAAGCTCTACTTGCCCTGCCTGCCTGCCTGCAAGGCCAGGGGCTCCAGACTATTTTACTAGCCCCACCTGTGGGATGGCCGGGGGTCACTGACTGCCCAATCAGCCCTGCCCAACTTGTGGGCCAGGGACTGCAAACTGCTTGCCTGCCCTGCCCGAGGGCCGGAGCCACCAGACTGCTTGAGTAACCCCGCCTGTGGGAAGGCAAGGGGGCTCTAGACTGCTTTGCTGCCCTGCCCTATCTGAGGGCCAGGGGCACCAGACTGCCTAACTGCCTCCTCCCACTGCCTCCTCCTCCCCCCACCACCACCGCTCAAGGGGCCGGAGCTACGAACTGCTTTGGCCTGCCCTGGCCCGCTCGAGGGCTGAGGCTACAGCCTACCTTTTGCCTTCCCTGCCCTGCCTGACGGCCGGGGGCACCAGACTGCTTGACCACCCCACCTGTGTAAGGCCAGGGCTACCAACCCCTTATCAGCCCTGCCCTAAGGGAGTGCCAGAGGACCTCCTGTGGAGGACAGACTGGAGGAAGCCCATCCCACCGGGGGCTGAGGCTAAAGACTGGTAAATGGCACTGCTTATTCCCCTAGACTAAGGCGCTGTAGTCTTCCTTGGAGCCTGGGCCGTGCCTCCTGCTGGACCGTGCCATCAGCCTACACCCGGGTTTGGCAGAGCAGTTTTACAATCAGTACGTCCATGAAATCCTGACCCACCTCCAGGGGCTACTGCTAGCTAATCACCTAGCATGGAATGGACATGAGCAAGCACTCAAAGAAGAAAAGACAGTTACTAACCTTCTGTAACTGTTGTTCTTCGAGATATGTTGCTCCTGTCCATTCCACAGCCCTCCCGCCTTTTTCCGCTGATGGGAGTTCCGGCAAAAAGGAACTGAGAGGGAGGAGGGCCGTCAGCGCCCTATATACTGATGCATTCAAGCACCACTGCAGAGGGCGCTAAAGCCGACCCCTGTGAATACCACTGAGGGAAGAAGTTCTTCAGCACCAGTGCATGTGGCACACACACACCTAGCGTGGAATGGACATGAGCAACACATCTTGAAGAACAACAGTTACATAAGGTTAGTAACCATCTTTTCTTGAGGTTAAAATAATGGAAACGCTAAATACTGCATGAAGTGTACTCTTTAAATATAAATGAATGCACTCAAATCCACACTGACACAAAGAAAATAATGTCCTCTTACCTAGTTCTGCATTGCTTTGTTTTGAGAAGGTGATCACAATATCTGCCCAACCAGCAATGCTCTGGAGGTGTACAGTGACTACTTTTGTACCTTATGTCCTGATCACCAATTACACACAGAGAGAAAGTTATTTAGTAGAATAAAGCAGTGCATCTGGCTAATTTTAACTTACTGTACTCTTATTTGCAGCCAGCTGTGGTTCATCTCCAGGGCCAAGGGTCAGCAATTCAAGTAAAGAATGGTAAGAATCACAAGAGATTATCAACCATTAAAAGGGTCCCATCCAGACCCTCAATTTCATAGCTGGGCTCCCTAAGCAATGTACCACATAGTATAGGTCACTAGTTCAGCTTATGGTCCTCTGTTAGCCTCCTGAGTAACAGTAAGACTTTCTGATGCTTTCAGCCCCATCAGTCCAACTATCTTTCATGTCTCATCCATCCTCTTCTCCACTATCCTTAAACACGTCTCTCCAAATAATTCTCTGACACAGTCCATCCTCTGCCCAAGTGAGCTCCAGAAAGATTATCTGCCTTCCCAAACCAGCTGAACAATCCTCAGTCACCACCCTCCCCTCCATAGATCAACCAGTCCTCTTCCCCAATCTATCTTCTGCCCTTCCTTCAACCCTGAATGTATCGTATGCCTGCCTCCATTTTCCAGCAATCCATCTTCTGTCCACTAACACCCTAATCCATTCTCTAGCTCCCAGTCCCATCAATACATTTTCTGTTCCTAATCAATTCTGTTCCCTCCCCAGTGTTCCCAATCGGCTGATTTTTCTTCTCCTCTTCTTCTCCTAGACTCCAAATCAAATATCTGTCCACACTCTTCACTTTCACCTCAACCTCCCCAAATCTCTGACCTCCAATCTATCAAGCACATCAGTCCAGTTCATTCTATCATGTGTACCCACCCTACAGCCAGTTGATCCTCCCATCCACCCAATTGTTGGATCTATTCTTCCCCCAAATTTACTAAATCTTTTTACCATCTCAGCGAGCAAAGTGATGCTTTCTCCCTCTAATCATCCTCAGCAAATTTGACCTTGTGTTCTCCTCTGCCGGTAAAATTGATCCTGTATGTGTTGCTGGTCCCTCCAGTAATTTTGATCCTACAGTAAAACTGAGCCCATTCTTTCTTCTTCATCAAAACTGATCCTATATCCCTCTTCAATTTACATATAGGTTTTTTTTCTCTGCCCACAGGAGGGTTTCAAGATTCATCAGCTGCCTCCTTTTTCCACATGGTTCAACTCCTGTGGTTGTGTTGGAAGGGAAGCAATTCTGTGATAAGTGCTCCTCTGCCAAGACCCAGGGTAGTCATTAGAACACTTACTATGTTTCCCATGCAGTATCCCAAGACACTTGTAAGAACGTAAGAATTGCCATCCTGGGTCAGAACAATGGTCCGTCTAGCTCATTATCCTGTCTTCTGATAGTGGCTGCTGTCAGATGTTTCAGAGGCAGTAAACAGAACAGGGCAATTTATCAAGTGATCCATCCCATCATCCAATCTCAGCTTCTAGTAGTCGGAGGTTTAGGGATACCATGGGGTTGCGTCCCTATCCATATTGGCTAATAGCAATTGATGGGCCTATCCTCCATGAACTTATCTAATTCTCTTTTGAACCCAGTTATTCTTCTGGCCTTCACAACATCCCCTGGTAACAAGTCCCACAAGTTGATTGTGCATTGTGTGAAGAAGTACTTCCTTATGTGGGTTTTAAACCTGCTGTCTATTACTTTCATTGGGTGACCCCAGTTCTTGTGTTATATGAAGGGGTAAAAGAACACTTCCTTATTCACTGTCTCCACACCATTCATGATTTTATAGACCTCTATCATATCCCCCCTCAGTCATTTCTTTTACAAGCTCAATAGTCCCACTCATTTTAATCTGTTCCATACCCCTAATCATTTTTGTTGCCCATTTCTGTATTTTTTCCAATTCTAATCTCTCTTTGAGATGGGAGGACTAGAACTACACACAGTATTCAAGGTGTAGACATATCATGGGTTTATAGAGCTGCATTCTGATATTTTCTGTTTTATTTTTCTATCCCTTTCCTAATGGTTCCTGACTTTCATTAGCTTTTTTGTCTGCTGCTGCACACTGAACAGGTATTTTCAGAGAACTATCCACAATGTCTCTAAGATCTCTTTCTTCTGTGGTAACTGTTCATTTAGACCCTACTCATTTTGTATGTATAGTTGGGATTATGTTTTCCAATATGCATTACTTTGTATTTATCAACATTGAATCTCAGCTACCATTTTGTTGCCCAGTCACGTCATTTTGTAAGATCCCTTTATAACTCTTTGCAGTCTGCATTGGGCTTAACTATCTTGAGTAATTTTGTATCATCTGCAAATTTTGCTACCTCACCGTTTACCCCTTTTTCCAGATCATTTATGAATGTGTTGAACAGCACTGGTCCCAGTACAGATTCTTGGCAGATCCTGCTATTTGCCTCTCTCCACTGTGAAAACTGAACGTTTATTCCTACCCTTTGTTTCCTTTTTATTAACCAGTTACTGATCCATCTTACTGATTTCCTCTTATCCCATGATTCCTTTCTTGGCTTAAAAGCCTCTGGTGAGGAACATTGTCAAAGGCTTTCTAGAAGTCCATGTACACTAGATCCACTGGATCACCTTTGCCCATGTTTGTTGGCACCATCAAGGAATTTTAATAGATTGGTGAAGCATGATTTCCCAAAGGCCATGTTGACTCTTCCCCAGCAGATCATGTTCATCCATGTGCCTAATAATTCTGATTTTTATATAGTTTAAACTAGTTTGCCTGGTACTGAAATTAGGCTTACTGGCCTATAATTGCCAGAATTGCCTCTGGAGCCTTTTTTTAAAAATCAGCGTCACATTAACTGTCTGCCAGTCATCTCATACAGAGATTGATTTAAGCAAGGTCAGATGAGGATACTCAAAGTGCCTACAGCTCCGCAAGCTCTCCATTCACATACAAGAGAATGCTGCTGAGTGCTCTAAGGGCTGCAGGTGAGGGAGTGAAGCGGGAGAGAGGAAGTGGGTGCCCACTACTGCCTCCTAGCTAATATAAGGAGACATGAGCAGTGCGTGACTCCTGCATTTGGGGAGGCTGGGCATGAGCACCAAAAGCTCCCTAGAAGTTGGGGGGGCCACTGGCACCAGGACCGTGACCCTGCGCCCCGCTCTGCCCCAAGGCCTGCCCCCATTCGTACTCTGAGGCCCCACCCACACTTCATCCTTGCTCGTCCCCAGGCCCTGCTCCCACTCAGCCCCTTCCCCAAGGCTCCTGCAGTTCATGCCTCTCTACCTCCTCCCCTGAGGCACAAGCGGGAGCCTTGGTGGAGAGGAACGAGCATTGGGGTGGGTGTTGGGTGGTGGTGGAGAGGCATGAACAGCAAAGGGGCTTGGAGACAGAGAGGAACAGTGGGCAGGGGGCCTCAGGTGCAGAGAGGCATGAGCAGCTGGCGGGTTTGGGGTCAGAGGCGGAGTGGGGATGGGAAGAGGCAGACGAGGGCAGGGCTTGGGGAAGAGGCACAATGGGAAGGGGAAGAGATGGAGTGAGGGCGGGACCGCAGGAGAAGAGGACGAGTGGGAGCAGGGCCTCAGAGCAGAGTGCGGGCAGGGCCATGGCCTGGGCACCTTTTTGGTGTCAGCGGTCTAAAGGCAGTAGGCCAGTGGGCCACCAAAGGGAGGTGCGCTGCATCCTTTTTGGGAAGGCTTAGCCTTCCCTAGCTTCTTCTACCCACTGCCCATATAGGCAGAGCTGAGAGCAATGTTTATAGTTAAGGCTGCCCCATGATATCCATTGAAACAGCTTATTTTTATTTACATATAACATTGCCAAACTTTAATCACTGGAGCTAAAATTTCTCATGCCAAGTGTCTACCTCAGGTTGAATTTTGTCTGAAGTTTCAAAGAAATGGTTCATCTATTTCTGAGAATTATATTAGGATATATAATTAAAATTATATATTTTTTAAAAATGTTTACAATTGTTTCATTGGGAAGTTTCTGCTTTCAATCAGAGACTTGAAATATGGCAAATGGGTCACCCCAGGTCAAGAGATCCCCTCTGGTGCATCCAAATTTGGTCAAATTATAAGCCTTTGAAAATTAGACTGAGCATGCTGCACCGCCACAGAGCTCCATGGCAACCACAGTAAGCATGCTTCATTCCCACTAAGCTTGATGAACAGGAATTATCCTGCAATTGTTCCTCCCAGCTACTGGGAGCTAATGTGACTGGCACAAGAAGTGAAAGCAAGTAGACTCACTCCTGCATTCTCAAACATTCCCCCACCGCCACCCAAACAGCCTTGAGGAGAAGGAAGAAACATCCTGACTTGAATGTAGACAAGAGACGAGGGGATAAGGTGGGTTGTGTGGGGCGGGGACAGGAGCAGAGATGGACTGGGACAAAAAGTGTTAGGCATGGAAGAACTGGGTAGAACAGTCTAATCACTAGGGCACATGTCTTCCACAGAACTTGTAATCTGAAACAGTATTCCTGGATTCCAACATTCCTCTGCTGTCAGCAAATAGCTGTGAAAACAACCAGGAATATGTGTCTCATCTCTCTGTAATGCAGCGGTTCCCAAATTGTAGGTTGAGACCCCAAATGGGGTCATGCCATCAGCAGCTGAGGTCACAGCAAATCCCTAGTATGCGGAGGACACTATTTTGCTCCACACAGCATGACTGTGTATGTGGGGTTACACTGTGCAAAGAGCAAAATGACATCCTTCAAGCTGTCTGGGGTCCTGGCAAGAAATACTTCATTAAAATGGGGTCATAATGACAAAATGTTTGGGAACACCTGCTCTAGTGGCTTGCCTACATAGAGGATAACAGCATACTACTATGAACACCATTTCCTCCATTTGATTTAGTGGTGGAGGTCTATGTTGTGGATTTAAAGGTTCCAACCCCATTAAAGACTCAAGTGTTGGTCAGTATAGAACCACATAATGAGATTTTTGTTGTTTTGTTTTTTTTTAAACCCAAGAAATTATATACAAAGAAACCATGTTAAAAGAACGTTAAGGTTGCAAAATCAAGCATTCAAAAATTAGGAAAAGCCAGAATTAAGGTTGCCCATGCAAACTTCATGTGAGCCCCTTGTGCACATGCATTTATGAGACTGCCTTTAGTTGCAGGATCACATACTGTTCTTTCCACATGACCTCCCTTCATTCAGTGCACAGGTTGTACCTCCTCTGGGAATGAATCAGGGTTGTGTAGTGAATTAGACTGTTATCTGTAGGACTCTGCCTCATTTGTTGAAGAAGTTGGAAATTCTGCAGGGAATGAGGCAGAGGATTGCAGGGAGACAAAAGATGGTCTCGTGGTAAAGGCAGTTGACTGCTGCCCTGGAGAATAGGATTCTGCCCTTGTGTCTGTCACAGAGTTCCTGTGTGGTGCTAAGAAAGTCACTTATGCCAAACTTCTTATAGGGGGCCACTAATTGTGTTCCTTTATTCTCCAGGTGCTCAACATGAGACACCTGGAGCCTGAGTTACAGAAGAGCAGACTTCTCACAACTGCAGCTGAAGTTAACAGGAGCTGTTCTTTGACTATATAAAGTGTTATATAAATGTGAAGTGCTGTGAAAAATCAGGCCTTAGTTGTCTCAAGTTGGGTACCCAAAATCAGTGGACACTTGACAATTTTGGTCATAATCTCTCTGTGCTTCAGTTCCTTCTCTCTTAAATGGGGATAATAATAGCACCTCTCCTAATATGAGTGTTATGAAGATAAATTAATTAATGGTAGTGAAGCACTCAGAGATTATGGTGAGCGTACCACAGGAAAATTAATCATTCTCTATCAGTCCAGAGTATGAATGGTGTGCAGTAAATAAGGGCTAGGGCATATAATGAATGCTGAGGATGAAAAGAAATATTAAATATCTACGATTCAGTGAGCACAGTCCACCCTGTTACACTGAATGAGGCAGGGTTCTTGTGCAAGAAATAACATGAAATTAAAGACAGTATCATAATACGTGTGTAGAAGGGGGCTGAATTAATCTACTAGCATTTTTAATTCTGGCATTTCCTAACTTGTGAGTGCTTGACTTTGCAATTGTAATATTTTTTTAATATATTTATTTTGTATGTCAAATATCTGTAATCTGTATAATTGTGTTTTATGTTGCTACTGCGCTTTTCATTCTGACGGGTACTGAGTGACTGCCATTTTCTCATACTGAGATCTTTCAGGTGGAGTGCTCAATGACTGGTCTCGCATCACTATGAACCCCAAGGTGTTTAAGCTGCATGCGCGCAGTGGGGAGCTGGAGGTACTGGTGGATGGCACATACTTCATCTATAGTCAGGTAGAAGTGAGTACGGTCCTAGGCCTAACTCCTATTCCTGTATTCAAAATGCAAATCCTTGACTGAACCACAAGGGGGCTCCAGAGAGCCAGGAAAGGCCAGGAACTCTTCTGTGCTCTTAACCATTTCATGTTCTAGGATGTGAGTATAGGAAGAATGTTAAATTTTTGGGAGTGCAAGGTCATATATTACACTGTAATACAAGCTGTACAGGATTAGTTACTGAACATATATGCAGATGCAATACAAAATTCCATATGCTGTAAATCCTGTGGGTTCTTTTCCTCCATCCTTCTTTTGTGCAGTTACTCACACTCCAAGTCAGTACTGAACAACAACCCCAGAAGAAAGATAGAGGTCACTCTGATGTGGAGGTGCTGTCTTTTAAGAGAGACATTGAACCAAAGAGTGCTGACTATTCATGATTATTTAAGATCCCATGTCACTGTTCATAAATGTAGGCCTTTTAGCCCCAGTATCCTGGCCATATTCCAACTCACGTAATTCCATTCTGCCTCCCAAATTCTTCCTGTGGTTTCAAATGGATAGAGTACTCTTCCAAAGTCATAGTGTGGCCTACCTGTGTGCTGTAAAACAATTGCTGCAGTTCACTCCAGAGATGGATGCAGTGTATGTATATAGTCTGTCAAGGGCTTTGGGTCCTCCAGGATCCAGCAAAGTGCTGTATAAATATAAGATGATGATTGTTATTATACAGTACACTACTTCTTAACATGACATCTCCCAGAGAATTGCTTCCCCCAGTCAAGTATTATTCAGGAAGAAGATTGTTTAATTGGGATGGCTCAATACCCTAATAATCATGTCCTGAAACTTCTGAACTCCACAGGAAATTAGGCAGCTACAGAGCTTCTGAAATCCATCCGAGTCCCTCCATAGTGCCTGCATTAACCTCTGCAGAGAAAAGCTGTATAGATACTGGAAGAAAGATTTTTAGCAACTCTACAGCTGGAAAGAGGGCTTCCATGAGGCTCCATAATTAAAATAGATTTACTCCAGGCTTATGGTATCAACTGCATCTTCTTGTGACTTGTTTGCATTGCCTGCCTTGAAACTGTTAATTATAAACAGACTTTAGACATCGATGAGTAATCAGAATCTCTTCCATGGGGCTCTGCCCCAATATATAAGCTGCAAAATGGAGTAATTGTTTCCTTAAACACTCTCTAACAATTGCTGGCAACAGCATTTGCCCTGTGTAATCTGTAAAGAAAAAGTAGAGTTTTTCTTTGTTTGGGGCAATATCCTAGCAGTGAGGTGGAGATGAGCTTCTATTAGGCAGTGTCTGTGCAGTGGTGGGGCTTCCTTTCAGCAGTGCATCGGCAGGATGGGATAAAACTCTAGTGGAAGTGCACAGACTATGGTAACTAACAAATATCCACTGCCTCCAGGATGACTGCCTTCCCCTGATCAAGGAAATGGATGAGTTCAGCCATTGCCCTCTGAGACTTACCTCTCCCCAGACAGACTTCTACCATACATCCTTCAGTTCTTCAGTATCAATGTTTTAAAGGGAGTGGAACAGCTTTTCCAGGAAAATAAAAATGAAACAAATTAAAACTTTTAATGTCCTGAATCAGTAACAGAATTGCTGGGTGGAATTAAAAATAGCAGATCTATTAGTATTATATATTCAGTCCAAGTATTTTAAGATCATTTCCCCTTTCATTTATCTGCCAAGCCCAGAGCTCAAGAGTCTGTGTATCCCCTGTAACAGCAGATGACTTTGAAAGCACTTCAGAAAGTTCATCATAGAGCATTATTAATCCCAGGTTATAGGGAACGCAAAACTTGGCAAATAGGTGAAGAAGGACCTGTGCTTAAAATAGTTTTTTTTTTTAAATGAAAATCTCTTTGTAATGGTTAAGTCTGTTTGCAGTTTATTAGTGGGATATTTTATATATATTTTATTTTACAGCTGCACTTGAGTTTCCTTTTCAATAAAGAGAGAGCTTGCTGCTCCTTCTCAGGAGTCACTCCTAGATCTTTCCTTTGGGGAGTTGCCTACATTCTCAAATGCTTCCATGCTTGCTCATCCTCATGTTTGTGCTAATAGGAGATGGCATACAAAGGTCTTGTATGTGCTGCTTGCTCAGAGTGAGCCAGCCCACTGTAGATATTGGTATAGAGGTACTATGGAAGTGATCCATGTTTAGCTGAGGAAAGGTGCATTCACAGGAATACATTTGCAGCCACGAATAGATGGTTTCCTGGTGCACAAACACACCTCTGCCTTCTCCCTAACACCATTTCTCCCTCCTGCTTCACAGGTTTACTACATAAACTTCACAGATTTTGCCAGCTATGAGGTGGTGGTGGATGAAAAGCCATTCCTACAGTGCACCCGGAGTATTGAGACTGGCAAGACAAACTTCAACACCTGTTACACAGCTGGAGTCTGCCTTCTCAAAGCCAGGCAGAAGATTGCAGTAAAAATGGTCCATGCTGACATCTCCATCAACATGAGCAAGCACACAACTTTCTTTGGAGCCATACGGCTAGGAGATGCACCAACATCTTAGATGTGACTATCCAAAGAGTACAGGCATGCACGTGGAGTCTCGCAGAACTGCACAGTGCTGCTGCTCATAAGAGTATGAGGGGATTCTATAATCCAGCCACAAAGAAAACTGATCCAGAGCTATTTATTTCTTTATGTGGATACAGAAAGAGTAAAGTCTCCTGTGATTTGCATGGAGACATGTATTGGAAAGGCAGTTTACAAAGCATTGAGTAAGAAAGCCTGGAATGTCCTTTCTTGTCTCAGTGTTTCAAATAATACTGCACTGACAGTCTTCTGCTCTGTGGTCCTCACCAGAGGCTTGTGGTGAGAATGATGTGGGTTTCCTGCTTTTATGTTGCACTAGCTAGAGCATCCATGGCAGTGGCAGAAAGAGAGAAAAGACAGACTTTCTGATGAATTGTTCTGTCTAGGCACTCATGCATTGCTGCTTCTGCACACTGACAAGGGCAAGAAACCTGCGGGGTTTCTTCACCTGTGACAGAGATCTAATTTAGGGCAGTGGTGTTGCAATGTGAAAGGTGAGAGTGAGCTCTAGTAGGTGGTGTTTACATTCATCCTCTAGACTGTAAGAATAAGCAGGTTGAGTGCTTCTGTACAGGGCTAGCAAGCAGGCTGCAAATGCAGTGAGCATTAGAGGAGCATTAAAACATAGTCACAGAATAAAATGTTACCACATAAAAAACTCTCTGCATTTTGCAAGCCCAGCATTGAGATGCTGTAAGCAGCAATGATCATGAGAGGTTTCAATGCCACTGTTACTTTCGGCTCCTACCAAATGCCTCGAGGTTTAAATTGTCCTAATGGGCACTTCCTGGAAGTGTTGCTGTTGGAACAGCACCTTGTGTTTTTACAAAACTAACATGTTGCATGTGAGGAAATATTTACATAGGCGTCATAGTGCAGCATGCGGCAAACATATCTATCCATATGCACCCACTGCAGCACCCACTGAAATGAGTATTTTTAAGATTAAATATACAAGTAAACAGGGAAATCTTTTCTGCATTATTGGCAATTATGTGCAGTTTTTAAGTATTTTATTCTTTTTCTATACTAGAGAAGAATCTTTCATTTCTGGACTGCCCTTCCCTATCATAAAACCAGTGTCATAAGTGGTGATTTACTAATATCCAGCATGATCTGTACTGAAAACTTTGGTGGTCATCGTCGTTCCCACCCCCCCCCACACACACCCCACTTCTCCTTTTTCTTTGGACTCTACTGATTCTAGTCCTAATGTAACTTTTGGGCACCAATGGAAAAATTAGATTACTGTTTCTTCTACTGAGCAACTCTCTCCCACGATCTCCATTTGACTTATGAGATCTAAAGCCAAGAGCTATACTTGAATTTGGGGAAAGGCAGAGGCTTCATTCACTCCTCTGTGTCATACCCTTTCTAAAAAACAAAACAAAACTGCTCATCTTTGAACAGAGGTTTTCCCTAAAATAAAGATTTTCAATAGGAGGGTGAGATCTCAGTCAAAATATAAATGAATTGCTGGAGTTTGGAAGCAAATCCTGAACAGACAGCCTGGTGCTACCTTCCTCTTTATCGGTATGGGCTACTTGACAGTGATCACTTGTTGGCATTTGAAAATGAACCTCTAACAGCCGCGCAAAGGCAGTAATTGGATTGGCCAACTAAAGTTCCAACCCATCCTCTTAAGCGCACAGCTTTCTTAGCTTCACTGTTCTTCCCCATTCATAATCAGTGATCTCAATGTATAAGAAGAAAAGCACTTTCCAAGGACTGCCATTGCTATGAGAGAAATATATGTCATAGGAGGAATTAGCCTTTGACTTTGGGCCTCACTACTCATTGGAAGGGTGTAGTTATGCCATAACTTCATGGCAAATTCCCTATTATTATTTTCTTGGTGTGATCTCCCTCCTTTCCAGCCTCAACATGTTGAACTACCATAAGCATTAGGACATTTAATTAGTTTTCAATGGTTTATTTTCCTCAGAATGAATTAGAAAGACACATTCTTCTGATAAAAATGAAATTGGGAAATGTGTGTGATAGAAACCTCTGTTAAACAACTCATTAACAAAAATAGAATACCGTCTACTTAAACAACAAGACTAGGGACAAGCAAACATAGCAAAATGACATGGAAGAGCATGATGGAGTTAGTTATGCTCTGTGTCCCATTCTGGTAGGCCCCATGATTCCCAGCTGAATGATATGGCTTCTACTGAGCAGCAGTATTCCATCTGTGCCAAAGTGAGGAATGCTCACTGTCTGGGGAGCACCAGCAATCTTTGTCCAGCAATCCTCCTGGTATGTACATGGTACAGTAATGAAGGACTCAAGAAGGAACAGAATAGGGCCTTCCTCGTCAGCTCTAATTTCTTGTATGTTAAGTTAGTGAAATGCAGCTTTTCTGATTTTGCGTTAGACCAAATGATGAATTCAGTATAACTTGAGTTCCACAGTACCGAACACAGGAGGCTGGGGAATGCATGAGCTGAGGAATTCTGATAGTATTTTAAAGGCTAAATTCATCATTGGTATAAGTGAATGTAATTCCATTGTCTTCACTGCTGGCATAAGACAGTGAATTGGACCATAAAGAGCCTTTTTAGAAATGAAAACCCAATGACTTCTCTAGCAGCAAAATCTCATTAATGGAGTATTGAATTATATTGTTAAAATGACTAAATTATTGTAAATTTACCTAGGCTATAGCATAGGTTCTGGCTTGAGATGTCTCAGGGCAGCTGTTTAATTTTCTGATGGTGCAAAAAAAGAAGTTGGAAGAGTGGAAGAGGTATGAGACCAGGTAATAGCCACCAGGAGGAAAAAGAGGCATCATGAGAGGGTTTAACAAGATACTAGGGAAAATAGAGGCTTGCTTCAGTCATCCACTGTGATGTCTTCCAGTTCTGACAGGCATCAGTGGTTAATCAGTTGAGAAAAGGGAGTGCTTCATTAATAAATGTCTAGCTTATCAGAAACTCTGGTGCATGGCCCTGTGCTCTGCAAATGTCCCAGCCCTTTCTCCTCAAAAGGCAATCTACTTTAGCGCTGTCATTGTATTGCTAGTTGGACTCTAGTTGCAGAAACGTAGCAAATGCTTATGAATGTACTATATACAATTTTAAACCTCAAACTCTTTCTGTGAAAACAATTTTTAGAGGAAGCTGGATGTGCTGCTACATTCAGGCCATTGTTAAAAGAAGCAAATATCTGCAATAGATGTTTTTAGTTGTGGGATGGCTACCGGAGAATGACTGATCTGCTGCCTTTGCTTTCCCCAAGTGCCTTTCTTACACAGATAAGCAGGTTGCCTTTTTAACCTATTGAGGACTTAAATGGCTCTATTTCTGACGACAGTCATACCTGCTCATCACTGAACTTGCAGTATTTCTCTTACAGAACACTATAAATTAAAATGTTCTGACATAGGGATGCCAGCATTTGTGTTTAGATAAAACATTCTGAATTGAACAAGCTGTGCTGGCTGGCTTGATTTTTCTCACAACCATGGGAATCATCACAGGTTTGGAGATCCCCTCATCTCAGCGATTCTACCCTTTTTATCCCTCTTGGGAGAGAGAGTGAAGAAAATTAATGCCAAAGTTCCAAAGCTGTCCAGCTACTTACTGGTCCTTCCAGCTTTAGTGCTCAATGCCTCCTGCCTCAAACCAGAACCCTGCTGCTATTCTCCAGTAGTTAGCAGCACTGCCACAGGTTTCTAGAGCAAAGAGAAGCAACTATATTTTACTGAAGTCTAAAGTTCACTCCACTGAACAGAGAGTTTATTCACAACTGCTGTGTTCAGGTTAGGCATCTCACGGAGATGTTCTCAAGTCTGCTTGGAATACAGAAATGCTGCAAATAAGTTTGAAGGCAAGAAACTAAACACTAATTGCTGCATACAGAAGCTCACCCACTGTTGAAACAAGTAGCAGTGTGGTAAGTCTCATTATACTGTGCCTCCATCTCTTCCAGCTATCTCTTCTGAGAGCAGACTGTCTGCTGGAAGCACTGGGAACAAAACTTTTGGTGACTTACGATAAGTCAGCCATCTGGTTTTTCCAGGCTGAATCTCAGTCCACCATGCAGCAAGAGTCCCCCCTTCCCTTTTTTTTTTTTAAACCCCCATCATCCTGCAGATAAGTGTTTCTGACTCCTGGTTTGTAGACTCTACCTATCTGAGTTTGCCATAGGAAGCAACAATGTATTTTGTTGTTGCATCCCTTTACAAATTTACTCCCTACAAGATGAGGTTTGTGTGTCATTTCCTTTGAGAGTGGTTTTTATGAATCGTTTCCAGAAAACCTCTACTTGGCTCCTTAATTTAAAATATGGTAGAGGCATTGTGGTCAAAGATGTAGCAACTCCGAGCCCATCTTATTGTGTGAGCTACACAGTGATATAGTGATGCTGCGCTGTGAGTCAGCATCTTCATTCAAGACACTATCTGTATATAAAATATACATAATGTATATAAACAGGGATGTAAGTTTATGTAAATTGTCAGTATTTTCTTTGCAAATAAAGCTTTTTCCTGTTCTGAGCTAGTTCAGTCACTTCTGAAACATACACCCCCCCCCCAAAAAAAACAAACAAAAAACAACCTCCTGTCTGATAGCAGTTTGTGTTGCCAACTCTCACAATTTTGAGAGTCTCCCCATATCTGGAATTTTTCTGAAAGCCCCAGATACTGGGATTGAGATTACATGAGAATCATAGCTTTTATTTAAAAAATAAACGTTTTTAGTGTTCATGGTTGCAGAGAAAATATTGTAAATGTGAATTGAGTGCACCCTAAGTGCTCAGAAGACAAAAGAACCCTCCCAAATTTATATTTTTAAATCCCATGATTTTAAAGCCAATCTTACCATTTTTGTGGCCTACCTTATGATTTTTGTATGCTGAGGGGGGTCCCATGGAGTGCTGCATTGTTATAATGGTACAGAACCTTGACCTCTGCAGCATTGCAATGGCCATTTCTCTCATCCCTTGGATTTGTGTGGAGCCAGGTGATTCTATACCCAAGACTGGTTGTAGGGTCGGGCGAGCATGTGTCTCCTTCCAAGGGGCACAATACCACTGTACCACTTGGCTTTATTTTCTCCTCAACGCTGATTGGCTGGCCATTTTTCCTTGCTGATTGACACTTTCTGCCCTGGCTGGCAAAATGGCTAGAGCAACTCCTAACTGTAATCCCCTCTCCCCCCAAAGAGTGACGAGCAAGAAGGGAGCCGACCTGAAAGAGAAGCAGAACTGGACAGTTACAGATGAACAATTACTCCCTGATATATGGCCTGGGGAGCAGGTGGAAATGCTGACCTAGAACAGTATGCAGCTCCCACTTATGGCCCATAAGATGGGTGCTTTATTGCTTCCTCTGCAGGAAGCCTGGATCACCAGCAAGATTTCACTGACAGGAATCCCAGCCCTCAGAGATGCAGGCCATCCAGCTGGGATGGGCATTAAGTAGGCCAAAGAAGGGAGTGAATTGTGCCTCTTTAGCCAAAGTCCCAGGATCAAGACATTACTGCAAAGCAGGGGCCTTATTTTCAGACCAGAGAGAGCATTGTGCTGATGGGATATGGACACTCCGTTTTCTTCCTGTGTCTTACCCAAAGCCTGAAGGGCCCCCTCTAAGTGGGCAAGGAAGACTCAGTCTCCTTGGCCTCTACTGAGTCTGTCAACAAGGGGACTACTCAGGGCCAGAGGTGATGGTGTGTGTTGAGACAGTCAACTGCTCACTATGAATCACGCTGCAACTCTCAAACTTGCTAGTGGGGAAGAGGGTCCTTGTGAAGTATATGGGCTCTCCCTTTTCTGCTGTGTGCTGTTTGTGTTTTGCAGGTGCTGTAATATGTACAGGACCTGCCAATGGGTCACCTCATTTTGTGACAGAAGGTAGGGTGTGAAGCAGGGAGTTCAAAGTCACCAGGTTATTCCTGTGTGTGCAAAGCATTCTGGCTCATTACAATGCTAATGCCTGTTGCACTAAGTGGCCACTCTTCTTCACCTCCCCCCCCCTTGTCTGGGCCATGTCACTGAAACCATTAGAACAGCCAGATCCAGGATTTGGGGACAAACAGCATGTCTGCCAGGTACTGCCCAGCTGACCCTGTCTAGCACTGCCAGAGAAGCACCCAGAAGCAGTGTCAGGTCACAAAAGCAGGGTTTTCTGTGTATTCCCAGTAATGGGATTCAGCACCTCTGATACAGAGCTGTACAGAAAAGCAGTTGCCCCTGGGGGCTGCGGTAGCGTTCTCGTACTTGGATGACATCACTGGTTCCATCTTCAAAATGGAGTGCACCCCCAAGCTAGTGGCACTAGTTCTCCGGTCTATGAGACAAGTTAGCCTGTGCTCTTTGGATAGTCACAGCTAGCTATGCTTAGTTAGTGCTAGTAACGAGTTAGTTGGGATGTTGACCTTGGGTTCTCTCCAAAACCATGTCGGACCTCAAATTCTATATGGAGTTCAAAAGATGTGCAACCTGCTTAGCCATCTTCCCTGAAACAGATGCATGTGTCCAGTGCCCCGGGCCTGAGGGAATGAGTGTCCCACTGTATGCCTTGCCATGTTGTACTCGTTAGACAGTGACAGGCAAAGGAGGAGAAAAACAGGAGGCATCATTCTTCTCCAGCCCCAACCCATTTCCTTTGGGGACTGCTCACCAGTGCTGCTGTCACCATTGGCATGCACCACTCCTCAGTTCAGGTCTGCAATGCTAATACCATCACCACCATCAATTTCTCTCATTGGAGAACCCGCATCAAAGCTGTGGGCTACAATGCCACTGCTTGACTCCCCACAGCAGTATTTGCCTCCAACTTCAATCCAGAACACATTGGAGGAAGATGGGATCCCCTCTGAACCAGCTGTGCAAGTTCTTCTGGCCCGCTCCAAAAGCCCAGTTCAACTTCCCTCATTAAAGACGCCATCAGTGTGGAAAGATATTATGCAGGGCCATGTTCAGTTACTCATGTGGCCTACATTCAGGAGTCAAGCATGTTCTTTGATGCTGTCAAACTCATCGTGGCACTATCTTCAGCCCAGGCATTAACACAGGCACAAGATACATCCTCTGGCACTGGCATCAAGGTATTTCCCAGGGCGGACTCTACCCCAGGTGCTGTTGTCTTTGAGAGTGTCTGTGTTCCAGATGACACAAACATGCCTGGCACGAGTGATGCTGTTATTGATGCCAGCACTGACGCCTCTTCCTCTTCCAAAGGGTAGAATAGATCTGGATTGGCACAGGGAATTCCCAGGCTTTGGATGGAAATGCCAGGGTTTCTCCACATGAGTGTGCCTGAGTCTGATCGGGGACTTTCAGTTCATTTCAACCTCATTGCCTAGAGGCCTAAATCAGCTATTAAAAATGCAGAGGAGTTTGTCTGGGTTCCCCCATGTGACACTCTGGGGATGTGGAAAAAGGCTAGGGGATGCACATAGCTCAGGTCTTGTGCTAGGGAGTTATGTCATCCATATCAGTAGAGAGATTAACTTTGTTCCCTTCCCTGTACTCTCTTCCCTTCCCTGCTCCTTGCTGAGGGTGGTGAAGCTGGATAGAGGAGGTAAGCTGGAGATGCTCATTAGGAATCGTCTGCAGGCCAGTCTCTCTCTACATGGAGACATCGTGGTTTTTGGAGCTGTACACATTTTGTTACATCTTTTGATGGTCTCTAAAGAACAAAAAAGGCTTGTTCTCTCTACCGTCTATCTTTGCCTTCATGGCCTTGAACAACAGCCTTCAACAGAACCAAAATGAAAATGACTAAGCAAGATTTAAAAAAGCTGATATCTTCAGGGGGCCTGTACCCAGTGACGATTGACCAAGAAGATGGACTTAGAATATTGTACGTGGTTTTCCAGTCCAGAGACTGGAACCTGCACAGGATTCTCTACTCACCCATCAGAACCCTGTCTATCCACTGAGGCACATGTGAGCCTCAGCACTGCATTTTGCCTGAGACCTAGAAACAAAGAGCTTTCCCACAATGTCAACCAGCAAGATGGAAAGATCTGACATGCAGCTGCAGCTCAGCTCCACTGCACTCCACCTCCTTTTTGGACTATACCATATTCCTTCACCAAAGACACCAGGAGCTGGAAAAATAGCATATTAGGACACATCTAAAACAGCTGCTGCAAAATAAGCTCTTGTGCAAACTCAGCAATGACCCCACTGGTGCTGCCTGCTGCAAGGAATGTCAACAGCACTGAGCAAAACAAACACGGTCCACTTTTAAAATGTCCAGTGAATAGTCCCGGGAGCTAAACATTTTTGCTGTGATATGTAGGGACCAACCAGTAGGTGGCAGAATGACTCTGGATATGTGACTACAAAAAACTTTTTTGAGGTGCTGGTGGAGCTAATCTGGAGTTGTCAGGAAAATTCCCCATCTCTTCTCTTTCTCCCCCAATGCAGTGTAAATACAGGCAATCCTCTTCCAGCCCTGCTTTTCACCATCTAGCTCCCAGAGGAAGGCAATGTTAATGCAATGGGCAGTGGCAGCACAAGTTCTCTTCACATCACCCATACATATCACTGGTTCTTGCCAATATCTGTTTCCCATCTCTTCTGCCCATACCTCCATCTTGATGCAGCTCAGAGAGGCTTCTCCTCCATCACTTTGGGAGGCCTCTCTGATCCTGGGAACAGAGGCAGCCCATGGACGTGGAGACTGGGCCCCTCCTCCCCAGCAGAGACCATGGGATACTCCAGGTGCAGGAAACCCCTAGTGAGGGTGTGAGCTGGACTTCACCTCAGGACTGTGCTGGGTGATTCATTCATGGGAGCTGGATGGTAAAACCCTTGGTGCATTTGCTCCCTAGCAAAGGGTCAGGTATTATTGTAAAATTCCCCTCTGAATGAGTTATAGCAGCCCAGGGAAGGAGAAGGGAATTCCCTCTCCAGCCTCCCCTCCTACCCAACTGCTCCATCTGTCTCCCCCACCCCATGGAAGAAGGCCTGGCCAGTTGTACTGAACTCACCTCAATGACACCAGTGCTGTTTATCACCACAGCAAGGGATTCAAATGTCCAGGACCTCCCACCTTGTGGCTATTCCAGCTTGGCCAACAAAGGGGGCCCTACTTTTCCAGTTTACCTTTTTTCTGGTAGCACCATCTAGTCTTAAGTGCTAGCCTGAGCACAGCATTTCCTAGAGTGTTTAGTTGTTCACTTGGGGTCCTCTGTCTCAGCTAACCTGGCTTGGTGTGTGAGTTCTGAGGCAGAACACAGCAGGAGGTGGCTGCAGATAAGACCCAAGAACAAACCCTTTGGACAACAATGTGGTTTCCAAACCGGGGAATCCCCACAAAAACTCCTCTCTTTCCTTTGGCCTCGTCTGCTCCATTCTCTGATATTTATTTCCTTTAGTTTCAAATGATCACCTGGAAACATGTGCAGTGGCATCTCCACCCTGTTCCCTAGTTTCTCTTTCCCTTCCTTGTGGCTTCATGCGCTGTTTTTCCCCGTCACAGGCGGCTTATATCTTTTTTTTTTTCCCACAACTGTAGCTGGGACTCCCACACACTATCTTCTTCCCCAAGCCCACACTGGTGCCTATTTATATAGCAGTCCTCTCCCTTAGCCCATATGAGAGCACAGAAGCCGTGGGAAGGGGCTGCTCGCTGCTGGAGCCAATCATGTTTCTCTCTGAACACCGGCTAGCTGAAAGAGGATATTTGCTGCTCTGGCTGCTCCCATCTTTTCTCAAAGCCCAACCCAGTGTGGAGGTGAGCCCAAAACCTCTGACATGCCAGCAGGTAAGGCCAATTGCCCAAGATCCTTTGTGATTTAATAGCCAAACCAAGCCCCAGTGGGTCTGAGACAGGAAGTGCTGGTTGTGCTCAGACCCTGGTGTGATACTGAAGGGGGCCAATGAAAGTTTAAAACCTGATTTTGAAAATCTTCCCCCAAAACTCTGAGTTCCCCAGCCTAGTAGCTGCTCTTTAATGGCCTCTCTCTTTAATGGCCCCTCCCTTGCACTTTCTCGTATCGGCCTGCTGCAAGGACTTTCAGGCCTTTCTCCCACCTCACCTTTGCCTTGTAATCTCTTCCCCTCCTCCTCCTCCCTCCCTTGGCTATCAGCCTTGTGCCCAGCTGCTTTCATTTTGTCACCCTGCAATATCGTTACCTCTCATCTTCAGCAGTTTCTACCAGGCAGCTTATTGGGTGCCATGTGTCTGAGAGGCCCTATACTGCACTTGTACGTATTGGGCCAGGACATGCTACTTGGGCACATCTTGTCAACCTGTATTCTCCGTTCCTCCCCCCTTTTCCTGTGATTGATCTCCAGGGTGGTTCCTATTTGGGGACCAGTTGGTGAAACACCAGATCTACAGAATTAGAAAACAGGGGACAGAAGACAGAGGAGGAGGAGACCATCTGGGCTCCCGTAATCCATGGGAACGATGGATTTCTCTCCTCCTTCCACCCATCCAGCTTCTACTCCCAGGCTTTCTTGGCTTGGAGAGCCAAGAAAAGGAACATTGGCCTGAAATCAAACCCAGTCTCTTCAATGACATTGGAAGCACTAAATACTAGACATCTTTTTTTCTTCATGACTAGGCGCTAAAGCTGGATACAGCTCCTAGCCAGTCACTCAAGAGAATGACAGACTATTTAAAACACGGAATGGGGGGTTGTGGTGCTGCTTCCTGTTTGGTGATCACACACCCTGGCTCTGTCTGTCCTGCTCACTAAGTGATAGGCTGTGGTTAGGGGACGTGCAATAGATCCCTTGACATATGAGGGAAGATTGTGATTTCCAGAGGATTGAGGATTCTCATTGTGGGATAAGAAATGACTAAGCAGGTCCAGTTGGGAACTATTCTCCCCCTCCCTATCCCCTCCGTGAATACATGGCTCCTCTGTGCCATGTTCTATTCCCCCCAGCACAGCCCTCAGGGAGACATCAGTGCATGCACCCCATTGCAGCTTAGGCTCTGGGGTGCAGCTGGCAGACTCCACCTAGACTCATACCCCTCTGCAGCCCAATGAGTGTGGCACATACCCTTCTTGGTGGAGGGAAAAGGATGATTGTTAGTGATAATGGTACCTGAGGTCAGCCAATGAACAGTGCTGGACTGAACTCTGACCTAGCAGTCGGGAGCTGCCTTCCTCCCTTTGGGCTCTCGGGCCTTATTTTTGTTCAGGGGTAGGGAGCAGAGGTGCTGTGTGTTTCCTTCATTGAGTCTAAGCTGTGATCTGCTGGCCCCAATAGAGGTGCATCTGTGTCACCCAGGCAGGAGGGCTTCAGCAGCACAAGCCAAATAACCTTGGGGTTCTCTCTGGGCTTCCCTGAAGGTAATGGTGCCAGCCCCCACTGTATCTCAGAAAGTTGGGTCACAAAAAGCCCTCTACAGCTCTGGAAGAGTTTCCCATTCATTGAACGCTCACTAGGTTGGATTTGTGGTTGGGATACAAACTGTGTGTGAAGGAGCTTATGCCTTGATTTCAGCCCACCATGGCCAAAATACTGGATGGAGGGGGGCATGTGCTTGTGTCTGAGGATTTCTAGTACGAATTCTGAACAGCAGTAAGGTGTGTGGTAGTAGAGCCACGTCTGAAATGAGGTGTGGGCTGAGCTCCTTCACGCTCATTGATGGCTTTCCTTGTTTCTCCATAGAGCTCAGTTCAGGTCTCATGCCAAGGTCTTGGCCTCCGCACATTTCCAGAGAAGCCTGGCCATGGGGTTAAGCAGCTCGACCTCTCTGACAACTTCATCCAAAACCTGACGGAAAGCTGCACCTCAGAGTTAGGGCACCTAGAGCACCTGAACATGCGCTTCAACCAGTTGGAAGCTGTGTCGGAAATGGCCCTGGCTCATCTAACTCATCTCCACTCTCTCCTCCTAGCTTCAAACCACCTTGATAAGAATTCCTTTACCAATGGAAGAGCCTTCAGGTCACTAGAGAGTCTAAGGGTCCTGGACCTTTCTGCAAATAATTTGGACAGTGATATGGCAGCCTGCTACTTCAGCAATCTCACTTCTTTAAAGAAACTGGATCTGTCCTGGAACAAGATGACCAGCCTGCCAGAGGGTATCTTCCAGGGAACTCTAAAGCTGAGGGAGATCAACCTTAACAACAACTACATCACAGAAATAGAGGAGGGAGCTTTTGAGGCTCTGATAGGTCTAAAGATGGTGAATTTAGCCATGAATTCCCTTCACTGTATCTCGGGTTTCAGCCTCACACAGCTGCAAGTTTTAAATCTCAGCTACAATGCCCTGGAGTTCTTTGTTACAGAGAGGAGAAAGGAACACTACCTGCTTCAGGTGCTAGATTTGAGTCATAACAAACTGATCTACTTTCCAGAGCTCCCTAAGATGCATCACCTTACACACTTAAATCTCTCCAATAATGTCATGGTCTCTTTGGCACCAAGTTCCACAAATACAGCAAAGTTCAGACTGTGGTATGATGAGATGGCAAGACCTAACATATCTTTGAATATTTACAATTCAGCAGCTAGACTGTCAAAGATAACTGACCTAGATCTCAGCAGTAACCTGTTGTATTTGTTCCCAGTTACTTTCCTTCACAATCTGAGCTCCCTCCAGAATCTCAATATGGCTAAGAACTGTCTCCATAATCTAACTATGGAGTCACCTCCTAGTGGTATTGAAAGCAAGGACCCAGAGGTGATGCATGGCAATGTCTTTCTGTCGGTGAGGTCACTTGATCTTCAAGGCAATTTCATTCATTCCTTGCCACATTGGTTTTTTGGTATTTTGCCCAAACTGGAAACAATTGATCTTGGTTCCAACAGCCTCCAGCCATGTGAGAGCCAGAATGCTAATAAAAGAGAGATTCCAGCAGGAGCTGAAAAAGGCACCTGTACATCCTTCTGTGACATACCTCAGCTGAAATATCTGAGTTTACGTAGGAACAACATTGTGAGACTATATCCCTACATGTTCAACCAAACCTCGCTGATCTCCCTGGATCTGTCTGAGAATGAAGATTTGTTCATGCCAAAAGGAGCTCTGGAGGGTTTGGAATTCTCCTTGCAGAAGCTGTCTCTGAGAGGAAACCAGATGGACAACAACAAGACAAAGTTCCCTTGTCTGAAGATGCTGAAAATCTTGAACTTGTCAGACAACAAGTTGAGTCTTTTGCCCTCTGAACTTGTCTGCTCACCACTGGAAAACCTGGACATTCACAATAACAACCTGCAGGCCTTAGAGAAACCTGCCACCGTGAGATGGTCCAGTAGCCTCAATCATCTCAACATTGCTGGTAATCCCTTTAGCTGTTGTGCACTGAGCTGGCTGGAAATTTTACAAGCTGCCAGTGTGAGTGTGTTGGATCTGAATGAAACAGTGTGCTCTTATCATGACAAGAACAGGAATTTCTCAGCTAAAGTAGCTAACAACCCCACATGGCTTTGTCCTCCTCCGACAAGAAGTATCGACCTGCTGGTTTTGGTGGTGGTGATCACTCTCTGCTTTCTGTTTCTAAGCTGTGGGATATGCTGTCTTCTGAAAAAGAATCAGAAGCTGGCAAAGTATCTGGGATTCAGAAACAACATGGTGGACCCCATTCCTTATCATCCAAATAAGGAAAACAGAACTGAACAGATTGCAACAGATAGTGTTACAAAAGTATAATATAGGAGAGGGAGAATAATATTAATATTATAATAATTGATATATTAAAGGCTTCACAAAAAAGCCAAATCAATATGCTGTGCTCCTTCTTGATGCAAGCAGCCTAGACACATGCAGGAACCTCCATGGGCCATCTCTCCATACTGTTTGTTTTGTGCAAGGGATAACTGCTCATTGTGGGAGACTTAGAAATGTTATTGTGTTTAGAAAGAATTCCTTGTTGGGTTTCCTGTCTTATCCTCCCCTACGTTTGTATTACTGATTTGCCATGAAACAAGGCCTGTGCTCTTTGAATGGATCTCCCTCTCCTGCTTGTTCCACAGCTGACCCCATCCTCTTCTGTTTGTGAGAAGATAGTTTCTTCACAGCAACAGAATGATTATTCAACAACTGTTGTTCAGTATTTTCCAGTAGTTATCACCTGCCCTTTCAGTAGACAAACTAAATACTTGTTAGCTGGCATCTAGTTGACAAGTAAACTTGTAGTGTGGACAAAGCCTTAGTGCACTCTGCTGTGAGGACCCAAAGCACAACAGCTTACAGTAACAAATGGGCTTTGTGAGGGAGAGGATGATTTCTGTGGAATCCCAATATATTGTTTTGAAAAGATGACACTCCCCTTTGTTGACACTCCCATCTCGTGACCTTTCATCCAAATCCTTGTGCTGAGTTGATACTTCTAAGAAGTGGTTCTGAGCAGTGCACATTGTTACTGAGGGCAACTTGCCATGTTCTTGGCCATCATGATAGGAATGAATCTACCTCAACAAGAATCCGACTTGAAAATTCTCAGCTGCTGTCTGATGTTTAGTCAAAAGTCCTAAGCTTTTCAGTCAGCATCCAGGTAGATGGTCATCCTCTTGCTTGACATCCTCAGAGTTTGAATCAGGACAACCAAGCCACAATTTCTGAACTGTCATAAACCTGCAGTGGCTCTGACAGGCTGGCATCTCCCAGAATGACAGGACAGTGCAGTGGAGCTGTCTAGCTCCAGGAAAAGCTAGGCCTCTTGAACCACAGAAGCCAGCAAGACAACCAGCTCCTGGTCACAGCTCTAACCAGTTAAAACTCTCTCCATTGGTGCTCACACTCCCCAGATAATCAGCAATTGATTTACAAGAGCAGATGCAGAGTCCTGCAAGTAATAAAATGTGCTGACCAGGACCAGGTCAGTAGGGGACTCTGATGCTGTGGTACTGGGAGTGCGGCTCTCTAGCTGCCAGGTTACTCCTTCCTGGATTCACAAAACCAGAGAGGAACCCTTAGCTAAGCACCTCATTAGCATGATTGATGTTCTGCTTGAGCTCAGACACCTTCATTCTTCCACCCTGTCATTGCCAGGACTGCTGTGAAAAAAACCACTGTTTTTCAGGTTTCCTCAGTTCTAGTCTTTGTCACCCCAGGCACCAGGGCACGGTGTGTGGCCCCCAGGAATGTTACTCTATACAGTCAAGCTCTATACATGTCTGTTGCTGGAGTACCGGAGAGTGAATGGGGTTTGGAAAAAGGTTCGAATTATATATGAATTATCATTAAATGGTTTATTGTAAAATAAAGGACACTTTGCTCTAAAGAAAATGCCACCCCACTACCTCCGCCACTTGCATTGTTTCTGTACTTCTGTGACTTGTGCCATAACAACCAACCAACCCATGCTTCCATGTTCTGCTCAGACCCTCTCTAATCCAGCTCGGTAGTGTGGTGAAAACAGGCCATGGAAGTATGCTGTTCTCTGCACCACTGTGCTGCCCTCCTTACCCAACAGGTTCTGTTGTTGTCTGTGGATTTGTCCATCTCATTTAGAATTAAAGTTCCTTAGGACAGGTATGTATTTTCTTATTTGTCTGTAGAGCACTGTGCACGCACACTGGTGCTATATAAGTAATCATAACAAACCAAGCTTCTGGCTGCTCCCAAGAGTTGTGATTATCATGCAAGAAAAGGTATTGGAGAGGGGGCTGGATGTCCTCTGCATATCAAGGTCATGGTCACTTCAGAGGGTGTTTCATGCTAGACAAAGCCCCAGGTGTAGGTGCTGTTGATTTTTGACAGGTGTTTCTGAAGTCGTAAATGTGCATTTTAGCTGACCTCTTGGTTAGTAATGTTCCTAGGCTGTACTTTCCATGCATTTCACAGGCCTTATTCATCATCACCTACCTCTGCCCCCATGCAGAAGACGTCAGTGTTCTGCATCCTATGCACTGTAAACCAGGACAGCCTGCGCTAAGAGCTTTGTTAGTAATTCACCTGGTATCCAAGAGCCATATCTGCTGGCAATGTAAACTGGCACCTTCACCTTTAATATGAAAGGGCAGCCCAGGGGTCTACAGATCCCAGTATTTCAATTTGAGTAGATGGTAACTTTAATTTAAGCTGGAACCTTGCATGCTGGGTCCCTCTAGTCTTCATCAGATATACCTCTGTATTAACGGTGACTAGCTGCAAACACATGCAAAAGTCTGGTGCTGCCTTTGCGCTCGAAGTTGCACTTTAAGATCTCCACCCTGCTCCAGTCCTCACAAAGATGAGAGGAGCAGCTCCCAAAGGCTTGAGATTCCTTGCTCTCTGTTGCTCTGTTTGCCAAGCACAGCATCTAAGGCGAGGATGGGGAGGGAGGAATGTTTTCCCATAAGCCCTAGCGCTTATGTGGTGCTGTGGCCATTAAACTTTTCACAGACATTACAGCTGTGTCTTCACTAGGCAAAAGGTGTGTTCTTAACTCAAGTTAATGAGCATAAAGTAACATCCTAGTGAAGACAAGTCAATTGTAGTATTAATGCCTGTGAACAAGTCAAGGTAATCTCAAGGCTGTCTCATAGTCTGTAACTCAACCTGATAGCTCATGTGAAACCACGAACTGCTTTATCTTCACTAGCATTTTATCCCATGTTAGTTAACTTGAGTTGAGAACACACCTTTTTTCCTCATGAAGACAAGGCCTAAGTGAGCCTCCCATCTCATGCAGCAGGTAAGGGAGGGTGGTACAGGAAGCTGAGTAACTGAGGCGAGGAGGAGGCATTGGTAGATGCTTACAATATGTTCTTCGCATAAAACGTTCATCCACCTTAAGCTTTTCCTCTAATTTTACCGTTTTTCCCCCTGAGGGAGATTCTTTCCCTCCCTCCTGCCCTGTGAAGGAGGTTTTCTAAGTGTTTCTAGGTAGGGTGATGCTTGTTCTGTGCATTAGGGATAGAAAACCTGCCATACCAGGCATTTGCTCTCCCTTCTCACAGCTCAGTGAGCCCCATTGGGTGCCCTATGTATGGGGGAGAGACTATTGCTGCAGCCCCTGCTGCCAGTCCTTTCCACTATCTCTTGATACCACTGCTTGCTCTGTATGATTCAGCAAAACTCCCCTGACAGCTATTTCTAATTAGAGGCACTGGGTTTTTTGTTCAGGCACTTCCTTCCCCTGTGATGGGGCTCAGTTGGAACTAGAACCTGCCTCAGCACAGCCACTGCAGAGTCTCAGTAGGAGGGAGATTTCCTCAGTGGAGAGTCACAGGAAGGCAATTTGCAAAGTCTCTCCTGCATTGCAGTCTCCTTTTAGAGTCTCCCTCCTGGTGTGTCTGAAATCTCCCTGGCTCACACTGTCCCAGCCTGACAGCCCAGGAACAGCAGATGCAAAACTGTCCTCTTTACATTAGCATGTGTTCCCTAACTGCATCCCACCTGCTGAGCGTCCGTTAAAGGAGATGGGCAGGATCCAGGAGACGAGACCAGCGAGGTGGCCCTCCTATGGACTGTGTTGCTGCAGGCAGGCTTGGTCCAGTGGCATGCACAGCAATGGCTTTGTACCAGTGTTCCAGACCTGGCACTACAAACTGCTCCAGCCTCTTTAGCTAGTGCTGGGGACAGTCCCCCTTCCCTTCTGTGCCCAGCCGATGGAAGGAGGCGTTGCTGTTGCAGTAATCTGGGTGAGTTTGCTGTTCAGGGCTATAAATGGCTGTCTGAGTTAGTCCCTATGTGAGTCCACTGGAGAAGGGCTAGTTCTGGCAGGTCACTGCCTCCCATGGTCCACTTCTTAGTATCTTTTCTGTGGTGAAGCCATGAGATCAGCCAGCAAACCAGAAAGAGGAAGAAGGCCTAGCCCTGAGGGAGAGGTAACCCCTCCCTCCTGGAATGTTTCCCTACTGTTTCTTCTGCCCTGGGTCACCTATCCCCTCAGCAGACAGCTCTGGGAGAGGGAAGTGGGTGCTTTCCCCTAGTGTGAGGCAAAGTGTATGCAGATACCATCTCCAAAGGATTTGGCTGGACTAGATCAGTGCTGGGAGCTGCCTCACTCCTGAAAAGTGGGAGGAATGGAGCAGCGGAGATGTCCTCACCACATGACAGCCTAACAGTGCTAGAGTGTTAGTGCCTTTACGTCATTGCAACACTGAATCATCAGCTATTGTAATGTCATAGCACAAGATATTAATCAAATACCATCACCACCAGCCTCCCTCTGGCCACCAAGAGGTAGGGGCTCTCTCTTCTCTCCATTCCTCTTTCCCTTCTGGCTGCTGGATGGGAGAAGAATTCTCAACAAAACACCTCTTTTTCCTCACTTCTGCTTGGGCAACAGCTTCCACTGTACAGGGCTCTTTGCTTAGCTCTCCTCATTGCCTCTTGTGTAAGGCAGCATAAGGATGTTGGCATCTGTGATTGTACTTTGGTGAGAAGCAACAGCAAGCCAGCCAGGGGTGACTGCCAGAGTAATGCAGGGCGCTGAAGGACATGCAAAAATGTTAAATCAGCACAGCCTAAGTGTCCCTGACTCCAATAGTTGTCCTTTTTCCATCACCCTTTCTGCTGGTCTTCCTATCCATGCCAATTTTAATTAATTTGTCTGCTAAGATTTCATAAGAGCGATTAGCAAATACTTTGATGAACATAGCTCTATAAGCCTATCATAGAAGCCTACCAAGTTTCTCTAGCAAAATCTTTTTGTAGCCCCTTTGATGCTGTTTAGTTAATGCTCACAGTTCCCTTAATGTCTGGGTGTTTCGTGATTTTTTCCTCTCACTATTTCCTCCACCATTCACTCAGGATGGCGGTTACAGAGAACTGCCCAGCATACAAAAGTTGCACCACTTTAACAAGCTGTGATATGGCACTGATTTCAGGGAATGGGTGCAGCTTCTACATGCAGGCAAGCCCCTGTGACAGGTTGCCTGGATCCCTCTGTTGTCCTTCCTACAGGATCTCACTGCTCACTACTACGGTCTGTCAGCTGACTCCCTAAGAGACATGTTATCCAGGCTGGCTGGTTTGGACATAGTCTAATTGTCCAAGTGTTCCCTTCCCGGTTCTTTATCTGTTTATACAGGATCTTCTTCCCTGCCACACATGACATACAGACCAGTCACAAGAACAGCAGCAGCCACTCTGGTGGGTGGCAGTGGTTACTGTGGCTCCATTTCACTTTCTCCATGACATGCCCTCCTTCCCCAATCCCTTTGTGTAGAGTCTGGTATGAAAGTGAAGCCTCCCTCCAGAGCTGGGAAAGCCCCTCTCCGGCTGGAGTGTGACATGGAGGTGGGTTGGGTAATTTTAGCACTTACTCTTTGTTTGTTCTCTCTGGCTCAGGTTGGAAAGAGGAACTGACCTCAAATGAAGAATTGTGTTAACTTTAAAAGACAGGGCCCATGCATAGTTTTTTTGGGCCCAGTACAAATTTGACTCCCTCCTACACACATACCACAATCCCTCATCCCATACATATAATCTCATGACCCATGAAAATTTTTTTCCTCATGGTAATGAGGGTTGCATCCTGGGCTGGGCCACCCGCCCAGGGCCTCCAGGCCCCAGTAAAGTGTACCCTGCCTCCCCCCCCGGGGGGGCCCTGTTAAAAGGAAGCCCTTGTTTGTGGGCCAGGCCCATCATTCCAAGACATCCATAAAGGGGAAGATCATACAGTCTCCTTTTTAGGAGGCAGCATGTCCCAGTGGCTTGAGCTTGGGAACAACTCAGCAGCTGAACTGAACCACCAGCTTCTGAATTCTAACTCTGATGCTGACACTGGCTTATATGGGAGCTAGCAACTTACCCTGATTCCTTTTTTTTCCCCATCAGTGAGTCAAAGACGGTAACAGTGATCTTCAGTGTATGCCACTAAACAGGCAACATTTGCCAATGGCTCCGCACAGTTAACAGCGGCTGCAGTTACTTCCAAGCCTATGAAAAATGACTATGTCTCAGCTATCGCTGTTTGATGTCTGTTGGCAAATGTTGCCCCTAATGGCAACCACTGTGCCTCCCAAGGCAAATGTGTCGGTGAATTAGCTAATGTTAGTACGGTGCTGTGCAAGTGCTTAGCTGTAATATTATTTCTTCCTCTCTTAACAGAAGAGGGCTCAGCGCCACATTCTATTCCCTGCTCCATTTTCTTCTTAATTCTTCTTAATTCCCAGCACATTGATGGCTTCATCAACTGGAAGAGCTTCCCAGAACAAAGCTCTTTTGTTCATCTAGTGCAAACAACTTTGAAGAGTTCTCCTAGCCAGTGAAGCTTCTTGATCGTAACAACTAAACTCATCCTGTGTCTGTCTGTGCCATACTGTGCATGCACCCACAGGGCCGCCACACTGTAAATTATTCCAGGAGAGGATCCTGTTTTTCGTTTGGGACAATCCACTCCCTGGAAAATGCCTTGTAAAATAAATAACGAACCACATTGCCCCCATTTGGGTTACTGGTGGCTTTTGCTCTCTATTAAAATCCATCATCCAGCTCTTCCTGTAACACATACATCCTCCTCAGTGCCACTTCTGCTTCTTGTCAAGCTTCTCTTCCATAGCCATCAACCACTGGGCAGGAAGGCAGAGTCAAAGGCACCAGGCTGCCATTTCTTCTGCTGGACCTTTTAATCCAATCAAAACAAAACAGTGATATGTTGCTCCTTTGACCTGGTAAAAAGTTTGTTCATTTGGGGGCAGGCCTGTGACTCTAGAATTGCCTGTGGAATTGGTGAGAGTCTGAGACGTGTTTGATCACATGCAGAACGATCAGGTGTTAACATGCAGCAAAACCTCACTCCAGTCTCAGTGGAGAGGAGCAAATGTTTTTACCCAATTTGATGTTGCTGCGTTGCAGGCTTCACTAAGGTCGCAACTGCTGCATGCTGATTGCTTCAAGCTTCTGCTGTACTATTTACCCTTAGTAATGCTGACAATGAGGCTGGCTCCTCAGTGTCAGATACTCACATACCTGGATATCTTACCCACCAACTCTCCTTTCCCCTCTCCCTTTCAAACTATCACTGGCTTTGATATTGGAGTGCTTTGGGATTTTAGATTTGTCAATGACTTGACTTTAGATTCTGCAATTTGCCAGTATAAAGTACCAGCCATACCCAAGGCTGTCTGGGTGAACTGAAACTAAAAAAACAATGATTGGGTCTATCTGTGCCAGGATGCGTCAAACAGGTATCAATCCAGGGCAGCAGGGCACAGACTACCAGTCTCTCTCTTGACTGTTGGGTGACAGGCATTAGCTAGCTAAGGCAGTTTGTACCAAGGCCAGGCAGAGGATGACTCCCAGAACAGAATCTTTGCCTACCCCCTGGGAAGAAACAAACTGGATTGGGGTCTTTGTGACTCCTGGAAGAGACACTGGGTTCAGTACCATGTTAGGGACAGAATCATCTGAATTGAAAAAGGGGTTTAAACATGTCTTAGCTGTACTGAAATTGGTCTTATGTATAGAACATGTTCAGATCCTCAAATGCAGGGCACTATCCAATGCTCTGTTGTAAACACATTCTTATTTCTGTGCCTCCTGGATTGGGCTCTGAACAGGAATTCTGCCTCCAGTTTTAATGCACCAACTTAAATAATTATTTGATGCCATAAGTTGCAATCTGTCACTGCCAGCACTGAATGCAGGACTGCAGTGACACTGGGAAAGCCCAGTCAATGGGTACTCTCATTTTGCCTTTATTGATGTTTCACAGATCACAGTATAGAACATCTAGGAAATCTGGGAAAGTGACTGTCCTCCTCTAGATGGTACCCTCACCTTGTGTTTTCATATGGCCTCTGAGACTGTGACTATAGAGGGTTCTTAGGAGCTAGCTGATTCATAATTCAAGATAATAATCCACTATGCTGGTACTTGGTTCTGTAGTCAGTTTGGGCTGGGGTTCTGGAGTTAGGCCAAATCAGGACTGGAATTTGTTTGCTGATTCAACAGCACCAAATTTTGGTGAGCGGTTGTCATGAGATTTCTGCTGTCTTGGGCCAAGCCTGTCCAAACCCACCTGTTCTCTCACTAGTTCAATCATCTCCAAGCCAGAATGGAAAAATATCATGCCTGGAATCCTGACCCAATGCAGCTGGTGCCTACCCTGGACATTCCTGCCTGTGGGAACTGAGCTCTGAGCATCTGGCCCCTGGACAGGAGTATGCGCAGTTACACTGACCTGCCACAGACACCAGGCCAGGCTGCCTGTCTGGGAACCTAGCCACCCCACTGCCTGAGGCCAGGAGCCCATCTGTTTTGGTGACAATATGGTCTGGAGCAGATACTCCTCAGGTCGCCAGTTCAGGCTTTACAGCCTCATTGAAAGGGAGATTGGGAGAGGTTTATGGTGGTCATAAAGGTGGAGTGAATGAGAGAATAGAAAAGGGTGGGAGCTGAGAGGGAGACCATATTTGAAGGGGAGAAGGAACTGCTCTCACTACTCTGTCCCTTCCCCCATCAGTTGGGGAAGCAGGGCAGTGGAAGAGATTTGTAATATTTGATTGTGGGGTGGAGAGAGGGTCCTCAGCTGGAGTAGGAAGCAGAGGGCCAGGAGCATAGGAGAGGGGGTCTCACAGATACAGAGGGGTCAACTGTACTAATTGTTAGCAAATGTCATGCTGGTAAAGAGAGACACATCAGCCATAGGCTCTCTCCACAGAGTGGGGATAGCCCAGGCAGCTGCAGTGCAAGCTTCTCATGTCTACCTCACCAACGTGCCTCAGGATGAAATGCATGGAGGGGTGGGTGGTTGAAATCTTATCACGTGGAAAGTCTGGGGCAACATAAGGGACAGCAGAGGAAGGAAGGTGCTGCACAGCAGGAGAATCTCCGTGGAGTCCTGCTTGTATATATCCCAGGAGCTCAACCCAAGCCCCCCACAGCAAACTAGAGCTTTGAGGCAGCCTTGGTGTAATTCCTGGCAGTGGCGGAGATGGGTTGTCTCACCGTCATAAAGAGCAGGACATGTACAGCAGGAAACAATTCTCTTAACAGCAGCTTGCAATAGTCACAGCGTTCTCCACCCAGTTCAGTTATTTCTTATCAATCCAAAGTCTCCTCACACCATCCCTTCTATTTAAAGATGTGGACCGTTGTCATTTGCCTCCCAAAAGCAGATACCACTCCGAGACAGAGCAGCAGTTTCCCAGCAGGCTTCCTGGGCCATGAGAAGCTACTCCTCGTCCCTGTATCTCTGAGCTCTTTGTGCTCCTGGCAAAGTGCGAGGTTGCAGACCCTACTGAACACTTCAGAAGCAGGCGTGAGACGAATTCCTGGCATCCACAGGGAGGGAGCAGGAGTCTTATCAGGGTGAGACAGGAAGAGAACTCCCCAAAGCCTCCAGGAAAGTAGCACTTAGGATGCTAAATGGCAGGTGACTCACCCTCAGCAGCTGTATTGTGTCTGCTCCTTGGTTTATGTGGTTCTCAGAGAAACTCCACGGGAGCTTTATGATGAGAAATGGGTTTGATTAGCCTGGCCTTTATGCAAATGAACAGGGCCCCAGCGGGCCCCAACACCTTCCCCCAGCTGCAGCAAAAGGCTCCAACCAATACAAACACCAAGTGCAGGCCCTGGCAGACAACTTCAGGATGCTCCTAAACACCCTCAGCCCAAGAGGAGCCATACAGACTCCTCCTGTTCCCTAACACTGAACATGATAATGTGGGAGGTGTTGGTGCGTCTCAGTACACTTCCTCATGGTCAGGTGTCCTCACTAATGAAGCCCCCCACAACTGGCACTTATGTGGCCTTGCTGCACCTCAGCAGACAGGCTCTAGCAGCAGAAAGTCCATGCATTCCATCTGAAACCAGCCATGAATTTCATCACAGATGAGACCATGCACATTTCATGGCCTTGGAAGAAGCAAGAGGGGTTTCTGCCCTTCTGAGGGTGACATATAAGATAATTAGCCATGTAGAAGAGGCTGAGGTACATGGAATGTGTCCAGAGTAATAAGGCAACCAAGGCCATATAGTATTACCAGGCCCTCTGAACTCCACTTTGGTCTGTTCAGATTAGGAAATACACAGGGGTGCAGTAGATCTCGGCTTTCCCTCACCTGTTACCTTCCAGGGCTTTTCATCAGGGCTTCCTTCGGAGGTGAACTTTTCTACATTGCTGAGTAAGGTTTCACTTCCTCTAACAGGAAAATGTGGCCAGCGATCCCATACAGCCATTGGCAATATAACCAATGCCTTAATCTTTCATAAGGAAGAGCAACCAATGGCAGGTCCTTTCCCATTGGGCTATATCTTGATCTAAACAGCCAGGTGATGGAGGGAGAAGAAAGGATAACTGATTGAACAAATGAGAACAGAAGAAAAGGATTGGCAGAGGCTGCACTGATGTATGTGCTGGAGCTCCACTTAAGTCAATGGCTTTGATTACTCATTAAGTAGCAGGAGAGCAGAGACACTACCAGCCTGAAAATCACTGCCATAATAGCTGACTTCTCTCTTTATTTTCCCCATTCAATTTCTTCTCTCTTCTTGGCCATCATCTGGAGCAAGAGATGGCAATGAAGAGTGCAAGAAGCCTGTTCTGCTGTAGCTGAAACATCGCTTTATGTTACTGTTGTATCTGATGCTAGGCTGTAGTGTTCTGTGATGACTACCCACTAAAGAGGAGGCAGGCAAGTAGAGAAGGGAAGGCCGGAGAAGGTGGCCACTGCTACATCATTTGTTCAGATGCTTCACTGAAAAACATAGATTTAAAAAATTAATAGGCAACTTAGCCCTCACTTCTGGTAAGAGTCTGAGCTTTAACATGGAGTTTAGAGCGCCAGGAATACAGGACACATCAAATCTTCCAGCCAGATCCAGCACACTACATGGCACTACTTTCTCTCCCAAATGTGCAACATAAACCTTCTTTCGCTAACCTGGGTTGAAAGCACCACCAAATTTGGGTGAGAGGTTTTTTGTGTACACAAGTGGAGGTTAGGGGCAGCATCTCGATAAGAGCCCAAGCTAACTCTGCAGTGAAGACAAACCTTCATTTATAGTCTCCCCACCACTTTTTTAAAATTTTTTTTGTCTTGTTAATGCATGGGTTTTATATGCATGGTTTTACTCAGTTGTGTACATTGCTCAGCAGGGCCTCAATCACTCTAGCAGTGCAATTCAAGGTGCTGCTTCTGATCCACTGTGGCGTGGGATCTGCCCTGATTCCCCATACACTAGTGCTATGGCTGAGATCAGCTGAAGTGCTTGAGCTGTCAGTCTTCCAGTGTGCACTTTGGGGTACTGGGGGCAGGAGGGTATGTGGGGTGCCAAGTTCTGGAACTCAATCCATCAAAGCCTGCACTACATTGCTTTGGTCAAACATTTGTCTGGCTGGATACCTGCTGGTTTTATTTATGGCTGGCATGGGCCAGTCCAGAAGGAAAGAGCTGCATTTTGCTGCGAAACTAAATGCAGCATCATGCTGAGTTATATCATGCTGTGGGCAGATGTTCTGGTGAGACCATATAGGAAGTTCAATCAATCAGTCGGTTTTAGGGCTCTACATTGTGTAGAGTGTGTCTGTTCTAAGTGCTTGTGTATGTATCATGTTCCAGTGTTATGGATTCCAAAATAATGGCAGAAGCTGCTATATAGCCCCTTGCCTTCACGCAGCTTCTGGAAAGGTGCTTTAATGGAATTACACTGGAAATGTTTTTGTTTGGCAGCATGCTGAGAGTTCTTCCCAAGCCAGTCTGACACATCCCCCAGTAGCTCTCCTAATCGCACTAAACATCTGCAGATCGAGCCTCATATAGTTATGAAACCTATTAACAGCTCCTAATACCATAAACAAGTCAAACTGTTAGAGAAAAGGGTTTGTCTTCAGGAAAAGAAAGGGGAAAGAGGCAACACTGAGAAGACAAAGGCCATTAGCAGGACTTTCCCACATTCAATCAGCTTCTGAGGAATCCCTGTGCTAAGTTTCAAGAGGGGAATCACTGGGGAGCCCCATTCTTAGCCCCAAACCCAAAAGAGGGCTCTTTGGGCATCTCTCATTCTTTCTACCCCTTTAAGGTGAGGATTTAATTTGCTTATATTGATAACACTGAGAACTGGTACTTTTGGTGGTAATTGGGCCCCAGGTGTCTCTGCCTTTCTCATAGGGCTGGATTCGTCATGCTGGAAAGCCTTAGTGAGATGGTCTCTATGTTTTTGATTCTCATATATTTGGATAGTCCTGCTGTTTAAACGGGAGGGGAGTATTGCCATTGAGCTATATTGTAGGTACCCTGGAGGCTGGGGTCACAGGAGAGGGGAGAAAACGCCCAGGTCTCTAGTCCTCACTAGATCCAAGAAGGGGAAAATGCATTTTTAAAACATCCTTCAAACAAAAAATTAACAGCCACAAAAAAGAAAAGGAGGCAGAAATTGGACCCCAAGATCTCCCCCCAGAATAATGAGCCATTCAAGGTGTGACACTTGGCTCTGATAATTGCCAATGAGTTGTACCTTTGAGCTATTTCCTTCTATTTAATATGCAAAAAAAATTCCAGGGTTTTGGTTTGTTGCACACTGTCCCTGCCTTGTTATTGCGTCCATGATGAAAAGATGCTGAAGGGGAAATTTCCCATCCCCTATATGTCCTGTGTACAGATCTTGTCCCCATTGACAGAGATTCTCTGAGTTTCTATGCTGCAGCCACTGCATACATGGCTGCAATCCAAAGTTGTGCCATAAAGTGCCCATTGCTTAACCCAGAAATCTCCTTTTAGGAAGAACACAAAAGATTTACCAGGCAATCCAATAGGGCTGGGCCTCCTGCTACTTCTAGCTCCATTTAAAGGTTTTGTCCCACACAGTGACTATACTTTGTCAAATTATTCAAATAATCATATTATGTTTCTTAAAGTGGGTTTTCCAAAGAAATTTTTTAGCACTGAAATTTAAAATTCAGGAGGCATATTACAATAGTGTAGTGCACCTGCTGGCTTATTACTTGGTGCTGTGCTAACCCACAGTTCAACTTCCATATTTAGATTGTGAACTCCTTGGGGCAGGCACTCTTAGCCTATGTTTGTACAATGCCTAGCGCATAGGCAGCACCATAATGCATTTAATCAATCAATCAATAGAGGAAAGGGAAGGGCAAGAAGGTATCACAGGGAACCAAGCTGGAGAGAGCAGGAACAACAGGTCAAAGGCAGCTGTCTAGGAGTTGGTACTATTTGAGCACCAGGATGTGGGTGGGCACCAGACCGCCCACAGCTAAAAGCCTCTCCCCCAGCCTCAGAGGAAGAGCTACTGCACCTGGACTCAACTAATTACAGGGATAGGAAAAAACAGGGATAGGCATGGAGGTCAAAGGGCTAATTGGAGGGAACCTGAAGGGGACACCAAGCAGAAAACCCCAGACAGTGCCCACTACTCCTTGAAGGTAGCCCAGGAGTCAGCAGACACGGCCCAGAGAAACTCTGCTCAGAGATGTGATCAGCCGGAGGAACGGAAGGAGGCTACACAGTTGTAGAGCACCTTCTCGGCCAATCTCCTCTCCCTGGTGTTGTAGATGGCCGCCTTGGACAAGGCGAGGAGGAAGGTGATGAGGAGGTCCTGTGACTTTGTGGGGCTGTGGATGGGGTGCACACAGATAAGGAGGTGTGGAAAGAAGAGCAGCCGGAATAGGGGCTGCAACCTGGCGCACTCCAGGTAGATGTGTGCCAGGATCTCCCTCACGCTGCAAAAGGGACAGGCTTTGGGACGGGGGTGAACCGTGCCAGGTACATGCCCATGATCACAGCTCCGTGAAAGAGCTGCCAGCCAACATACCCAGTGGGCTGCCTGGGAGTTGGTTGTAGAGAGAGAGCTGAGCATCTTGAGAGCCAGGCTAAGAAGCAGTTTGTTGTAGGCAAAGAGGCCAGCAGCTGCTGCAACATGTGGAGACTCTAGAGCAGGCTGCAAAGGGGTGGGCTCTGTGGATGGGTCCAAACAAGAGAGATCTGAATTCTGGCTGGTGGGGGTGGGCTGCAGGCCAGGGCACGTTGGCCTCCTGCAGTTAATATCCCTGGCACATAGCCACAAAGCTCCCTGTACTGGACTGCTGCTTAGGGCGGGATTAGGAACTGCTGGTGCATTATTTGTTAGTAAGAATTACAGCAACTGTGTCAAAGCTATTTGCAGTTTGCTTCTGGCAATTGTAGTAAAGGAATCCTGTACTACTTCACTGGAACGTGAGCGTTTATGGGAAAGTACTGAAGGCTAATGCCTGTGGAAACTAGTGCTTTGTGCACCAACAGCACTTGCCTCCAAGTCTGTGGCACACCCAGCATACTACCAGACAGTCAGGGTGTACAAAACTCACTGCAACACCATGCAGTGGGGTCAGTTTCAATAGCTTTAGGCCGTACCAAGCCAGAGTTACATACCACTGGAGTAGCTGAAGATGCTAATTTGCAGACATGTGCTTTGCACAGCACCTAAAGCATGAGCACATGGATTCAATAGAGTGGTAATGCTCTAATGCACCATTGAGCAAACTTACAATACCTGATAGGCCACAACAGACACGTGTGACAAGGGGTGCGTCAGAGGAAGAAAGAAGAAGATGAAAGAAGGTATCGGGTGAAAGCACAAAGCAAAGTACTTGTGTAGGTGTACAGGATCATTTTATTCTACAGAGGAAAAGACCAAAAAGGACCAATGTTTGACTTTCTGCCCTATTGCCACTGCCACGTTAAATGATATGATAAATAATGCTGTTCCTATTTCCATGATTTATAAACTTATTCCAGAGCTGTGATGATTTATTCCAGTGCTGACTCAAACACTCAGAGATAACAGTGGACACTGGATTTTTAACAATAAAAGTAATAGAACATAGGGCTGGGGACTAGGAACTGCTAGAGTTCTGTTCCCATTCACACTGTGGCCTTAGCCAAATCCCTCAAAGAGAGACCATCAACTTGAAATTCAATCAGTTAAAAAAAATTTACATGTAGTTTCAACCCTGCCTGAGTTAATTTGTAAAGCCACCTCCTGGTTCTCCTCCTTCAAATCCCTCAGGGCTCTACCTCAGGAAATGCACCCATTAATTAGGGCTAGATTAAGGGACAGGTGGGGAGAGTTGATATTCTTTATTTATGAGCAAAAGCCACACATTTAAATGATTCAGACTCATCAAGCTGTGCACATAGTAACCTGGTACTCTTGTTATTGTCACCCTCACTTCCTTCCCTTCTACTGTTTTAACCACACTGCTTGCATCTTGTTTAGACTATAAACGGTAACTTCAGGATAAGGACAGTGTGTGTGTCTCCCTAGCACTATACAAACAATAAATATTAACAATTTAGCTCCTACATCTGCTGCTGAACTGCCCTGCCAATCTCAGGGGTTTTACATCCACACTTTCCTATTTTTGTCAATTGTTTTTCTCAGCAAAGTCCCACACAAACTAGCGAAGTAAGGCACAGATCCCAACTCCCATTGATTTCAACTATTTAAATTGATTCAGATGATTTCAAAGACCTCTGATGACCTGGCCCTAACTCACTGCCCCGAGGAAGCCAGAAAACTGAGGATTCAAAAAGTGTTGTCAAAGGCACAAGTCACTTAACGCAAAAAGAGAGCTTTCCCCCTCTAATCGGTCACCTCTAGGAGGTGTAATTTAGAACCATCCTAAGTAGAGCAAACCACCCAGAATATGAATACAATGTAAATTGGCAGCATCGATTTATCCTTGTCTCCTTCTCTTCCTATCTGCAACTATCTGCAATACTTAATTATCCCTCCCTCCAGGCAGCTCAGTAATCGTTAATGTTTGTGCCCTGTTTGCAAACGCCAGGCGCTATGGAAATGCTAAGCAGAGGCCCCACTGGCGGACTCTCCTGCGTGTGCGCTAAACAGGAAGAGGCCACCAGGCTGGGGCTGTTCGAACCCTTCGTCAGTCCCACGGTGGTTTGCAAAGCCAAGGGGTTGGAAGCAGCAGCGTCACGTTCCTGGCCTTTCCTCTCAGCCTGTGCGGGGTGTGCGTGCTCCAGAGCCACGTGCGGAGACGGGGCTGCCTTGGCTTTGGGGACGAGCACATCGGGAGCTCCTAACAGGACAGCGCCCCGCTGACCGCCTGGATTCACACGCAGATAACCCCGCCTCCGGTCTCCTTTCAAAGGCGCGCCCAGCTAGCGCCTCGCTACTCCCTGGGGAAGTGACTTGGCCCCGTCTCAGCACCTCCGAGAGCGGAGCGGCTTCGGCCCTTGTCAGCCGCTATGTGATTGCGGGGCGGGTGTTAATAGGGCCGGGCCGGGCCGGGATTTCCCCGGCGCGCGGAGCTCAGTCCCGTGAGAGGAGAGCGGCCCCCAGGCGCAGCGGTGGAGGAAGGCTGGTCCGGGCACAGCCCAGGGGACCCCATGCTCCCGGCTCCTGAGCCGCCAGGCCGGGCGGGGTCCGCGGGCTCTGCGCAAAGCTGGTCCCGCAGCTGCCGGAGCCGGGCACTGCGCCCTCCTGTTCTCGCCGCCTCACTACGGGCCACCCCATGGCCCCGCCCCGAGCGGGGCATCGGGCTGGGCCCTGGGGCGGGGGCTCGGCGGCCTTTCCGGGGGGGGGGGCGGGTTGCGGCTTTGACACGAAGCTGCGAACGGCCCCACGTGTCCGGCCGGGAGGGGAGCGGAGCCGCCGTGTGAATTGCACCCGAAACTCCCATTGTCTGGCGCCCCGGGGGGTGCCGCGCCCGGGCGCTTTAAGAACCGGGGGCTGCCGGCCGCGAGCAGAGCGGAGCTGGCTCGGCCCCGGTCCCGGTCTCGGCCCCGGCCCGCTCTGCTGATTACTGCGCGCCGCCAGCTGCCGCGATGGGCTCGAGCTTCCCCGCCCCGCTGCGCCTGACCCTGACCCTGGCGCTGCTCTGGCAGCTGGGACTCTCCACAGCGATCCAGTGGCTGTGAGTAGCTTCTCGGGCCCGCAGAGAGGGCGGCGGCGCGGGGCTGTAACGCACCCTTCCGTTCCCCTCTCCTCCCCCGGCAGCAGAGAGATGCCCTGCCCGGGACTCTCCAGCTCAGCTGGAAAATCCCTCTTCCCTAAACTGGTGCGGTGCCTAAACCAGCTAGGGAGAGGGCAGGCTCCCGCCACCCTACAGGGGGGCTCAGAGGCTGAACTGGCTCCCTTTCTCTGGTCTCTGCTACCTGTGCAGTCCTACTTCCCTGCTTTTTCCCCTGGCTACTACTTTCCCGACACGTTGCAGCACCTTGCACAAGCTGTGTGCCAATGTTCCCCTGCTGGATTTTAAACCTGAACACAGCATCCCTTCCAAGCCCTTTCCCCTTCTGACCAACTAGACACAGCCCACTTTGGGGCTAGCACAGAAGAATTTTCCGTCTTGCTTTTTACTGGC
This sequence comes from Mesoclemmys tuberculata, assembly GCA_007922155.1. Lineage (NCBI taxonomy): Eukaryota > Metazoa > Chordata > Testudines > Chelidae > Mesoclemmys > Mesoclemmys tuberculata. The sequence continues at coordinate 22,978,538 of ML675622.1, forward strand.
ATCTCAAACTGATATATGGCCCTCAGGAAACAAGTGTTAGCTGGTCTTTATAACAGCTTAGATCCACCAAGTTCACGTGTTGCAATAACGGGTCATATTCAGCCTTTGGGGGGTAGGGGGAGGGCACCTGCATTGACTCCAGTTTAGCCCTTTGTGTATAGGGAATAAATACAACATACACATGTATGTAGTGGTTTATAGCCCCATTTGCAGAAGTACTGGGTACCAACAATGTCATTTGAAGTCAATGGAAGTTGTGGCAGCTCATGCTCTCTGGAGATCAGGCCCTGGGTGGCTATGTAACAAAAGTGTGCTGTAGATGTGTACATTTTAAACCCCATGCTCTGTTCACACTTATTCCTTAGTAGTTACCCTATTCAATGCCACTAAGGGTGGAGTGCTACCAGGACACTTCACAGGGTTGGCAGAAGCAGGAACAGCTTCCCACATTCACTACAATGTACCTTAATCTTGATTGGGAGGGGGAGCCTCTAGGGACCAGCGGAGAGTTCAGCTGTCAGGTCTGTTCAGTCCAGGTCGGTGTCCTGAGGATGCCAACAAAGGGATGCAATTAGTACCAGCTATATTCGTTTTAATAATAATGTTGATATTATCCTAATAATAATAATAATATTATTATATCAATAATGTTGATATTATCCATAATAATAATGTTGATATTATCCTAATGTTCCATAAGGAACAGGCCTGAGACCCACCCCCTCTATTCATGTGGGGGAACACTGAACAGCTGTCACTGATTTGGACTGGACCTCTAGCCCCCAGTAACATCTCTGGTCACAACAAGAGTAGGCTGGCATGAGTTCTCTACCCCTCTGTCTCACTCACTGATCTTTCGTTACAGAGGACTTATGATGAATGGCAGTAGGGTAGCCTGGAACAAAACCCAGCACTGTAAGATTTTGGATGGGATGGTCTCAGACCAGTTGCAGCTGTGCCGAAGAAACTTGGAGCTCATGCATAGCATTGTCCATGCAGCCAAAGAGACCAAGGGAGTCTGCCAGAAAACATTCTCAGATATGAGGTGGAACTGCTCTTCCATTGAATATGCACCTAGTTTCACGCCTGACCTCATGAAAGGTAAAAAAAACTCTGCTATATCATCTAGCATTTCTAGATTCTAAATTCTGCTTGTCTTCATAGGCTCTGTAGTTTTTCATTCTCCTGCAGTCCTTTCACATGCAAAATGCTCACTGTAGTCAGAGGGCTGGATCCTGATGTCAGATACCGTATTGAAGTCACTAGAGCTATACAGGATTTACACCAGTGTAACTGAGATCAGAATCTGGTCTGGAGCATGAAAAGAGACTGTTTGATGCAGTCTCAAAGCCACCTCTCAGTTTGGGTGACTGAAATTAACTTCCACGGCAAAAAAAGGACAATTGCTAGAGACCCCCCAAACAAGAAGGGGAGAGCTAATCCCAGGGGAAAGTGAAGAACAAAACAGGATGGAAAAAAAAGATGGCACAAAGAAGACAGTCAGAATGGGGTGCACATGGAAGGGGGCACAAAGGAAGCATATTTTTCTTATACCTAGTTTTGCCCAGTTGCTATTTACTTGGAGCAGGAATTTTGCATTCTTGTTTCTGTGAAAGGAATTACTGGCTAGAGGGGAAAAAAGTAGCTTTATTTCAGCACCAGTATTAAAAGCCTTTTGGAAGGAACTGATAGAACCCTGTCTTCTTAATGCAATAGGGCTCTGATCCTAATGGCAGCAGGGCGGCAGGTTCTACCATAACAGAAATAATAAATCTGTCAGAAATCACTGAGTAAATCATCCTGGATTCTGTTTCTGGAGCTGCTGCTGTTTTGCTGTAACTTTAGGCAAGTTGCTCTCACTCCCAGTACTTCATTTTCCTTTTCTGTTAAACGGGGAGAATAATGCTGACCTACATCACAGTTTTGTGAAGAGTCTGAGATTCGTGTGTGTGAGCGAGAGAGAGAGAGAGAGAGCATGTGTGTGCATGGGAACATAGGTACCTGCTCTGAGATCCTTGGTTGAAAAGAGCTGTAGAAAAACAAGGTACTAACTGTAAACAGCACTGCTCTCAAAAGGAGAGCTATTGACTGCTCACTCTGGAGCCCATCAGTGTAGCCTGGAGCATCAGCCAAAAGGAGACACTTTCATGCCTCCCCACCCCAGGTCCTGAACTCTGATTGCTGTTGGGCTGCCACTATCACTGTGCTGAGATCTTTGTGAAACTTACACTTAGCATTACATGAATTAGAGGTGGGGATGATTCTGAACTGTCTGTGATGATTTTCTCTGTATTCAGAAAGCTCTGTGGCACTAGGAGTCACGCTGGTGTTTCTGGGATTCAAGACTATTTGGGATTCTTCCTTTTTTTGATAGGAACCAGGGAATCTGCATTTGTCTACGCACTTGCTGCTGCTGCTGTCAGTCATTCTATCGCCCAGGCCTGTGCTTCAGGGGAACTACCTATCTGTTCCTGTGGATCTGTCCCATCTGAGGTGCCTGGGCCTGACTTCAGGTGGGGTGGCTGTGGGGACAACCTCCGCTATGGCCTCCAGATGGGTTCTGCCTTTGCTGATGGTCCCATGAAGTCCAGCAAGGCAGGGGGACAAGCTACCAGGCTTATGAATCTACATAACAATGCAGTGGGCCGACAGGTTGGTATGGTCATTGCCCACAAAAATTGGCAAGTCTGCTACAACCAGGGCACATTAACCAGGGTTAAGAAATAACTGGGATGTTCTGGATGAGCTGCACAGAGGAGGGCTGCAGCCTCTTGCCAGGCTGTTGGGAGACTATCCATGAATACATCAGAAAGGCAATCAATGGGTTAGAGGAACTTTATAATGCCCCATGTACACATATGCTCCCTCATATGTCTTACAGAAGCAGGGCAGAGTCCCTCTCTTGCTAACCTCCAGTGAGACAATTGCTGGCTATTTATATCTTCCCGTACATCAAGACCCATCCTGCTTCACCCCAGGAACTAATCTGCACGGTCTTCTGTCTGTCTCAGCAGGCCTCCATTCTTGGTGACCAATGGACCTGTTGTGACCAAATATCACCCAACCTATGGCCTTGCTGACAATTTGCCAGGAGCCCACAGTGGCATCTAATGTGCACAAATGCAGCAGATGGCAGCTACCCCCCCTGCTTAAAACTATGAAGGGGTGGTATGCAAAGACAACAGGTTTATATATCTATCCAAGCTACTTTGATCAAGATGGGGAACTGCCCACAACACACTCTGAATTAATGAGGGGAAACTTCAGGCCTCATTGCAAACTCATGGGTGGCATTTGTCCCAAGACCTACCCTCTTATCACAGAGACAGTAAAGCATAGTAAGTGATGCAGGATCGCTTCATGTTTGGCAACACATGAAAGCATCCCCCATAGGTAATAAATGAGATAAGCCTCCTGTGAAAGCTCTTCAGAGATCATCTTGGAATGTGTGGGCTGTGGCAGGGAAGGATGAGTCCCAACCTTGGGTTTTTACTGACTTTTTCTTTTCAGGTATTGATTGACTCCTTGGAGACCAAGTGTAAATGCCATGGTGTTTCTGGCTCCTGCTCAGTTAAGACCTGTTGGAAGGGGCTGCAAGATTTGAATGAAATAGCCACTGACCTCAAATCCAAGTACCTGGCAGCCACCAAGGTGACCCACCGGCACATGGGCACCAGAAAACAGCTGGTGCCCAAAGAATTGGACATCAGGCCAGTGAGAGAGGCTGAGCTGGTTTATCTAGTCAGTTCTCCAGACTACTGCACAAAGAATCCCAAACTGGGGTCTCTGGGGACTCAGGACAGGTAAGGAACAGTTACAGATGCTGTAGCTTCCCTGTGTTGTGAGTCAACCTCTGATATAAGGGGCTCTCATTCTATCTCTGCAGTCCAAGCTAGAAACCTTCTCTTTATAAATCCCTTCTTGACTGAATGATGTAATCTTTCCAATACATACACCATGTCCCATTGCCAGCTTGATTGTGAGTGCATAAGGAGGCTATAATTGCAAAAGGCTCTGAAAGCTCCCTACATCCACTTTAATAAACTCCCTAGCCCCTCTCTTGTCACACAAACTCTAACACAGGCAATCCTTGTAACCATGTAACTCACCGCAGACTTGCGGAGAGTTTGGGTGATGGGAGAGGATGCAAAAGGTTGAGAAAAGCACCTTTTCATATGGTGCTATCTTATAAGGGTCATCCCAGGGCCTAAATTGGGCTGCACCCATCCTATGATTCTGTCTGTTCCACTAGGGCTGATATTAAACCTTGAGTGTTTTGTGGGGAGGAAGCATTTGGCAGTTAGATGGAAGACCTAGCAACTGCAGGGATTCCCATGAAACTAGCAGTTTATCTTCCCTGGGTACAGGATGGAAGGCGCCAACATACTCAGGAGAGACAGCTGTAAAGGCAATAGAAAGCCCAATAGATTCAACTAGTCCATTCCTCAGCCCAGCTTGGCTGCAGAGCATATGAATCTGCTGTTCAGTGGGTGGAGTCAGAAGCAATTGCCCACCCCACCCTGATGAGCCATTGGGAATTACACACCCATAACAAGAGGAGAATAGTCCTCCAGTCTAAACTCTTTCAAAGTCCTTCCTGCATCAAACTGCTAGGGGTGACCACATCGCCAGTGTGAAAAATTGGAAGGGGGGCAGGTGCCAATATAAGAGAGAGCCCCAAATATCAGGACTACCCCTATAAAAATCAGGACAAGTGGTCACCCTACAAATTGCTTATCATTCCAGTGTCCCTCAGAGAGAAAGAGCCCCTCCCAAACTATTCTCCGGTGCCTATGTATGTCTTTCCCTGGAGGCTGAGCAGCAGGTCCCTTCCTAGATTGACACCCATCTCAACTCCTATGTCATGACATAGCTGTGCCATCACATCCCTGAATCCCCTCATCTACTTCCACTTTGGCAGGCAATGCAACAAGACCTCTGTGGGCAGCGATAGCTGCAACCTGATGTGCTGCGGGCGTGGCTATAATGCTTACACTGAGACCGTGGTGGAAAGGTGCCAGTGCAAGTACTATTGGTGCTGCTATGTGATGTGCAAGAAGTGCCAGCGGACAGTGGAGAGATATGTGTGCAAGTAATACAGGAAGCCGTGGAGCAGCCCATGCACTGAGAAAGCACTAAAGGATCTTTGCACCGAGACATTCCAGAGCATGTCTGGATAGTTAATGTTAATCACAGGAGAAGCTGTGAGCTTTGGCTAGAAAAGGGGCCATGGTGGAAGTCCACATATTGGCAGTACCTAGGAAAACACAAATTTTGGGGGAAAAGGCCAGGCCTAATGTCTTTAGCCCCACCCCTTACAGAGCAAGACAAATGGCTGCTTTCTGGAGCTGACCTAGTTTGTCCCAACCCTCAATCTCCAGCTGTGGACAAATAATTTATCACTTTGCATGCATGGCTTTCTTTCCCTGCTGGCGAATGGGGACCGTGAGCTGCCAGCACCCACTGTCTCTTTGTGAGAAGCTTCTGAAGGTGACCTGAAAGCCAGGAGTGATGGATGGAAAAGGGTGTGGGGAAAGATTAGAGTGAATGCGGGGGAAGAAAGAACTGTTGCTCTTGACTAAGCATGCTGAGGAAATCATGGGTATGCACTTTTGGGGTGGCAAAGTGGCCTAAGGCCACCAGATTCTCCAACTTCAAGACAGATACTAGTTCATTGTCTTCTGCAGCATCACACATTCTGACATTCGGATCAGGCTCTGGGGTGTAGGTTGGTCTCTGACCAATTAATTGTTCCTGGAGACAGATCTCTGCCACCCTCTCCACTATCAGTAAGATCCAGTTCTCTGTCCTTTCATAGCAGAGAGAGAGACATTCTAATATCATGGTGATGGGCATGCTATAAAAACCTAGATGAAGAAAAGCTCCCAAGGGGATATGGGTGGAAATAGTGGGATGGCAAAGTGCCTTTGAACTGCAGCATGAACCAGTGGGGTCTTGGTAAGGAGCCAGGCCTGCCACTTCTGCTCTGTGAGCTTACACCTTTGATATGGAGAAACCAGTAAATTGGGTGGCAGTGACACATTCTCATTCACACATTCTTTTCTCCCCTCCTCCCTTTCTCCTCCACACCAAACACCAAGGTGGCAGTCTGTCTGCTTGCCTGTCTCTGAGCCAAGGCTCACTCACAAGTGTTGACAGTGACTACGTTGGCTCCATGTTCCCTTTGTAGGATTTGGAGATGATGATTTCTGCTTATTTATTTGGTACTTTTAAATAAATATGTTCCAGTGTCGGGGATTGCAAAGCAGACATCCTGCATCCTCAGAAAATGAAATTGCAGAGGTGGCTCCAGAGTTTAAAGGGAAAGGATGTTTATTTCAATTTGAAGGTGCTTTTTTTCCCTCCCCCTGTATCTCCTTTAGTATTAATTCCATATTGCATTGGCTGTTGTAGCCAGAAACAGGTTTCTCTATGTGCACATAACAAGCTTTGGAGCATTTCTCTGGGTCTCTGCAAATCTAATCTACCAGCAAAGCACCCACTCTTCTGGGATTGAGAGAGTTGGATTCTGAAAAAATGAGCCATGAATTGTTTTTGATCATTATAAATCATGGGTCAAACTGACCTCGGTGAAAGCTGGCAGCTGGAGGAGAGGTGAACAAGAGTGAAACTGACTTTTTCTCCTCCCCCATTGTCTGTGGGTCACACGCCAGCTAGTCCTGCCAACAGCCTCAGAACACACATCAAAGCCAAGATGAAAGCACAGAGATACCAGCTGCAGCTTTCACAGATTCTTCTTCCTCTGACTGTAAGGGGATTTTTCTCTTTTCTGCAAGGCAATGCTCAGGACATCTGTAGAGTGGGTAAACTTGATAAAAATTCTAGGGCAAGGCTCTTGTAGCCCTGGGGATTCTGTGACAGCTGCAGATGCATTTTATTTTTTTAATTGTGAAGGTTTTAATTGAATTAAATATGTAAATGAATAATCCTATTGCTTCACTCTCCCTGTCATAGAATCTGTTATAACACTTTATTGTATCCAGCCTCTACATTTTAATGTGCTGCAGGTTTTGTATTGACAATGAATAGCTGCATCTCCCAGTTCTCTGCCGTGATCTGGATGTAGTTTGAGATAAGCACATGTGCTAGAAGTTAAAATGATCAGAGGTGAAATAGCTAAGTGTTTACAATGAAATGCATATCCTTAGATTTCATCTCAATAACTATTGTTTCAGACCATTTGCACCCTCAGGCAGATATCTCTGCATCATTTATGCTTAGGCCCCATGTAGGTTTTCTTCACAGCCTGAGGTTTAGAAAGTTAACTTTCTCCTTTTAAACAAAAACTCAAAGATGGAGCTCATGCTGATGGAGTGTTTGTTCTCCCAGAATTTTATTCACAAAGAAAAGGGAGCTTCCAGACCTGCTGGTCAGAGAGCATCCCCTTGCCATGCTCATCAGGGTTCATAGCTCCTCCCACTTTCATAATATTTAGCATCCACAAATTTCATTAACACTAGACCTGCATTTCCAGGTCATGGTATGCCTGGCGTGGAGATGCCTTCTGCTGGTTCGAAGTAGGTACAGTGGAGGCATGTAAGTTACTACCCTGTTTCCCCGAAAATAAGACCTACCCCGAAAATAAGCCCTAGCATGATTTTTCAGGATTTTGGAGTATGCTTGAAATATAAGCCCTACTCCAAAAATAAGCCCTAGTTACAGTTTACAAGCGGTTCACAAGTAAAGGTCCCCATACACTTTGTTGTTCATGGAAAAAAATAAGACATCCCCTGAAAATAAGCCCTAACCCATCTTTCAGAGCAAAAAATAATATAAGACCATGTCTTATTTTCGGAGAAACACGGTAATACTAATTAAGCAGCACCAACATTCCCTAACTGGAATAAAGGAGGGTAGATCTGGCTATGCTTGCTGGTTGCAGGCTCAGAAGCCCTGGCACCTACGTAGTGATGCCAGACATGTGACTAGGAAATCACATAAGATAGCACACTAGATCTGAATCTCCAGTGGCTCGAGAAAAACCAAACTTTTGTGCTCAGTAGGGAAAGGCATCACTCTTCTGAGGCCGGGGATAATCCCCCCATGTCTGCCTCGGGTGAGGTTGCACCTGGGATGCATCATTCAGTTCTGGGCCTCTTGCCACCAGACACATTGGCAAATGGGGACAGCTCCAAGAAGAGCAATAATTGGGGGTTGGAGGGACTGAATAATGAGCAGTGATTAAAAAGGTTAAAACTCTCAGGTGGGGGAACATAAGTCTATATGGAATGCAAACACTAAAGACAGAGAGGACTTACTTAAGGTGGTTTAAGGGGATGTAAGCAGGAGTCATGGGATGAAGTTGAGAGTGTGTGTGAGAGAATTAGCTTGCAGCCCAATAGTTAGGGCACCCACCCGGGAGGTGGGAGATCTGGCATCCAGTCCCCCTGATCCAATGACTCATTATATAGCCATAACGGAACTATTTCAGCAGGAGAGAGGGAGCCCCACATCACAATATCCCATAGCTTGTAGTTAGAACACTCTCCTGATCCTCATGGGAGACCACTGGTCAAATCTTTTCTTCACTGCTGGCAGAGAGGGTAAACTTGTCTCTTAAAGCCCAGGTGAGTGCTCTAACCACTGGGCTAAAAGTTGTGAAGTGGGCATTGGCACTCCCACCAACTCCTCTGGCCAGATTTTGAATGGGACCTGATCTGGTAGGCAGCCTCTGAGTACACCTACCAGGTTGGGTCTGACTTAGGCAATTGAACACCTCTCTTCCCTCAGTTCATGAATCATTCTGGGAGTCAGGCAAGAAATAGGTCTCTGGATGCCTAGAATGAGACAGCAGTAGGCATGCCCAGAGACAGAAACTTGTGCTATAGGGTTAGGCAGGAGTTTTGTGGATCACAATGGATCTTAAAACTGGGACTTAGTTGTGTGGACTGGGGCCAGGAAAACTCCCTCTTTGTTCTCCTTTATCCCATCACTTCTGGGGTGGACAGCAGCATCATGACACCTACTAAGGTCATGCAAATAGAGGGACTGTCCCTGTGGTGATCTTCAGCTAAGTGATAGTTATGAGTCAACACAGATGAGTAAAATACAGGAGGGTTCTCAGCCTGGAAAGACCTCTTCTGATCCAAAAATAGGTGAAAGGGGCAGCTGGTGAAATGGCCTTGGGAAGGCTGCCAGAAGACAAACACACCTTTGGGGCTGGGTATGAGTTGAGGAACATCATCTGTAGCAGGGCGGGAATCCATTCCTGATCTCAGTCCCTATTATAATTACAGGGTTAGCAACACCTCTGTCCCCTTTATGGCTCTCTCAGAGTATACTCCCTTCAGGTGTGTTGTCACCCTCTTCAGGTGTTGGGCTTCAGGCTTTACCTCTCCTGAGATGGAATTCTGCAATTCTCCCACCCTGACCGAGCTATAGGCTACAGTACCCTGCATAACCACTGTGGTGACATAACAGGTGCAGCTGCGTTCAGCACCTGCACGTCTTCCCTTCAGGAAACTGATGAGAGATCATTAAATCAAAGGTATTTTTATTTTAGCAGTAGGAACAAAGCATTTAGAGAAAAATACAACCAGGTTCAAGTACATGACAGCAACCTGCTCCTGGCCATAGTAAGTGTGGGCTATTTATTTAGTGCTCTGGCTGGAGGCATGTCATGCCAGGGGCAAAGGCTTGGTGAATAATTATGCTGTGCAAATGGCTTATGTTAGCAAGGAAACAATTAACAACTGGAACACCAGGAGAAATAACATCCACTGAGATGCTGGCTCACTCATCTGACTGGACAGGACAGCTGGAGACTGCTGCAGTCATGCCATACCACCTGCAATCCCAGGTACATTTTACAAACATGAAGGACAAACAATCAAATAAATCAGCAAACTACCATGAACAGAAGTTCATGAATTTCTGATCACTGTGGCTTCCCTTTCTCCCCTCCACACTGAATAACATTTTTTTTTCTTTTTTTGCTTGTCTGGCTCATTTTCTGGGCACTGGGCCCCGTTTGGTTTCATTCATGTTTAGTATGTGCAGCATCCCAGAGACTATTTCTGAGATGGGCTTTTTTTTTCTAATTGGCTTTTTGCTGTGGAAGAGATGGGAAGTGGTCTTATCTGTAGATCCCTAAATAATAGCTCTTTTCTCATATGCATGCCTCAACAAACTGTCTACAAGGCCAGTTTGAGGATGGAGTTGAGAGAGGAGTCAACAGATTGTACCCCCCCAGTCTATAACTTCAGGGGAAGTCTCTTTGCAAAGGTATTGAATGTTGGTTATGTTTACAACTTTCACTTGCTGCTCAGTTCACTGCAAGGCGGGTCCTCTGCTGCATTAAACAGGGGGCTTTACTTGGGGAGCTCCACAGGGGGCTGGAAGGAAAGGAAACCTCCTTTTCTAACCAAAGGTAGCTATTCAGCTACCACTGCAGCCTCAGGGCTATGCCCCACCCCCTCTTCCTCAACAGAGGAATGGCTAAAGGATCTGAGTAGTAGTGGATCTCCAGCTTCCACTCCACCACACTGCACTGGTGGCAGTCTGACAGAGCTGGAGAATTCAGGGGGGAGGAATTCTCATCTTCCCAGAAATCTTTTAAGTGGCCCCTAATTTGCATGAAATAGAGCAAATTGAAGCTATTTGTTTACTCCTGCAGCTGGAGGCTTATCATAGTGTGAACAAGGGTTTGGTGAAAGATTATATATATGTGCAGGAGAACCATTTTTTCCTTCTGCATAATATATTAATATGAAGGGGCAGCCTGCAAAGACATGTCCCATTAGGCAATGCTCAGTTGCTATCCAAGCAGCCAGGCTGCATGCTGTTACCTGTAGTCATCACGGGCTGTGCCTGTGTTGAATATGGAGGCAGATGCAGAATGCCTGCACCCCATACTTTGGCCACCCTTGCTGTAAGTGTCTCTGTAAATCTAATCAAGAGGCCTGAAGAAGAGCTCTGTGTAGTTCAAAAGCTTGTCTCTCTCACCAACAGAAGTTGGTCCAATAAAAGATATTACCTCATCCACCTTGTCACTGTAAATCAAACTCCTTCTGAACCTACAAGAGCAGCACATGAAAACAGGACTGATTATCTTACAACAAGGGAAGTGCCTGCATTCCTTATAATTCAACAGCATAGGTAGAAGTCTGCCCTCACCTGTTGGGATAACCCACTTTCTCACTATAGACAAGGTCTCCTCTGACTCAAAGGGGACAAGTCTTAGCTTCTCATTATTTCCTTTCATCTTATTGTAGGATCTATTTCACTAATGTTAATAATGCTCCTCTAGGCCTGTTCAACCCCACCCCAGATAATCTACAATAAAGCTGCTCACACACAATGCAAAAGGGAGGGGTGCTGAAGTGGGGTAACTATCTGCCTGTTTGCAAAGCTGGACTGATGCGTGACTATCAGCCTGTTTGCAATTAGCCAGAGAGCACCACTTGAAAGAGAGAAGGGCAGATCTAGTGAGCAGTTACTGATAAGAGAACAGGCACTTCACTGGGTTTCCTTTAATTCTGAGCAAGGACTTTACTCTTGCCAGAACTGGCAAGTCCCAGGTAGCAGATGCAACATAGCTAGTAAAGATGAAAGTAGCCTACATCTTCTCTCCCTTGTTTCTGCATTGAACAGGGCCCCTTACCCTCCTTCCAAAGACTTCAACTCTGCAGGGAGCGGGGGCATCAAGCTGCCTTCAACCCTGCCCACATTTTTAACTCCTTAGAAAAATATGCTATATTGTCTCTAACTCAGCTGTCACATGCCAACAACTGCATCTCCAGTGCAGTTTCTGTCATACTGCTTTGTTCAGACTGCATTTGTTTTTAAACAAGACATCCATAGTGACATCCACTCCATAAATGCCTGCTGGAGAGTCCCTGGCTTTACTGACAAGGCACAGGTAACAGTTTGCTCCTCCCATGCAGAGATAATGTTTTGGAGGAGGAGTTGTTTCACAGGCCTGGAAATCCTCCTTAAATTGAGAACAGCTGAGGCTTCCTCATTGGGGGAAGGGAGACAGAAGAGTTCTGCCCTTCCAGGTGGAAGAAATTAAGGGCTTGAGTCTTGTTAATACAAAACACATACCTCCCTGCATTAGCTGATCCAGGACAATAAAACGACAGAGTCCTCATTACTGAGCTATCCTTAGCACTCAGAACTCTAATAGGCTAGAGGAGCTGTATTAGCCAGGAAAACTGAAACGACCCTATGAGAAAGGAAAGAGCAGCTTTCCCTGCCCACACCCTCAAGAGGGAGGGAGACAAACTCTGGCTAACTCTCTACAAGACATTGATTCCTGCTGCTTGCTGTCTCTTCTTGTTATCCTGCTGAGGTTCCACTGCAGCTGGTTTAAGATAATCTGAATTTGTTTATTAAATGACTGGTGTGGGTTGTTTCACAATTCATAGCTTCTGTAGGCTGAGCTCATTAAAGGCGCAGTCATTCCATCCCTCAAACTCCCTGTGGGCCACTGTCCCATCCTCTATTTCAAGGGCTCCCTGCAACTCCCCACCACCCTCTCCCTCATGCCTGGGGCTTTGTGAGCACCCCATATTAGGGTCCTCTATTCTCTTCCCCCATGCCATGAGATCTGAGGATTTATTATTTAGCCTCATCCACCTCTCCTGTGAGGTAGGCTTAAGATATGCTAGGATCACTGACCTGATTGCTGAGAAGCAGCCACCCTGTGGAGCATGGTAGCCATTTAACAGTATCAGTACCCAGCTGCTTAAGACAGAGAATAGGGTAGAATTCTTTATCCAACTGAAAACACAGGTGGTATTTAGGGAGCTAGAATTCCTGGCTGTTGGAATTCAGCTGGGACCCTGGGTTTAGCATGCTGACTCCTCAGAAAGTGCTATGAGTGATCAGGGCCTTGGTGTGATGTCTCCTCTGAAAACTGGCACCTTCAACAGCATGGTGCTCCAGCACCAGCATGGGGAATGGGTTCAGTACTGACTTGGCAATACGAGGAAGAGTATCACCTAGATATTCCTTGGAAGGCTCCTGTCCATGTGGTGAGCTGGCCTGACCCATCTAAGATTATAAGATATACAAGGATCAGAAAGATTAAAGAGACTGCACAGAATGAAGTGAGTGGAAGTCTGAAGCTCCCCATGCACTTGTAGCCATCCTGACTTGTCACTTACAGATGTGATGACTCCTAAGGGGCATGCCCAAGTATAATATTATTTTAAGATTAAACAGAGGACTCTTGTGTGGAAAGGTGAACCCTAGATCAGTAGCCCAAATGGACTAAGAATTAGTGGGAGGCTTTGGGGCTGCTGATCCCACCTCTGTGGCTAGGGCAAGATTGTCTGAAGATTTCCTATTAATTTAAATTGATGGGTCAATTAAAACACTTTCTCCATCAAATTATTTCCAGTGCTGTCTTTTCTCACTTAAATGAACCAACTGGATCCCCCACAGTGGTGTGGTTTCTAACAGCCCACATACCACCTGATGTTGCTTCTAGGCACCTAGAGGTATCACTGAGCAACTAGAAGGATCTCATTCTTTCCTGTACTTTGTGAGCAGCTCCTCCTATAGAAGAGGCTTCCCCCCTCAGTGGTCTGCCTCCAGTTCTCTCCTCCTCTCTCTACCTTGTTGACTAGGACTCTGCTGTTCGGTAGAGTGCTGCTTTCACTCTTTCTTTGCTTTGTCACCCCATCCCCTCTCTCTGCTGAAGATTCCTGACAGTTTGAAGCATTGGGAAAAGTCTGCAGCACCTGGTACGGTTTTGGTAGAAAAACAAAACTAGCTAGAGATTGGGTCTGTGCTGGTCAGGGCCTAACTTAGCTCACATTATTGCCAGGAAACTGGATCATACCAGCCACTCTCTGAGGCTTGGGGCCAACTACCATGTGCAGATCTTTCTGATCCTGCTAACGTATCATGAGAACCTGGCAGTCTGGGAAGGAAGAGCCTGTGTCATGGGTTGTGTCTACACTAGACCCTTTTCCTAACATTTCCCACTGGTGCTGCCAGCAGTTAAGCTTCATCAGGCAGTGAGAGTGAAGCTGCAGACCAGCTCCTGCTAATCTAATTGCTATGCTGTCTAATCCTGCTTCTAGCAAGTCTAGGTGACACAATGGTTAAAATGATGGAGGAGCCAATCTACATTACAAGTCCTTCTGTTGCCAGCACCTGGAGAGCTGCATGTCTGAGAAAAAAGGATTTCATTGCTGAAATCCCATTTTTAGAAGTAATTGGGATTAGTTTAATAGGAGGTACTCTCCCCTCTTAACTAATCAATATGCTGTACTGCTAGGGGTGCTGCTGCCTTTCTGATGAGAGAAACTGGTTGAAAAGCCGCATTCCAACTCTTTAATTACATTCTGTCTTCTTAATTCTCCCCCTGCAGGTTCAATTGGATATAGGATTCTCCTCTTCATCTCCTAGTCTCTTTTGTGGTGTTACTGCTGATGTGTTTCCCTCCAGAGCTGTCTGCATTTATGCAGTGGGTAAAATGATTAAATAGAGAGTGTCTAATTCATTAGTAAAGAGGTTTGGGATTTATTTGGATGACTGGCTACAGAAATTTTTTAAAAATTACTTTTAAGGAAAGCTGCACCTTTCCAGGGCTGAATCCATGTCTGTACAGGATTGTCTGTGTCTGATTTAGATCATGAGCTACTTATTATTAATAATTCAGTACAGCAAAATCCTCTGGTGAACCCCCTGTGGCAGCATTAGCTCTAGTACTACAGCATCAGCAGGTAAACTGATCTTTGCATCGTGTAATAAGTGCTTCTGACTCCTTCAAGGGGGGGCAGAGGCAAAATCTTGAACCCACACCTCACCAAGAGTTACTTTAATCCCTGGGATGAGACACAATATGTGGGGGACTTTGGTCTCTCAGAGAGATCTCAAAGGTTGCTGGAGTCTTGGCTGGCTTTTCCCTCTGAGTCAATGAGCAGCAGCAGTTCCATCACATGTCTCATGCTCTTTCATTCTTGCAATAAATTAGCTCCCTCTGGTGCAGTATAACAGGAAAAGCATGTCAGTGGACCATGTCTTGTGTCCAGCACATGCTTTTAGGTACAGCCAATATGTGAGCAGTCTTACAATGCTTTTCTTGGAAAAGATTCCCTACTCTCCTCCATCATACAATGGAACTCTGGGTGCAGTATCAAAACTTTAATTTGTACTATAATTTCCTCCCAGTAAGGTTAACGGGGAAAATTATGACTAACAATGGTCTAACAAATCTACAGAGCTGTGGAAAGGGAATTGATGCAAAAATCATAGGAAACGGTAAGCAATTTAGCTTTCAAAAGGCTAGATCTTCTCTGCATTAAAATAACTTTAGTTTGAGATGGGTGCCCTGCTGCTTTGACCATGTTGCTAACAAGAGAAGTTGTGTAGCAAGGCTTGTAAATAAAATTTTCCACAGTAGATCATCTGCCTGTGTCCATCAAAGGCTTGGAGCAGATACACAACCCCCATATATGGCACTAAAGTGAAAGAAACTGGCTTCCTGGCTTATAGTGAAATTCACAGAGAACCCTATGGGACCATGCAAGCAGGAGTCGTGCAGGAACAGGCTTCTCTCAGAGTTTTGCTGGTGGAAAATCTCCTGAAATTCACCGTTCATTTATCTGAACGTACAGACCATGAGACTTTGCCCTGAACACAGACAAATGTGAGTGTCAACTATGGTATATTCCTGAGAAATAAACGTTGTTTGCTAATGATCAAGGATTAGAAATGCTGCTCCAGACATGTATGAGGTACATTTTTTTTTAAACCACCAAACATTAAAACTATGGAAATAACTCATAAATTAAGGTATACATTGAAACTATAGAAATCAGTATAGTGGTGCTTCGATACAAGTCACAGCCACCATCCAAAATCCTAATAGACATCTGGCTGTAGCATCACTCAGGCAGGCCTGGACACTTTTCTCACTGTCATCTACCTCTGATGATCTGCTCCAAACAGAAGTGTGATTATATGAACACAGGAACTGCCAGACTGGATCAGACCTGTAGGCCATTTAGTGAAGTATCCTGTCTCACTGGCCAAAACCAGATGCTTCAGAGAATGGCATAAGAACCCTGCAGTAGATACATGTGGAACAATCTGCACCCCACACAGGTCTCATCCTGATTTCTAATAACTCAAGATTGACATAAACCCAGATACACAAGGCTTAATAACCCTTCAAAATTATTGTAATTAATCATGATTATTCTGGGTATTCTTGATATCTGTATCAACTCCCAATCCCTTTTTGAATTTTGTCACGATTTTGGCCTCCATCTCTTGCTCTGGCAATGAGTGCCACAGCTTAAATACATGTTGTGTGAACAAATATTTCCTTTTTAACAGTTTTGAATTTCCTACTTTTGAGTTTCACAATGTCGTCTTGCTCTTAGATTATAAAACAAGAAGAATAGAAACTCTTGAGCTACCTTCTGTATAACACTGGGTTTTATTAATATACCTCTATCAAATACCTTCTTATTTGTCTCCTTTGTAAGGTAAATAATCCCAGTCTTTTCAATCACTCCTATTATTTCTCCCATATCTTTGATCATTCTCATTACTTTTTTCTGACTCCCATTTCCAGTTCTGCTATATCCTTTTTGAGATGAACTGACTAGTACCATACACCGTATTCTAGGTGAGGCTGCACCATTGATTTATATATTCCACTTCTCCATGGTAAGTGAACCTGAAGGTGTGGCTGGGGATTCCTAGGATCTTGAACGTTTGTCTCGCTTTGCAGAGAAAAGAAAAAAAAGGGGGCGGCTCTTTGACCTCAAAGAGACTACTGGCAAACAGAGGCCTTGTCTACACTACAAAGATAAGTTCCAAAGGGGTAGCTTTGTTAGTCTGTATACAGCAAAAACAACGAGAGTTCTACAGCACTTTGCAGACTAACACATTTCTGCAGGCATAAACTTTTGTGGCGAAGTGGGTTGCAGCCCACAAAAGCTTATGCCTACAGAAATGTGTTAGTCTTTCAAGTGCTACAGGACTCTCGTCGTTTTTACTACAAAGATAAGTTGACCTATGTTAAGTCTATTTACATTCACCCCATTAATTACTGTGGTAGCTGATGTCACACTACCCTCCTTGGGTTGCATCATCACCAGCAGCACTTCCACTGACCTACGAGGGACAGTGTAAAGAGCTGAAAGCCGGGTCTCTCAGTTTCACTAACAGCTCCCTGCTGGGAGCCTGGCTGTCCCCCCTCCACACACTCCCCGTTCCCCACCGGGAGCTGAGGAAAGCCACTCCAGGGTTTCTCCTCTCCCCATTCCCTGCTGGGAGCTGGGGCAAGCCACCTGCTCCCAACCTGGTGGGGTCCAGCCACTCAGCTCTCCAGGGGAGTAGGAGACAGCTGGGCTCTAGCTGGCCAGCTTTTTGTCAATTTCATAGCTCCAGCAGTCATGAAATCATTGATGTAAAGAACAGCGGTGTCTACACTGACACTGAGTCACCCTGACTCACCAACATAAGCCCTACACCTCACGTTGAGGCAGTTTTATCATGTCTGCATAGCAAGAGAGTTATATCAGTGGAGGAGAATTTCAGCATGTACACCTCCACCATTTTGTTGACAAAAGCTGACTTTGGTCAACAAAACTCTGTAGTGTAGACCAGACCTAAGGCCCTTCCTTCCTGGGCCAAAACGAACACTGAAAACAAAAGAAATGGGGAACAAACAGCCTCTCTCAGACGTTCCTTGCCTTGGACCCTAAACATCACACAAGGAAGTGTCCCTGCATTTACTTGCATATTACTTCCTTTACCCTCCCACGAAGGAGAGAAATTGACATAATCCAAAACTTTTCACTAAAATCTTAAATAACCAAAGAAAGGCCCCTACTTACAAATAAATTTTGGGGGGAGTTGGGCCCAAAAGGACTATTAGCTAAAATAAAGACCCTTTTTCCTAGGGCAGATGCTTTGACCAAAACCATCATAGAAAAAAAGCTAAAGGAAAAAAAAGACGGAACACTTAACCCACCCATTTCTCAGGTGTTCCTGATCTTGGTCCCTAGACAACCCACCAGGGGTTTGTCTACATTCACTAAATTGTCCTGGCTTCATTGGCTGTTTTTCAAGACCATAATAACCCTCTCTGAAACCATATAGCTTCTTCTCGAGGAGACAATTGAAACCATATGCAATATCTTTGGGGACCACTGTATTAAATATATGAATGATTTATGTATGACTGTGTTCTATTCCCCCAGGAACTAAAAACAGTGGGGGGGGGTGATTAAAGCTAGTTGCTCAAACTGTAATCAACTCCAGAGAAGTACTACATCCTGGTGTGGTTTGCATGTACTAGTTCAAAATGGGTAGTCCAGCAAGTAACAGACCCCTAAACCTTTTTGGGGGGTTAGTATAAAAAGACTGAATTAAACTGTCAAACAGGACCTTCTTTCTGATATAGCAAACGAATATGAATTTTTGTCTAAGGGATCTCCACTTCTGCTGAAGGATTGGAAGGACTTTGGTCCCGTAAGACCGATGGGTGAATCTTGGTATGTTTAGTGTGTGTTTAAACTTACTTGTTTTTATATGTTTTTTTCTGTAATCTTTTATCTTAAGAATAAAGGTACTGCTGAGAGAGCTGTGTGGTCACTTATAACTGCTCGCTGGTCATTGTCCTAGGAGCAAAAATACAGCTCAGATGCTGGCCATTAGGCAGACTGTCTTGCAGGAGATGTCACAGTATAAGGCAGAGTGTTGTGCAGCCTAAAAAACCCCACTCAGAAGGGAGTGGGACATGGGTACCCTACCCAGAAACAGGTGGTGAGGGCAAGAGTCCTGAAACCTAACTGGGAACTCCTAGAGTTTACGTCTACATATGCAGTTTACCCTGAAACTGTGAGAAAAACTAATACAAAGAAATAATTTAGCTTCTCAGCAATGTCCTTACCTTCTTTAACTCCTCAGGAACCAATAGTCCCATAGATTCTTTCTCAGGCTTTCTGCTTCTGACATATTTAAAAGTATAAAAACAAATGAGATTCTTTAGCTATTTGCTCTTCAAACTCCATTTTTGCCTTCTAACTTCCCTATTGCTTATTGCCTGCTGTAATTTATGCTCCTATTTCTTGGTTTTGTGATGGACAGACTTTCAGATTTTGAAGGATTTCTATTTGGCTCAAATAGCCTTTCAAACTCTGGTATTTAGTCATATTGGTTTCCTCCATGCTTCCTGGTTTCCTTTTTATTCAGTAGTATACATACCTACTGAGACTCTAATATTGTTCTTTCTTAATAGCATCCCAGCCACCTCTAGAGATTTTACTTCTTTACTTTTAGCCTTAAGTTGCTTCTGACTAACCTCATTTTATTGAAAATTTCTTTTCTAAAGTTTTCTAAAGATAGGCTGTGAACTGTTGAAAGCAATGCCCTGTGTGGCTATGAGATGTATCACAGGCACGGTAGTGATCCAAAGTCGTGAGCACCTCAGATTTCTTTGGTGTGAAGGCAGCCATGGAGTTTTAATAAAGAATAAGGGAGGCCCGTCTTCTTTTTTGCTGCTGGCCCTATAGTGAATTTGTAAAGCACACATTTTTCTGGAGACGCGGTAGGACTGTAGTCAGGCAGAGTTTGCTCAACCACTGTACAAGTAGCAGCAATAGGCGCTGTTCGCTCTGGTCACGGCGTTTCCTACGCACTGACAGGGGTGTTTTGGGTTCGTGCTGCAGTCCGTAGAGGGCATGAGCGCTGGGCCTGAGAAGCCTGAAGTCAGTGGAGGCGGCTGGCTCGGCACCTTCTGCCAGCACCAACTTCACTTTGACAGCCCCGGTGCCCGGTCACTAACGAGTCCAGGCGCGCACACGGGCCAGCATGAGGTCTCGGGTCCAGCTAGCAAGACGGGGGCACAGCGCGGGGCAGCGACATCCCCCCCGGCCCATACTGAGCCCAGGCGTCCTGCCGCGCGTGGAGTGACGAAAGGCCGCCCCCGCGCGCGCACCACCTCAAGCACCGGCGCGGCCGTTAGGCCTCCGTGCGTTGCTAGGCCCCTGGGTAGCCAGAGGCGTGACGTGACTGAGGCATCCACGCGCGCTGCGTGGGAGGAGGGGGGCCGCGCGAGCGTCCCGCCCACAGGAATCCACACCCCACCGCTTCAGGCACCGCCTCCGCGCAACGCGCGTCCTCAACCAAGATGGCGGCCGGGCGCTTCCGTTAGGGGCTTGCCTCTACTAAAATGGCGGCCGAGCGCGCCTTCGCCACTCCCGGAAGTAGCCGGTCGTCTCCTTCCCTTCCTAAGATGGCGGCGGGGCCGGCGGAGACGCCGCCGCCGCGGCTCTCCGAGCAGCTGGAGTCGGGCTGGCGGTTCCTGGAGGAGGTGGAGGCCAGTACCGAGCCCTCCTCGGGGGCCGCGGCGCTCCAGGACAAGGTCCGGCGGGGGCTCGACCTCCTGCAGCAGGCGGCCCGCGGCGTAGCGCAGCTCGACCTCTTCAGGTGCGGGGCTGAGGGCGGCGGGGCCGGGTGGCAGCGCTTCGGTTTGGGCGGGACCGCGCCCCCGCTCCCGTCCCTTCGCTCCGCGGCCTCGGTGGGCGAGCCGGGCCAGCCCGCTGCACGCCGGGCGGGTCTCGGGGCGCGGCTGGCGCCAGGCCGCGGCGGGGGTTCGAAGCCCCGAGCCATCGGCCCCTTCCCAGATCGTAAAAGGCCCCCGCGGGCAGCCCCTTGCGCTGCGGCGCCGGCGAGGAAGCTGCGTGGGGGCCCTCCGCAGTAGGAGCGCGTCGTCAAATGCTCCCAGCCTAGGCGGGGCTCGGGGGAGTCCGCAGCAGGCCGTGGGCTAGGCTCGGACGCTCCAGCCCCGGGATCCTGCTTCTCCAGTAAATCCAGTCTCCGGGCAGCCGGTGTGAATGGGAAACCCAGGAACAGCGTTTGTGCTAGATGGGCGCGAGCCCCCGTGTCCTCTCCCCCGCGGGGGACAGCGCGGTGGTTACGTTTTACAGGGCGCCCCGAGGAACGGTAAGATGCGTGTGCATTTGCTCAGCTGCGAGGAAGTGCAATCTTTTAAAAACCGTAGACCGCGTTATTGGTAGAGAAGTAAAAAGCTACCGACTCGTCGTATGCTACAGTAGGACCTCAGAGTTAGGAACGGCAGAGTTACAAACTGACCAGTCACCACACCCCTCGTTTGAAACCAGAAGTACGCGATCAGGCAACAGCAGAGACCAAAAACAAAGCAAATACAGTACTGTGTTAAATATAAAGTATTTAAAAACATAAAGGGAAAGCAGCATTTTTCTACTGCATAGGAAAGTTTCAAAGCTCTATTAAGTCAATGTTCCGCTGTAAACTTTCCAAAAAACAAATGTCTGTTCAGTTACAGACATTTCAGGGTTACGAGCAACCTCCATTCTTGATGTGTTTGTAACTCTGAGGTTCTACTGTACTTCATTTCTCTGAATCCCTCCCCACCTGCCACATGGGCCATCCCTAGGAGGATGCAGGGCCCGGGGCAGATCACACTATGGGATTCCCCCCTAAACGTCACGGGTTGTTTTTGTGTGTTTTGGGCCTGGTCACTTCCTGAATTTCTAGCTTTCGGCACCATGTGACCAGAGCTGGAAATGCAAAACCTACCATCTTTGTGGTGGTGAAAAAAATTGGATGGGTTTGGTCGCGTTTTTGGATGTACTTCTGCTCTTTCTTAGAGTGGGGCTTGGCAACTCTTGTGATGTTGAAGCACGGGGCCTCCCAAAGTGTGGGTCCTGGGGCGGTCGCCCCAATTTGCCCTACTCTAGGGACATCTCTGCCCCCATGAAGAATCTTCCCTGTGTTGCAGCCACCACCTTGCAAATAAGGGGCACTGGGCTTTCACAGCCCATCAGTTCTGCATCTTGGTCTGTCAAAGGGATTGCTTCATAGTGGCACAAAGTGCTCCATCATCTAAGGGTTAAGCATCCTGCTTCTATTTCCTTGCTGGTCCTGTTAACAAGATCAAGTTTAGAGACTAAAACTGGCCCCTATTAATCTATTGGCTGGTCTAACAACTATTTGAGGAGTGCATAACAATCCATAGAATATGGTGATACAGAGAGACCCAAATCAATTGCTAAAGAGCATTGTATGTTGTGAGTATTACTGCTCTGAGGCCTTGTCTAGACTATGATAAAAGCTATGGCCTTGCCTACACTCCAAAGTTAAGTTGACCTAAGTTAGGTTGATGAACCAGTGCAGTAATTATTGTGGCAGCTGTACATGTCCACACTATGCCCCCTCTGTCGGTGCTTAGCATCCTCACCAGTAGCACTTTCACTGACTTAACTGTGTGGGGCATTCACAGCCGAAATCCCTCTGCCACAGGGCTCACAGCCAGAGCACTGCTCCAATGCACGGCTGATGGCCAACAGGCGATAGAAGTAACACAGTATCTACACTGCACCACCTTAACTACGTTGACCTAAGTGCTACGTCTCTCACAGACATGGAGTTATCAGGTTGGTGTAGTGAGTGTCTTACATCAGCGAGAGCAACATTGTAGTGTAGACACTGACATAATTAGGTCGACGTAAGGTGCCTTATGTCAACCTAACAGTGTAGTGTAGACCACCAAGCCTATGATGATATAAAATATTAGTTAACACATTTTAAAAACCCACCTTTTATCCTAGTTTAGACATGGTTTCAGAACTTGCATTCCAAAAGCTGTCTCCATCTGGGGAAATGTGTTCCAGCCATCCCTTCCTTTTGGTCCTCCCCCATTACAGAGATATGGCGATTACAGCTCTTCTTATATATGCCATAGGCATGAACCCAGTAAGGCAGAGATACAGGAAGATCTTATTCCTTTTTCTACCCCTCTACTTTCAGCCATAATGAAGACCTGGAGGAAATTGCATCTGCTGATCTGAAGTATCTGCTGTTGCCTGCTTTGTTGGGAGCCCTCACGCTGAAACAGGTCAATCTCAGCAAGCGGCTGGAGCATGTGCAGAGTGCTCGTGCCTACTTCATGGACTTCTTGAAGCTCTGTAAGAACTACAAGATTGGCAAGTTCCATCTCCCACCAACACCAGAGAGTGCTGATGAAAATGAGCCTACGGGGAGCACTTCTGGGGCTAGCCCAGCTGGTAGACAGTCCAGTCTAGTGGCCATGGCATCTAATAGACAAGCAAAAATTGAAAGGTAGGCCATGGTCGTCTTAGTTTCTTATTAAAGGAGTTGCAGATACGAAAGAAGGGGTCAAGAAGTAGAATATCTCGCCACACAAAATGTACAGTATGATGTTATAGAAATGAAGAATATAAAATGGGAAACAGAATAGCTTGAATTGTAACTGAAGTGAAAAAACAATTTTTCATAATCTAGTTATTAAACACATGCATTCTAGTTTTCAAGATATTCGCTATAGGTATCATTTAATACTATTAAGTTCTTCATGGGCAGGAGAGCCCTTGATTTACTACATCATTCAGTAAGAGCCCTGTTGATAGGAGACTTCTATTCAATAGTTGTAATCACTCTTGTATTTTTCACCGAAAGTTGTGCAGATGCAGGGATAATTTGTGCAGTATTTACAGGATGGAGCCAAAAGTTGTAAATGAGAGGAAAAGAAATATTATGAGAGCCTCTATTTGAACCTAAGAATGTTGGTTCCAGTCATAGAATATTATTCTATTTAAGTAACTCCTAAAGGTCCCAGTTGGGATCAGGGCCCATTTAAGTTGGGCACTATACAAATACAAACACATGGTCCCTGCCCCAAAGAGCCCATGATCTGAGAGAAGTGTATTTGGGTGGTAAAATAGTATCATTTCACTCATCCAATAGTCTCCAAAGCCTTTTTATTGTGAGAGGAAAAACACCAGACACTTAACTAAATCCTCAGTATTGCTTCATCTTCTTCAGCATAAGCGGGAGTACAATAATTTAAACTATACCTACTTTTGATATTATATAAGATATAATATACCAGGGCTCAACAAATTTGCATTGGTAGCTCGGAGCCAGCCCAAAAATTAAGGAGCCAGAAAACATTGGCACAGCAGCAGGGCACCCTGGCTGGAGCGCAGCAGCCGGTCTCCCTCCTAGCTCTGCCACATTGACAAAGTAGCACCTTGGCTGGAGCTTGGCAACCAGTCTCCCCTCCTGGCCCCGCCCCATCCCTCCATCCCTCTCCCACAAAGTGGGCTCAGCGGCAGGGTGCCCAGGCTGGAGCGCGTCAGCTGCAACATTCCTTCCTCCTGGCCCCACCACCACATGGACGCAGCTGTTCCCCCTCCCCCCCACCCAAACGGGACCCAGTCTTCACTGGGAGAAATACTAGGTGCCATATTAAATTCCTAGGCGCCATGGTAACATGGCACCCGGGGTTTGTCGAGCCCTGTAATATACATGTGAAGTCCCCTCTTGCTATGAGACCAAGGTAGTTGGCAACAACATGTATCTTGGAAAAAACAGCAATATCTCTCTAGATTCTGTTAGAGTGGGTAAGCTGCAGTCTGTTCTCAGGTTTGGGAAGTTGGGCATTTCCATTGGTTTGATGGTAGCAGTGAGGAATTGCATTGAGTTGGGTAAAGACAGGCATGGTTCACACACTCTGGGCAAGATTATCTTATGTGGATCCACCAATACACCTCAATCCTGACATACAGCACCTCTTCTGACACTTTCTCTCCCTTCCCCTCCCTCACCTTGAGTGCCTGGAGGCCCTTGACAGTAACCTGGTAAGTATTTGGTAGTATTCTAGAGTCTGGGTAGTAGTAATAAAATGTGTGGTGTTCTTGGAGTAATTTATTTGAAGAGGACTGCTCCACTTCAAAGTCTAACGGTCAGCTAGAATGGGTCAGTTCCAAATCTCCAGGACAAGGGTCCTTCTGTTGCTTAGCATTGTGATTCTTCAGCCTCCTGGGTGGAGCATTATGTAAGATTCTTTTGGATGATCTACCCTTCCAATCCCCTGTAGTTCCCCATTCCTTGGTGGTTAATGTTTTATTTTGAGGACCCCAGGAAGGATTCCCTAGCAGAGTTTGTTAATCACTAAAATTGGGCACAAGAGGCTAGCCTTAGAGCACATTTGGTTAAATAATCCTAGAAAGTAATAGTGCATTTACGTTTTCTAGCTCGTGTCGTTTTGCACTTTGAACTCAAGGATTCAGATTTTGAAGCCCAGAACTCTTTAGCTAGGAATTACTGCATCCTATAGGATTCCTTTTGATATCTTAGAGTTCCTAAAGACGGAATCATGGATCTAATTAGCTCTGGGGTTGGTGGTCTCAGAAGGGGCACTAAAGACTTTTAGTAGGCCGTGAAGTTTGATTGTCCCTTTCCTTCAGGTGGTCCTTCCAGGAGGAGTATTGGATGAGTTGTGTGGGGGAAGCTCACTGCCTCTGCCTATGCACTATCTATTCAGAGCATAGGTGGCATTAGCACAGCTTCTACCACAATAAAAATTTCCTTGAGAAAAAGCACATGACCCTTACTGGAGTGTTTGAGGCACAATGAGTGTTTTTTTTTTCCTATTTATTTTTTCCACCGGGTACCCATAGTAGCTATTGTTGGTGATGCTCCTAAGTGTCAGGTGCTCCCTTACTTGCATTTATTCACACATCCTGTCAGCATGACTTCTCTCTTTAAAGAGCTAACTTCCTGAAGATGGCATCATAACCACTTGAAAATTGTATCTCGGGCGTGTCAGGGAACCATCCATTAAAAAAGTATCCATAATGAGAAAGTGGCAGTAGACATCTCCCATGATCTTCCAAATTGAAGCTCTCCTACATAGTCATTCAACTTGACTTAATTTGACTCCTGGGGGAATTCTGCTCCACTGCACAATGCAGAATTTGCACAGAATTAATGTTCTGCACAGAATTTCATGTTCCCCTGAAGAATTGGGGCTGCAAAGCTACAAGCTGCTACTAGGGGCCTCTGGACTCTGCAGAGTCCAGCTTGCAGGGAGCAGAGCACCCAGCCTGGTAAGGATGGAGGCTCTGCATGCTCTGGCTATCTGGCTTGATCCTCCTCTGCCTGGGGACAGGAGAGGGCCTGAGTGACCCAGCTCTGGCAAAAGGGGAGGAAGGACAGGACTGCACTACACTACATCCCCGAATGGGACAGTAAAGAAGCTAAGCGGAGTAAAGGCTGTGAGGAATGGGATGTGGGTATCCGCTCTGGGGGTGCCCCACCTGTTCAGAGAGGGGTGCAGGTGTCTAGGCTCTTGGGGTGCCCTGTGGCTGGACTCTGAGGGGGGAGTTGTGGGTGTTGGAGCTCTGGGGGCCCCCATGCAGCATCCCCCATCTACTGGATTGTTGTAGAGGTTTCTTTAACTTTCCTGGTGGAATCTTTTTTTATTGTCTGTATTGTTTACATACTTGTTGATAGGTATTTTGAAATAAATTAGCAAAATAATTTAAACGAATGATTATATTGTGGTGTTTTGACAAATAATATATGCAGAATTTTTAATTTTTTGGCACAGAATTCCTCCAGGAGTATAACTTCCACAAGTTTATTTAAAAAAAAAAACCCCCACAGCATTTAAGTACATTGGCAAAAGGTGTTTGAAAAAGGTTCCTTAAATGGTCCTATCTCTCCCTCCCTGAGGCAGGTATAAGCAGAAGAAGGAGGTGGAGAACAGGTTGGCCTCCATAAAAGCTTTTGTGGAGAGTGGCCAAGCAGAGGAGGAACAGATACGAGAATTCTACCTGCTGCAAATCCAGAAATGGATCACTACAAGTCTGGAGGAAATCGAGAGCATTGACCAGGAAATGGTGATTTTGAGAGGCAGAAATGCACTGAAACAGGTATGAAATTTGGGATATGTCTTGGGCCCTGAGTCCTGCAGGTTTTGAGTACAACTGGGGTTGATGATGGATATTGATGAAACTTAAACAAAAATGAAAGACTATCAGATGGCTTCAATGGCAGAGCATAGCATACTTTCATGTGTGAAGTTGTGGGTTGAAATCCTACATAGATCACAAGTGAAATGAATGAAGGGGTCTCTGTTTAATGCGTAATGGATATTTGTATTAACAAACCAGGACCAAATTTGGTATGACCTTGTCTAGTTGGGGGCAGTCAAGGCTTGAAATAGTAGGGTGTTGCACATCAGAAGTGAGGAGTATTAAGGACTGTCAGGGGAGGCTTGCCCTGTTTCCCTACACTAAGCCAGCTGGTCAGTTCCTCACTTCTACGATAATAAATCTGCAACAGTTAAAATCATAATCCAGTGATCTTTTAAGCATGCCGTCTTGGCTTTCAGAATGTCCAGGTGCTGTCTGAAAGGAGTGACCCTGCTGAACAGTAAAAACCCCTTCAGCAACATGTGACAGCTGTAACATACAGAATGATGATGCTTTCAAGAGTTCAGGCTTTGTGTTCACTCAAGATGTCTGATGTTTAGAATTAGAAACACATTAAATGGGTATTGCATAAAATGTTCCAGCTTTATTTGGAACATAGATGTGTTTTGTGCCCTTCAATGACCTGTCCTTGCAGCACTGTCAGATGGGGTGACAGTGTTGCTCTGCTTATCCACTGTGCTTTGGGTGGTAGAATTATTGGTCGTGATAGGCTTTACTGTGTGGCGGATGTGCCATGGTTGGTTCCTGGAAGAAATAGCTGTTCTTGTTTTCCTTCTTCTAGGTTAGTCTAGTTCAACTGCAGCTGCCTCACATTTTATCAGCTTCTTGCTTTCACCCAGGACTGGAGCACGTGAGGCACAGAGAGGTTAAGCCACAGACTGAAGCTCACATAGGAAGATTGAGTTAGCTTGGGTTCAGGATGAAACTTGTCATATTCATGGTATGTCTATATGCAGCTGACAAGTGTGATTCCCAGCAACAGTAGATAGATGCACTAGGTCTGCTGGAGCAAGTATGCTAAAAATAGCAGTGTGGTCATTGCGGAACAACTGGTGGCTCAGGCTAGCCATCTAAACTCAGTCCCAGTAGGTCAGGCAGGCTTGGACTTGGGCAAGAAGTCCGAGCAGCTGCCTGTGCCACAGCGTTCATACTGCTGTTTTTAGCACATTAGTTCAAACAGAGCTAGCACAAATCTGTCTCTCCATGCTGAGAACCTCACCTCCCAGCTGCAATGTAGACATGCCCTCAATATGTCTACACTGCAGAGGTGCTTCTCTTCTCATGCTCATGCCAGGAGACGTGTAGGTGGATGCAGGGGAGGGTATTCTGAAGATAAGTCTTCTGTCTGCCTTTTGTTTCCTTTCTCAAGGCTTCAGCACCTCCTCAGACTTCTCAGCGGCCCCGGACTGCAATGAAACCTTTCATTCTCACCCGGGACACCATCCAGGCTAAGTATGTTGCATCATAATAGTGTTAGATGCAATCTCTGTCACACAGCTCTGTTTTCTTGGAAGTCATGAGCACAAAGCTGCTTGGAATGTGTTTCTAAGAGGCTCAGCTGGACGAGGGCGCTCGTCTACTTCCAAAAGAAATATTTCTTCAAGACCTGCACCACATCATGATGGCTTTTTTTATGTGTGGTGGACAGGGAGCCTCTAAGATACCTCCTCCCACTTTTCCTTGCCTTAATTTCCCCCTCTACTGGTACGCTTCAATATGCTGTCCCATGCCCCCTCCTCCCGAAGAGAAGGCAGGGAAGATATTAGCAGCATCTCACTGTGGAGTGTGTTGATCCAATACCTGTGATCTATTTTCTTTATATTCAGCTAACTGGGGAGAGTTCCCAGCTGATAAGGCTTCCTGTGCCCTTCTCTGAGCCCTCCATGTGTCATTGCAGCAGCATCTGTGCTACTCGAGCAAAGAGTCTCTTAGTACTTCCTTTACCAGTCTAGGGCTCAAAACAGAGCCAGGAAAGGAGAGAAGGTTGGTGACTAGTAGGCAGTCTGAGTTGGCCAGCTGTGCTGCTCTTTGCTTCACCCTTGTTACAGTTCCCTTCTCCTGACTATAAAGGACATTTTACTCCTGCGAACCTTGGGTTGTGGATCTATCCCTAGGAATGAGATGCATGTTTGTGCTCAAAGGATCCGGGTAACTCTGGCACAGTTTGTCAGCCTTCATCTCTATTGTGAAGTGTCAGTGTGTTAGAGCCAGTGAAAGCCTTTGCTTCAGCAGAAGTCCATCAGTCTCAGGGAAAGACTGTGTGGTGTTACCCTGGTACTATATAACCCCTTAATTCCAGCCAACAGGAAGTGCAATGAATGGATTCAGGATTTTATATTTGTAAAGCAACCAGTTAACTGTATTATAAAGAATATAGTTATCAGCTCTCTTGTTACCATTTTATGCCTAGGCTTCTTTCCATGTTCACAGCATTGCCTTCATTGGGCTCTTAGTATGTGTTTATTTAGTGAAGCAAAAGACTGGATTCTGAACTTGGTTCTTAGTTCCTTGGTATTCTACAGCAAGTGTATATCTAGTGGTGTCGTCCATCCATACCCTTTGGGGTGAATGGATGTTTCATCAAAGGTCCTAAGAACTGAGCAGACTCTGCCTTTTAGACTTCTGGGATGGTCTCTGCTGATGGCAGGTTACTGGAAAGCCAATTGATGCAGATTTGAACTCCATATAAATGCATTGGTTCTAATACAAACTATGTTTATATCCCTCACAGTTTTAAAGGATAAATATAAGGTGTCCCAAAGTAGGTATGTGTATCATAACACATATTAGATGTTCCTAGCCATTAGTGACTTGAACTGCAACTGCTGCGTGCTCCGGGTCCTCAGAGAAGTGGTTGATTACAACTGCTTGTGCAGAATAACAGCACATCGGAGTTCACAGGTGCCTGAGAGTGTATGGATTAAACCATAATGGCAGACTCCAGAATAGCAGTAGCTCTCTCCCAGAAGATGGCAAAGTACAGTATGCAACCAGTTTGCTCTGTTTCCAGACCCGTTTTGATAAAGGACCCCACAAGGCCACACTACATGCTATGGGACAGAGCAAGACAGGAAATGGAGGTACATTGCTTATGTAAACAGACATTTCTAGCCATATTACTTCAATGTCCAGTTGGAGGGGGAAAGTGAAAATAAGAAAAAAGAGATCAGTACTTGCACCTTTGCTGTTCCTAGTGAGCTTAAATGATCTTGACAGGAGCAGTGACACAATACAGCAGGTGATCTAGAAGATGAAAGGATATGTGTGTAAAGTTACTTAAATGGGAAGATTGTAGGAAGAGGAAAACAATGAAAGCAACCAAATCTGTGTTCTGCATGGACTGACACAGTAAATAAAACTGATTGTTGCCAGATATTTCATTAGAGCCACTAAATGCAAAATAAACCCACCAAATAAATGGAACTGAGCTAAAAGCAGCAGGAGACTGCATTGGTTATACCCTGACTTTGACTGACAAACCTAACCATGAACAGAAGCGATAAGGATTCAATAGTCCAGGGTTATTTTCAGACCAAGAGTCTGAAGTAAACGAGGAGGCAAATGTATATTGAAGAAAGAGGAACATCTTCAGTGGTTCAGATTTGAGTCCAAAATATCCTCTGGGGAGCAGTTTAAAGCGAGGCTGTGAGTTGTTCACACTCTCAGAAGATGGGTGAAGAATCTCTAATATCATGATAGTCAGGATGACCTTTTGGTTCACACAGGATCTAGAATAAAGATCCTGAATGCAAGGCTGTCAAGCCTGTGGAGAAATTTGGGATGATTTGTGCTGCCTTAACTAGAAATGGAGTGTGTGCAGGGAGGGAATTTTTAAGGCATTCTGTTCTGAAATCTTTAACTATTTTCTGAGGATGTCATTCTGGGGCCAGTCTTGTTAGTTTGATATGTGCAAAGACTTAAATTCATCTCATCATTATAATTGCACGTTTCAAGTACTCCGCTTGCAGGAAAATCCCGAACGGCTTTGCAGATTTATTAGCTACCACCCCTGAAATACAATCACTTTGTGGGAAGAACATCAGGCCGGCAGATGACTTTCTGTACACTGCAGCACCGTAAAGAAAGAGAGATTGGTCAATGATACTAGGTCTAATCCTATCTCTTACCAAATGGGCTGAAGGGGATTAATATCTGTACAGAACCTACAGGGTCACACTTTCCTTTTATTTTAAATAGTATACCCAACATAAAAAGGAAAAAATAACACCAGTGGTACAAATCAGGAGAGTTCACTTAAATGGATATACAAAAGGACTCTCTTGAATGGGAGGTCAAATGTGCTTGATAAGTTGGGGCTGCCCTGGAAAGACTATGTCCTCTTGGTATGCTGTGGGTATCTGCAATGTGAGGCTGCACCAGAGGGGTTAGACTATGCCCTCTGTAGGTAGCTTTGTTAACTATCTATTTCTTCCTGCAGGGTGTTAGGAGCTGGTTATCCTAGCCTGGCGACTATGACAGTAAATGATTGGTATGAACAGCACTGGAAACAGGGCGTCTGTCATGATAAAGGCATACCCCAGGCAACTGCAGGTATGGAGCAATAAGGAAAATATAAATGGGGTGCAGATGATACTGGGAATCACAAAGCAGTGTGCATTATTGCAGTGCCAGGAAAGTTGGTTGAAACAATAATTTTACACAATTATAAAACAACCAGATAAACATAATATGATGGTGACAAGCTGAAACATTTTTTGTAAAGGGAAAATCTGACGCTAATCTACTAATGTTCTGTGATCTTGTTAACGAAATAAGGGCAGACATGCTTTTTGAAAATCCAAATACAGTTAACGTGTCCTTCAAAGTCTGTCTCACAAGATTATTAAGAAAACTAAGTAGCAGTAGGGTGACAGGCAAAGTAGTGTCATGGCTCTGTGATAGAAAACATAATGAAGACTGTCCCAAAGTTCTGGACTAGGACCAGTGTTTAAAATATTAATCTACAATCAGGGAAATGGCACCCAACTTGCAGGTAAGAAAGCTACTTCTAATAATCAAAACTAGCAAAGAAATGTGAGGAACTTCTGAGGGATCTAACAAACATAGGTGTGAATAAGCAACATCATGGTAGATGAAAGTGTTGGAACATGCAAGGCAGCGTACCTCAGAAGGAATCATTTGAACTCATCGTGCATATAACCGTTCTAAATTAACTGTAACCACTCAGAAAGGTATTTGAGTGTCACTGCAGACATCTCAGTGAAAACACCTGTTCAATGTGCAGCAGCTGTCCAAAAAGCAAACACTTTAAGGGTATAAAAGAGAGGGATGGAGAATAGTAATGAAAATAGATTGCCATAATATAAATCAAGGCACCTTCTCTTAGAGTGGTACCTAACACACTATTCTATCTTTTCTGAGATGGTGTGACCAGAAATAGAAGGATCTGTATATGGACAACGAAAGTGGTGAAAGGTTTTTGAGAGATTTCTATTTGAAGAGGTACATGGTGCAGTGTAGAAAAGAGATGAATAAAAGGGGTTATGATAATTACTTAAAAACAAAAATCCTAGTTATAAAGAAAGGAAAGGGTGCACAAAGGGTAAATGGAAGCACCCGCTCTCATAATACAAAAACGGAATACTTTTAATAAAAGTGAAAGAGAGTCTCAGCCCCAAATAATTTATCTGTAAATTGGTGCAGTGACTAGCACTGTAGGACCCTGGACTGTAGAATTTATTTGCAGTAGTGCCTAAAGTAACACATTAAACTGGTGAGGAAATACTTGTTTTTACATAATTAGCCACTGGAACTCATTGCCACATTGTCTTTGAAGCTAAGAGCCTAACAGGATCTTAAAAAGGATTAGACCCTTACATGAATGAGCATATTCACAGTATATTTGAGTAGAAAAACAGAAGGGATAGAAGCCTTTGTGCTTCAGGGCATAGGTCAGCCACTAACTGAGGGAGGGTTAGGAAGAAACTTTCCCTGTGAGTGCTGTTTCATGATTTGCCACTGCAGGTTTCTTGCACTTTCCTCTGGAGCATATAGCATTGTCTGCTGTCAGACAGGCTAACAGGCTAGATGGACTACTAGGCTGATCCCATATGACAAGTCTTTTGTTCCTAAAGATCATATTCCAGGAGATCTCACTGCAAAGAACTTGACTGGTGCTTCTCATTTGTTTCCGTTTCCTTGTATGTTAGCTTATTTTTTTCTTGACCTTTAGCAGATCTTGCTGGAGAGGAGCTACAGAAAGAGCAGCTGGAGAAAAAGGTGGAAGAGGATGATGAGGAGACTCTACGTAAAGCTCGAGGCTGGGATGACTGGAAAGACACACATCCAAAGGGATATGGCAACCGACAGAACATGGGCTGACTGTCGAAGGGATGCGTAGGACAAGAGTCTTAACTGAGTGCACTCCGTGATATAGAGGAGTATATAAGCTGTACATATGCAGGGAGGTCCTTGGTTTCCACTGAGGTTCACCTGTGGAAGGGGAGTGAACAGGACAGTTTGTCTTGATTTACAGTAAATGTCAGATTGAGAGTGCACTTGTCATGGAATGATGATGTGGCAAAGCTTCGTCCAGCATGGGGTGGGTGGGCGCCTTACTTGAGGGATCAGAGCAAAACCCCTGATCCTCCTAATTGGAGGGAGTTGTTAAGCGGAAAATATATTAACTTGAAAGTGGCTCTTTGTATTGTTGGTGGTTGTATTTATTTTTCTCTATTTTTAAAAATAAAATCTCTTGTGCTGCTTAACCTTTAATGTAAAGTCCCTTGCTCCTGGTCTCATCTTCTGTTTGGTGTACCATACCAGGGCTCTGGACAATGATGGACAGTCTGGGAAATAAGAGTTATCAATTGGGGCTCTGAAACAGGAGTTCATAAACGTTATGATTCATCTTTTGTGAAGGGCTGTAGTTACAAAGAGGGTCTCCTGTGCAACCAGCCAGCAATGGCGCCCCTTCCAGTGTCCAACATCTTTGTTCTTCCCCTGGTGGCTAAAAGAAATATTGTCTTTCTGTGTAATGCAGGCAAAACGTCTGAAGGACTCTGGCTTTAAATGGTAGTAATAGACCCAATCCAACTGCCACAGTAGAGATGTCACCCTCTGGCACTGCAGCAGTCTCCATTTACATTCAAAATAGAGACTTCATGCAGCTATAACACTTCTCTAGAAAGCACAAAAGAGCTGCTTGTATCTTGAGATCCACTGCTGACCAATAACTGAAATAAAGGCAAATATCAAGGAGAGATCGGAGCTATTTACAGGGCTTCCAGGGACTAGCACTAAGAAATGAGGTGATAACGAGAGGAAATTGTAAGATTAACAAGACCAGCAGTCTGGTGGAGGCCTCCTTGCTTGGATTGTTTAAAGCTGGTTTAGATAGAATACTTGATTTTAAAAAAAAAAGTGCTGTAGGGAAGAATAATCCTGTACTGAGGACTGGCTGAGAAGAGGGGATAGCCTAGGTGTGAACTGCTTGGTCACACTTGGCAAGCGGTTTCAACTGCAATAGTGGATTTACTGGATAGGGGACTCTAAAAAGAAATTACTTGACAGCTGTCAGCTCTGCACTACACTGCCCTCTCGCCTGTTTGTCAGGGGTCAGTAACGTTTTCTGAACCTGCTCTGTATATGTTCTGCTAATGGAAGCCATATTACAACTGTTTCACTGTAACAGTGTCTGCTAAATTTCTTGTCTGCTAACATGGTCAATCTTGGGTACAGAGTGGGCCATTAGGTATTTGTCACTTCCAGTTTCTGAGGTTCATATTGGAATTTCCACCCACAGCCTATTTAATCTCCTGTTTTGTCAGCTTACCTTTTTGGGAAAGAAGTTAAAAAAGGCTTATCACTAATTCTTATTTAGTAATTGGTACCAAAAGTCACTAGAGTTCTGGCCCTGCTTGGCAGAGCCCTGGTGGTGTGTGCTCAGTACTAAGTACTGACATTCACTCTAATTTACAAAAGCAGATTGTTTAGGAGGGAAGATTCTGCATGCCTGCAGCTTCCTTTGTGCTGCTGTCAGCATGTTCAGTGCTGCACCTGGACTTCCCTTATTTCTACACTCAACACAGGAGTCTCTGTACTACTCTAGCTGACCTAAAAACTCACAATGGGATCCTGAGAACTAGTTTTAATGAGACTAACCTTTGCATGGACAAAGTTTGCCAGAATTGCACATCTGTGTGTTGGAAATTGCTGCTTCAAGCATGTGCCCCATGCACACAATCAAATTCTTTTTGTCACTCTGTTGAGGCTGCATCTGCCTTCTAGATGTCCTCCAGCAAGAAGATATGAAGGATGGAGGAGACCCAGTTGTCCTTCAGTACATTCTTCCTGCCCAAGATGGGCAGCAAGATGGAACCCTGGCAGCGTTTACTTCTGTGTCTGTATTGTAGTTCAATGGGCTTTAGAAAAAAGGTTTTTTTGGTTTGGTTTTTTCTTCTTACTAACTCTTCATAATTCGTAGGCTCAGAGCCCCCACCAACCCAGGCAAGGACTCAAGCCATTATGGTGAAAACTAATTCTCAGGGGTTTAAGACACGTCCTTTCTGTGATGCTTCCATGATGTTCAATGATGCGCTCTCTAAATTCCTTTATTTTAGGTGCAGGGCATATGTATGACATTGCTCTATCTGCTGCTTTTTCTAAATGGACTCAGAAGGCTAGGGATGACCACCTAAAGTCATTTTGGAGCACTCCATTAAAGCCTCCTGGGACCTAGAGAAGGAAGATGTAGCTATGGTTCAGTCTTCCTTCTATGCCTCAGTGACCCAGCAAGCCATGATGCTACCCTGAGCTCCAAGGCTGAGATCCCATTTGTCCAATTCTATCCACATGTCAACTTCAAAGAAGGGTAAGAAGGAGCATTGGAATCTCTCTGGAATCCTGAGAACCAAATCACCAGAGGTAACATATTAGCCTTCTTTCAAGTTTTGCATCTGAAGGGCAGCCAATAGCCAAAGAGGGGTCTCTGGGGCTTCAGTGCTGGCTAAATCTGCTGACCATCTTTTGTCTGATAAAGATTCTGGTATAGACTGACAGTTCCCAGCACCTCAGTATCATCCTTTTCAGCCTATTCAGCACTGACTGACCTATGGCCCAATACCAGAGAACATACAACTTAGCAACAGGTAATCAGTACTAACTAGGCCTTGGGTTACTGAAACGAAGACATCAGTGCTATCTACTTCCACTACCCCAGGTAGAAGGTATGCAGGAGTGCTGGCGTGGCATACCAGAAAGGGAGCCCCACAATCTTCTCCATCAGGACATAGTAGAGATTCATCTGCTCATCTCCACTGGGTCTTCTCTTGACTCCCTGTGTAGCGCCAAGACTGCTCTCACAACAAGAGACGGCATGGCTCTTGCAGGGAGGCTGGCATCCTCCTGTGTGTCCACCAGTCCTATGTCCATATGCTTATCAGTCATGGCCCTGAGACAGCCACCTGCCTGCAAGCCAATATCCTTTTCCTCTTTTTTAGGGTCATAGATTGTAGAGAGACAGGAGGAGAAACAGTTGATCCCAGTGGCGATTTTGGTGAAGCAGTCAATTCCTCTGTGCCAGTGG